>OX465293.1:83052885-83570385 GCA_949987695.1 Merzomyia westermanni
GAACGAGAACGAGAACGAGAAGGAGAAGGAGAAGGAGGAGAAGGAGAAGGAGAAGGAGAAGGAGAAGGAGAAGAAGGAGAAGGAGAAGGAGAAGGAGAAGAAGAAGGAGAAGTAGAAGGAGAAGGAGAAGGAGAAGGAGAAGGAGAAGGAGAAGGAGAAGGAGAAGGAGAAGAAGGAGAAGGAGAAGGAGAAGGAGAAGAAGGAGAAGGAGAAGGAGGAGGAGAAGGAGAAGGAAAAGGAGAAGGAGAAGGAGAAGGAAAAGGAAAAGGAAAAGGAAAAGGAGAAGGAGAAGGAGGAGGAGGAGGAGGAGGAGAAGGAGAAGGAGAAGGAGAAGGAGAAGGAGAAGGAGAAGAAGGAGAAGGAGAAGGAGAAGGAGAAGGAGAAGGAGAAGGAGAAGGAGAAGGAGAAGGAGAAGGAGAAGGAAAAGGAGAAGGAGAAGGAGAAGGAGAAGGAGAAGAAGAAGAATGAGTAGGAGAAGGAGAAGAAGAAGAAGGAGAAGGAGAAGAAGGAGAATGAGTAGGAGGAGAAGAAGAAGAAGAAGAAGGAGAGGGAGAGGGAGAGGGAGAGGGAGAGGGAGAGGGAGGGGAGAGGGAGAAGGAGAAGGAGAAGGAGAGGGAGAGGGAGAAGGAGAGGGAGAGGGAGAGGGAGAGGGAGAGGAGAGAGAGGGAGAGGGAGAGGGAGAGGGAGAGGGAGAGGGAGAGGGAGAGGGAGAGGGAGAGGGAGAGGAGGGGGAAGAGGGAGAGGGAGAGGGAGAGGGAGAGGGAGAGGGAGAGGGAGAGGGAGAGGGGAGAGGGGAGAGGGAGAGGAGAGGAGAGGGAGAGGGAGAGGGAGAGGGAGAGGGGAGAGGGAGAGAGGGAGAGGGGAGAGGGAGAGGGAGAGGGAGAGGGAGAGGGAGAGGGAGAGGGAGAGGGAGAGGGAGAGGGAGAGGGAGAGGGAGAGGGAGAGGGAGAGGGAGAGGAGGGGATCAATTCCAATTATTTGTAATACACAGTTGTGTTCAATATAATAGTAGTGAAATTAAATTGGATATCATTCGAAGAAGCTGTGTTTTTAATCATTTTTATTTTAAATATAGGGAATTACATAACAAAAACCACATAAAAAGAAATTTAAAAGTTTAAACAAAGTTCCATTTTAAGTTCACTACTATTATATTGAACACAGCTGTACATTAAGGTTAAATAGTTTCTCAAACAATTACTTACCTTGTGTCAAGCTAAAACGTTGTAAAATAACGAATACTGAAATACTGGAACTAACCCCGGAATCCCGGCATCGTAAAATTAGATCCCAATAAAAGGATTTTAAAAATGGAAATAAACTACATATCTGTGAATGAATACAAGAAAATTGCATGCCAACTAGAGCGGGGTCTAATTGTCGGAATGACTCGGGTATATCCCTTTTCAATCCACATTCATGAGTGGTGCTACCGACAGGGCATTACCAGGCACTCTTACAACAAAAACAACTAGAAAATGACATATCCATCCTTTATTTTGTTAGATATACGAGTATATATTTACCTGTATATACTTCTCCACAAGTACATAGTATATATAAGCAATATCTGCATAAAAAAAAACTTAAAAGCAAACCAAGTTCGCTATATGGTTACAGATATACCTATTCGCTTCAAGCGAAATCGTACAAAAACTTTTGACGGGTAGATACTTAGTATGTGCGCATATATGTACATATGTACACATGTATAAATAGAGAACCACGACTGTACTTTTACGATTTTATGGGTTATGTTGGGTTTCATTATATCCAAGCCATATTAAAAACAGACCAACCCAACTTGAAAACTTTCAAAAATCATTGAGAAAAGTTAGAATTATTACTATGCTAAAAACAAGAACGGCATAAACTTTTCGAAATCGCAATGTATACTGAAAAACCTGTTGTATTGAACACTCATAGCACTGACAAATGCGATATTTGGGCAAAGGCGAACAAAACAAAGCGAATTAAAATGCAGAAAACCGTAAAGAAAAAGTTCGACACTGACTGCATGGTTGTTGTCATCTGCTGAAGCAAGCGTGAGGCCGTAAATTCTATTGTTTTGCATTCCATTTTTGAAGAAGTAAAAACCTTTTGAGATAATAAAAACGCCATCTTCCCGATAAATGAATAAATATTTTCGATGTTGGATCTTTCAACTTAATCGACCGATAAGTAGCAAGCGCCAATTGGTGCATACAAATGGATGTGTGCATGTGTGTATTCGTGCGCTCCCAAGAGTGTACAGGAGCGCAAAGTATAGAATTGAGCGCTCAGTCAAGCAAAAAGAGAACCAATTACTAGTTTAATTTAGATATACCTACTGAATTAAGTCATAGATAGAAGGTTGTAGTTAAAACTAAAATATTTATTTCAAAAATTTTATTGAAATTCTCATATTTAACACGTAAAACAAAGTTTGCCTTTGCCCCCGTTTATTTAGCGGGGATACAGAAACAAATATAAAATTTAAAATTTTTTTTTCCACGTCAAAAAAAAATTTATAAAATGTACCATTTGTCCAAGTTAAACATAATTACCCATCTGCAAAAATTGTGTTTATATTTTTTACAAATTCGTATTTTAGTACAGTATTTGGTAACCACCCCAAAACTACACTAGCGTTAAAAAAAAAAACTTGCCCAGTCAACTGCCCATGTGTACTGACACTGCAGTAAAATTGGGAACCAGTCCTCAAAAGAGACAGTCTTGAGCTACACGCTTTGTGAATCGTCCTGTGCCAGTTACAAAAGTGATAGTTTGAAGACAGTTTGAAATATCGGGCATAGATAATCAATCATCGACAACCAAACTACCCCGAAACCAAAACTATCTTAGAACTGTCAAAATGGAAACCGGTTAAGAACGAGTTGCAACGTAATGCACTGGCCACACTTGCCACCGCCAGTGAAAACGCCATGTAAAAGTGGACAGTTGAAAGCATTGCTTGGGTATTGAGCTAGAACTGGTGGTGCCGTCAAACGGTTTAGCTCAGGGATAGTGACAGTCCTTTGCCGTATATGAATCCGGTACGCTCCGGTACTCCTTGCGGTACTGCCCGACTGTCGTGGTAGCTATTTGGTATGACCAGTGGAACCGGCAGTGGTTTGGCAAACTCTCCGAGTGTATTTCTGCCATGACAGGCTTCTCAGCAAAAATTCGTCTCCTTTGTAGATGCCGTTCGGAGTCGGCAAAAAACTGTAGGTCCCACCAATTTGTAGGGAAAATTCAAATCGGCACACCACAAATTGGAAGAGAAGCTTGGCGCAAAAATCTCTTAGGAGGTTTATGATGATATACCTGTTGTATATCGCGCCATAGAGAGAGAGAGTGGAACCTTATAGGTCATGTCACCCCTCCTTCCGTGAGGAAGGGGAAGATGAGTAATGGAAGGTGAGAGGCATCATATCCGTAGATCAACCATCGAGTTGAACGTCAGTACCTTTGTGCATATTGGTCGCCCCTTACGACCGGTATGCCTACCTCGGGCATATTCTGACCCGATAGAAGTCGATAGAAAATTTATTTGATGTTGTGTGGTTCTGAAGTATGTATACAAATACTCAGGATTGTTATACCTTGTCATTCAGCAAAGTAATATCATTCATTTACAGTTCTTCATACTGATGATATTCGTATTATATAATACATCCAGGTTTTGGGATATTTTTCTCTCCAATTATTGACTATGGCATCCTTATTACTCACTTTATAATATCAGATGGCAACTAACAACGCCGACCTGAAATTACTTTTCGTTTGTCAAAACAGCTAAAAATCTCGACATCCATTTCTCTTGAGGTATCCTTCCTTAAGTTTCTCGTAAAACCATAAAAATAAGACTAAACGCATCAACTTTTTTTCCTGAATGTGGGCAAGAATTTGTGTAGTGCAGGATTTGTCTTTACCGAGAGGTTTCAGGCAAACAACAGCGTACCATTTACAACTGCTCCTTCCAAGTAAACCGTGTAATATGTGAAGATTTTTATAAATATCTTTCAGCCTTTCGGGTGCGAACCACTTTTGTACAATTTTAGTAGTCTTCAAAGCCTCATATAGTCGATTCTTGTTGTCGTTGTAACAGGCAGGGTCGGCACGCCTACTCATGAGAACGAATTAAACATAGTTACACTGTCATGTAAATGACTCTCCATTCTTGTTTAGCATGAGCCAAACATGAATAACACTTAGGGCCTTTTTATCATCTGAAATTAGCGCTTTATCTGACAGATAGCCGAATTGTTAATTTAACTGCCAGTTAGGGTTGACTATGGATGGGGAAAAATGGCCCTTATGCGCACAAAATCGTAGTGGCTCACTTACAAAACTTAATTTCGAAAGCATAAGTATTAGTGAAGTCGTTGCTATTTCGAACCAAACAAATTTTTCTGGAATAATTTTATTGAGCTCTTTGCAGGCGTAGAATAATGTTTTACAAACATTCAAAAATATAACTTCGTGTTTTTTTTTCTTCTACTATAATTTTTTTTTTAACTTTTTAACAATTTTTTTTTTAATTGTGGATTTATCGGTGATATAGCCGATATCAGGGCAATGTGTTAAGGTAGTAGCTTTAAATGCTCTTCGGCGCAGTTGTTTTTGCATAGAATACTTTTTGATGTTTATGAGTCACTGCCGCAGTTTATGAGTCACTGCTGAAAACTTATACGGTCAAGTGGGACATCTAAAACGGGTATTCAGGCCAGGATAAAAATCGTTCTACCCGTTCAACAGCTTTTTTTTCAATTTAACGAATACAGACACAGATTCTTTTTCTGAGTTCTGCAGTTGTTCTTATATACCAACGAATATAAATTTCCACAGAAATCCAAGACTTTGTCCTGCCCAGATATTTACCTGAATGGATCTAGAAATATTGGCTTTTCCCATCCCTATAGATGTAATTATTTCACACACCATCGATCGATCCATTATTGAGATTTTCTAACAAAAAAAAAAATTATAAAAATTCGCACCATACAAAGATATGGGAAAATAAAATTTTTTTTTCAGGAATTTTTCGGAAATTTTATTGGGTATTCTCCTATTCTGGTCAGAGAACAATCTAAATTAGTGTCAATCATCCAAATCGGTGCAGGCGTTCTTGAGTTATGAGCGTTGGAACTAACGTCCCTTTTTTATATACATATATAGATATTTGCTCGACGGTATACTCTGGTGACCTAACTTTTTCTCTGCACTTTATTTTAAGTTTTTTTAGCGTTTTGCAGATATATGTAGCTCTGGTAGCAATTCAACTCCACGCTTTCTTTTTACGCTCATGCTCTTGAGAATTCTCTACAAGGTAGATCTTGCAACTTCCTCGCTTTTAAAATGATTAACGGTAAACGCGTTTCCAAACTTTTGATTTTCTTTTATTGCCTAGAAGGAAATCTGCTGAAAACTTTAGTTTCCTCTTTAGAGATAAACTATTAATTTAAAAATCCATGCCACAGAAATCAGCGCCTAAGTTTAGTCATTTCCTCCTTCAGTTTATTATTTATGTTTTTGTGAGAATAATTTAATGCTTTAACCTTCCTATACTCGCGCCAATTATTGTAACATCTACATTCGCGCACGGTCTCACAGACCGATAGTTCATACCCCGCATAATATATTTTTTTACATACTTTAGTACTTCATTTATTAATTATTTTACAGACTTTCAGTCTATCACAAATCAGTCTTCAAATTAGAGATATTTTTCGTCGTTTCGTCGGGCTCACAGACCAATGCGCGAGTATACGAAGGTTAAGTGTGCTTGGCACCTCGCTTTAATTTATTGGGCCAAATAATCCCGATGTACCATCTATGTAATTGATTTAATTTTGCAGAGATTAACAATTAAAAAGCTAGGAACGCAAAATTTTGCAGGTTTGGTACATACATATTATATATGTATGTAATGTGTGTAGTGAAAATCATCTAGATCCGACGAGTATAACATACAGCTCCCATACAATCGATTTTTCCGATAAATGGGGTTTGGGCTATGTAGGTTTAAATTAACAGTTTTGCAGAGTTTGTACTAATTGTGAGTAAGGATCGGACACTTAAAACCGTGACGCGTATTCATGAAAGGTATAAAGTCTTCGGCACAGTCGAAGACAGCCCTTACTTGTTTTAATTTCTTTCGCTTTTTCGCTTTGAAGTGATTGTTGCAATTTTTACAAGCGCTACTGTTGGTGAGCACAAAAACTATACAAATAATAATGTTGCCACCCTGAGATTTTTTAGTATACAGAGAGTGTCTCAAATGTGTATGTATAACGAGACAAATTACATTCTAAAGATACAACAAACACACGAACAAAATATCGAAAAGCGCCGATACGGTAGACCATAGAATGTTATATTTTAATAAATGTATGCACTTTTATTATTTAAATTGTACATCTTTCATAAAATTGTATTTGTCCATGAGATTTTATGCATAGAAATGTTATATACACTATATATATAATACTTACGTACACAAACACTTCTACATACACACAAATGTATAATTGAAGTAGCCGACAGACAAATAAGAGAGCTAAAGAGAACCGACGAGTCAATTTAGGGCAAGAGAGAGATAAACCACGTATGTGTGAGAGGTGATATAATTTTTTACGAAATGAACTTAAAGAAAAAATTTATTATAAAAGATATTTTTATAAGGGTCTACTACAAAACAGGGTCTACTGTAATGATGTTTGATTGTTGGCATAATGAAAAGACAGTGGCCTACAGTATGGCGCTAGTATGTGCAATAAAACCGCGCAATTGATGCGTAGCTTATAGCGTGGATACAAAAGAACGATAAATGCGTATAGAAAAATTGTTGAACCAGTTCTACGTTTTTATGTTCAAATGCGTTGGCCTAGAAATTGGTGTATTTGATCCTTATACAAATATTAATTGGAATAGAAGATATGTTTTTCCTTAAAGCTGAAAATATCCAAAAAATGTGCTGGGGTTCGTTAATTGAAGATAAACCATGTTGGAAAACCAAATGCGTAGCGCTGATATTAGGAAATAGCATACTAAGATTGTTGAGCTCTATTTTGGGGTAAAAAGGACAAGGCAGGGAAAGTACCGAAAATCTTAAGGTTTTCGAGGCATACAAACACTTTGTAAGTGAGGAAAAGTTAAATTTTATATTAAAGTATTACATTTTACCGTCATCAAATCGCCAGTCAGTTAAAAAAAAAGTATACCTAAGGCAACCAAAGGTGCATGTGCAGAAGCAGGTATCTATTCCTAACCAAAAATCAGAGGTAAACTCAAAGTCCACAACAACGCCAGCAACACATCACGGCGAAAAACTTGATTGCTAAATACAAAACATACACACTCGTAGAGATGGTAGAGGCACACAGTACGTGGTATAATCCGGCTGGGCTGTGGTAGGTACACTCGTGTTGATACAGAGAAAGAGTAGAGCAGCACCAGCTCAAAAGAACATTAAAAACAAGTCAATATGAATGTGCGAATGCGATAGAATGCCTTTTTTTCGAATAATATACACATATTTATGTATAGATACGTATATATATATGTAGGAATATACTTATTTAAGGTAAGAGATATATCTATCGTTTTTATTAAAAAAGTATGAAATATCGATTTCAATAGCTTTTATTTTAAAAATACCGTTAAAATTTGTTTGCCGGACAAAAAGCACAAAAGAAATGAAAACACAGCTGCAAAAAAAAAACAACGACCTACTATACGCACGTACGAGCTAGAGTCGCTTTGGCATAGCCGACGAAACTTGTCGAAAGTGAAAAAAAAAAATGAACGATGCCAGCAAAGCAAATTAGTTGTTTAAATAACCTCTGAATTACTATTAGCAAATGAAATAAGATATTTTTAATAACTAAAAATATTAAATATAGCAAAGATTTTTGTTATACATGGGAACCTACATATGTATGTACAGATTTGCGACCGGACAGATAGGTCCTACTATTAGAAAAAACCTACATTCATATTTTCATAAAACTATATTGTATGCAGGGGGTTGGGTAAATAAAAAGAAGGAAACTTAGTAAAAGTTGATTGTCCCATAAAGCAATATACACCTAGATATGTCATATACAGCAATGGTAAAAATTTAAGAATTGTTTACATACATATGTACACACACACAAATTACTTAAGTTATCTAGATAGGTAGGTAGAAAAGTTGCAAAAACAAAAAGTTGTTAGCTCTACGTAGCCCCTCTCTTATATGTATTGCTACGTCATGTTCGCCCCCCCTCTTTCTCCCTTAGCCCCTGAACCGTAATCAACCATCTTTGCTATCTATTTATATGAACGCATGCTGTATAACAAAAAACTTTCAATGTTGAGTTTTTTTTTTGAAAAACAATGTTACCTCTTTTAAAAGAATACGCATGGATGTGATGCTATTAAGAAAAGAACAACTTAACTTGACAGCTCTGATGCAAGTTCGAAAAAGGCAACATTAGATAAGAAATTTTTTTTTAATTTTTTGGTTATTAGTTATTCTACAAAATTTAGGTGTTATGTAATATTTTTAAAGGTAAAGACCAAGCCCTTGGTATTTTTTCCAATATTAGGTATACATACACGAATAAAATTTTTCAGCAAACAAACGTAGATATGTATGCGTCTCGCGGCCCGACTCGCCGCTTCGTCGCCTTTAACACTATATGTCATACAAAAGTAAGCCAAACGAATATGCAAGCGAAGTGTATATAACAACCGATGAATAGTCTTTTGACAGCCACATTGGTTTGGATAGAAATATTATAAAACGTAAATAGATTTGCTTATTATTGTAATAGGTATGAATTTATATGAAATTAAATTAAGTTTTCTGTTTAAATACGAAACTTGCGATATCTTCTAACAAAAGATATACCAACCTGTCCACTTCTGTCGTAACTGTACTTCTGGCCATTGTCGGAAATCACATTTCAACGACATTTTTACCGTTTCCCATTACTATATAATATATAATATCGCTTATCGGTTTAGTCTCCGATATTTCTAAGAAAATTTCTATAACCATACGTCATTGTGCTATACGAGTTTCTCTTGTTTTATTGGTTTGCGCTCTTCAAAACCAATCGCATGTACTTGTTTGTACATGTGAGTATGCACGGATGTTACATATTTTTCCCCGCTCCGCGTTGTTTAAGCGTATGCTTTGGTGTTGTAGAAGAGCTTGTTCACATTTTTCTCTGCTTCTTTTTTTCCTGCTGACGCCTTGCCCTGTGTATTATCGATTGCAAAATTTTTTGAGGTTAGGTTTTTTGTAATCGTATGTATTAGCCATTTTGTGCTGAAAATTGCATGGCATAACATTCTCATATATTCTCATATTTCAAATATATAGTTTGATGTCTACAACTGATCAAGTAATCGATCATATAGTAAATTTTCGTTTAGGTAAATTTTTGTGTTTGAGGACTTCTTGGATTTTTTTAGTCATCTTCGGAAGTCGCTGGCACTATAGCTGGATCATTCAAGTTTGAAATCGGTTGTAGCCTGATATGATAGACCTCGTACACATTCATATGTGTGTGTAAATTGGTGTATATATCATAATGTATCAGGCATACGAATCATAGCTTTTGCAATATATCGGCAGAGTTGCCATGCTGTGAAAAATGTATGCACGAAGTTTTACTTAATGATGTAGAGTGCAGTAAGACTTTTAAGTAACCATAGTGTAAATTTTAAAGAGCCATTATTTCTCATGGCGCATCTTAAAATGTTCAGATTTTTTCGACCGAAATTGGAGGGGTTTAGTTCTGCCTTTAAAGTCCATGTACGGTTATGACAAGAGAGGCATGTTTGTTTTGGACTAACCTTAATTCTAAAAGTGATAATACTTTGTAAAAGGTTATTTGCATAAATTTTTTCAAATTAAGCAGCTTTTGAAAATTATTTTGTTACTGTGTTTACTTCTGGTTGTCTGCGCGTTACCTTACACACAGCAATTCACTGGCTAGCTTTTCAGATGTCAAAAGGCAATCGATAGCAAGTCACGACTTACTAACGGCATAAAGGCATAAACGTTATGCGTATTTACTTTGGAAAGGCTATTTAAAGCCGTTTTCGACGAAATTAAACATACCCTTATTTCAAATAATATTTGCTTCGCCAGATTTATTTTCTTCTCATATTCCTGTTGTTCATGGACTTAACTTTTTGGTACTTCTTTTTGGCCTTCTGACATGGAGAGTATTCTATCTAAAAATTATAGACGTATCTGATCAGCACCAAACTGGTGGAGCGAGCGGAATTCGCAGCAGTTTTCTATTGAGACAATTATTTATACTCTGGGACTCCGCAAGAAATATATATTGGCCATATCCTCTAGGACTCTGTTTACTTAACCAACAACTCCATTCAAATGTGTTCTATTTCGATCAGTGAACCGAACTGATTTCTTCTTTCGTGTCCTATGTTCATACAAACCAATTCAAGCAAAAAATTGGTATAAAATTTTTTTTTGCTATGAACCATTATTGCACTGCTGTGTGGTTTTAAATTTTTATAAACTTAACGCTTCTATAAACGAATAATTAACTTATCTAAATAGTTAGATCCATGTTACAGATTGAAAATCAAGCAGAAAAAATATGTTCGCACCGATAGCACCAAGAATCCAAAAATTACTCATTGGCAGCCCTTTTATATATGTACATATATGTAATATTTGCAATCATCAACTGAAACTTTTTAAACGCGGGAAGTCACTATTTGTATATTTCTTGTGACTTTAGTTTAGAAACCGGGTAAATTAACTATATTTATAATAAAACAAATATAAAATTTAAAAATTTGAATCAGCATATACTCACTTTTCACGTTGTAGTTGTGTAGTCGTCGCCCCCAAACTGCATTACAATCTCACTTTTCGTTGATAGAAAAACACTAGTTTATAGCCAAAATGTACAAAATTTTATTTATAATTGGTCTTTTTTAACAATTTCACTGATTTTTTAAGTATAATATAGTTTTAACAACTTTTTCACACAGCAAAATATTTTGTACCAAAAATTCACCATCCGCAACAAAATTTTCCAACCATTCACAAGACAACAATAAATTTGGCTTTGTTTAATAAGCATTGCGCTAATGACAATCGGTGTCAGTTCCGGCAATAGCAGGGTTGCACTGAACTGACAATAGCGATATTCACGTTTTATTTACCTTGATATGGTATGGTTCACGTACTGAAGGTCCAGTTAGAATTGTTATGGTCCAGTTATACTTGCATAGCAGTGCATCGCATAGCAATGCTTTGAATATGTTACAAGGACACATTTTCTATTAAAAGCAACCAAAATTTTTTCTATCGAAAATATACAAAACCACAAACAAGGAATTAGTGTTACTCTGAGAGTGTTGCTACTTTTTGCACTAACAATGTCAACCCAACAAAGAGAAAGAAGGAGAAAAAGCAATGCGATGCGTTGACTAATCGATTATACACAAAAGCATCTGTTCACTTTCAAGTGTACCTGAGCTATTACGATTTATATAGAAAACTAAACTCAAACTATGAGTGCTGTATTCGTAGCCTCATAAATGAGCTGATTCAGCCAACATTATGTGAAACAATTCAATCGATTTTTAGTGCTATATCGTAATTCCCTATCCCAACCAACCAATTGCATGTTGGTATTTCTCTTACGTTAAGTATACAATTATAACGATACGCCTACGACACCAATGTGTTGAGCTTTATTTTCAGAGTTTTACAGATAAAGTTAGTGACTCGTTGCGTCGCATTACGTTTATTCATGCAAGGAAAAGTCCGAGGCATCGTTTTGGATAAGTGTGATATCTTAGGCGCATCCGTCAAAAATTAGAATCAGCCTGAGTACCTGGTTTTAAAATTTTATCTTCTGCGTCTTTCTCTATGATCCGTTTAAGATATATGCCTATAAAGTTGAAGTGACAGTCAGTCAAGCTTGATATCTAACATATCGCACTTATCAGTGAAAAGTTACAAATAACGTAGAACAAAAAAGGTTCATAGTGACAAATAACGTAGAACAAAAAAGGTTCATAGTGACGCATAGTCTGGTAACTACTACATTGGTTATAACATTTGACATTGACATTTCATCAAAACGATCACAGCTGTTGGGTTTCTTTTTTTACTTGATTGTTTTTGGAGGAATGCTGAGTTTCAAACTGTTATATAGTGTTTGCATTTTGTATTAAATCCCTAAAAATGAGTAGTTTATTGAATATCACCATAAGCGCTGCCACAAATATATTTCGCAATAGCACATACCGTTTGCTACAGCGTACACAAATTCTTACACAATCACTTAAACAACCAGTAGTGTCAAAGGGATTCTCCTACTTTAACAAGCCCAAAAGTCCACTGAGAATACCGGTGCCTATACGAAATCAATCTTTTCCAACGCATGAAGTCAACACTAACGTTGCAAAGGATGTAATACTTTTTAAATACGAGAATCCTAAATACTTTAATATACTCAACATATTTGCTGGATGTCAATTTGTTTTTTGGACGTATCTATCGCATTTCGCTTTTACATCACTCAAGGATGCTCCAGCGCAGGAATTGCCAGGTGTAGAGTTGGCGTGGTATCAACGAATAAATTTGGGTGAAAATAAATATAGAAATGGCATAACTACACTCTGTTTTCTAATCGGTTTGTGCAGTAGCTAATTTTTGGTTTGAATTCCGTTGTAGCTCCTTAAATTATTTCAGGTTATGGTATACTTTGCGCTGCTTGGTTCTTTACGTTGCGTTCAGTGCGTTATCTGATTTTAAGGAAAGGCGGAAATGATATTGCTTTTGTTACATATGGACCATTAAATAAAAACCGTATTATGACAGTACCCCTAAAATATGTTTCAGCTCAACAATCACGAGATGCGGCACGCACGTTTTTACCTATCAAAGTTAAAAATTGTTCTCTGTATTATGTGTTGGATATGCGTGGAGAGTTTCGCAATCCACAATTATTCGATTACACTGCAGGATTGAGGCGGCGCATGGTTGAATAAATAACAAATATAACTTAGTGAATAAAGGTAAAATTAATTCAATGAACCAAATTTAGTGCATTATTTCCTTAAACATATAAATATACAAGCATAAAAACAAATTAGTAAACTGGCTCCGGCTGCTGAGTGATAAGTAGCCCAAAGCGTTTCTTGATGGTCAAACGTTGGCGTGAATATTTGTCTTCTGGGGAAAAGCGTGCAGGATGTGCAGAAATGGTTGGTTGTCCATTTTCCGTACGTTTCTATATAAAAATAAACACCAAAACAATTCATAGATTATAGTCCCATATATACCAGTGAAAAGTTATTAAATACCTTCAAAGTATAAACACGTTCTCCTTTTTCATTTAATGCGTACATAAGATACATTTTAAAACAGTTTTATGTTATCAAAACCTTTGGCAAACAATAATAGCACACGTGCAAAACACTTTTTAGAAATAAATGGATGCTTTTAAGAATGTCATAGTAGAAGAAAACGTCAAAATAAAATGTCTTCATTGTGAATGGTACAGTTAACGCAGTTCCGTGTTGCCATAGCCCATTGAATGGTGTAGGACATTTGGGCCCGTTTACCCAATGTCTGGTTATGATAAACTTTATCCCATGATAACCTAATCATGTCTTGCGTCAGAATGAAATTTCCGCTTGCACAAAAGTCTGATGAAGTTATCATGATAAAGTTGGTCATTGTGAACGTTTTTGGAAAAAAATTCACAAAAGTTTTATTGTGAACGAATAAAAAGTGACAGCTGCTCAATTTTAAACGAACCATTTTGGCGTACAAATTTCGATTGTGATATTTCTTTCTATGGATATTATTATATTTTTAAACTCTATAACTTGCAAAGCTTGTTAGCAAAACAATCACAAAATCCGACTTTTACTTTCAGCTGTCACTTTTTGTTTTGCTAAGCACATAATCAGAGGTCCATCCTTTAAATCTTTTGATTAATTCCATTCGCAAACATCAGATTAATGTGTAGATGGTTTTATTTTAACAATATCACGCAACACGTTCGCTAAATTCCAAATTGAAAATCAGTATAAATTTGCTGAATGTTTACGTATGACAGACAATGAGAGAATGCCAAGAAAAAAATGCCTATATTGCACTCTTGAATTCGAATCGCGATTTTCTTCGAAGATTGCAGGGTTGATTTCAGCATGTATAACAGCCCAACCTAATATAAACGCACTCCGGCAATTTTCTGTCAAAAATGTCTTATGCACATACAAATTGTATGAGAGCATCCTAAACTAACCGCACAGCGTAAAAACCTAACTCAATTTCCAATTTTTGTTTTGCGTGACACATCGAATTGACATTTACGCTCAGCTGGTACGTTGTTGTTGTTGTTGTGGTAACGACAAAAACACTCCCCGAAGGTTTTGGGGAGTGTTGTCGAATTAACAGCCCTTGGCCGGAACGCTCCGGTACTCCCTTGCGGTACTGTCCGACTGTCGTGGTAGCTATTTATGACCAGTGAAACCTTCATTTAAATTAATTTTGGTGTCAAAATTTGTATGGTAAACGTGAAAATAGGAGGATGGGGCCGTGTGCAGAAGTCCAAGCAAGTGGGGAAAGTTTCTGACCGCCATTCACCTGGGAATGGCCAGAGCGATTCTTTTGCATGCGGTTCAAGCAGCTCACTACTTCCGGGCTTTGCCCCCAAGTATCCTCTGGGTAACCACCGAACACCCATTTGGTGGTGAGCTAAACGTGAGAAGGCGACAACCTGGTAAGGCCACTCCGACATAATCGGTTTAAGGGCTTGCTGGGGGGTTCAAACAGCAGCGTCTGATCACTATGTGGTGCGGCTGCAAGCGGGCGTCTGTCTTGGATCAAGCGGCTCGCTATACAAACGTGTAATAGAATTCAACTTCCCGTGAAACGGGTTGTGCGTTGGGTTTGGGACCCACCACATAAAACAACGTTCCAATGAAATTCAACAACAAAGCCTCGGATTTGAGAACCCCTTTTTTAGATGACAACACCCGCAAACGAAATAAGGATTATGAGATAAGGGCATGTACCTGGAATGTCCGGTCCCTCAATGGGGAAGGTGCCGCTGCCCGGCTGGTTGAGGTCCTGAGGAAAGCAAAAGCTGACATCACCGCCATACAAGAGATGCGATGGACGGGGCGAGGAAATACGATCAGAACACCTTGTAACATCGGTAATTGTTTCCTTTAGGAGACAACTGCTAAAACACGTCGGAAATTATCGGGAAAGGTATCAAAAGACGCGTTTTGACCTCGGTAACAATAATCCAGAAGCGAATTTTCGAGTTTTTGTTTCAGTGAAGAGATATTTGCCATTAAAGTTGAAAATTTTCTGTCATTTTCATGTGGTTGTTGTAATCACAGATTAGGGTGGATCGAAAAGTGCAAAAAGTGTGTTCTGCGCAGAAATACTGTGGACCGCGTAGCCGGTGTTGGACCGGCTAAGGGTTATTTTTTTGAAGCGCGGCCGAAGGCCGCCTACGCAAAAAGGTGTTCTGCACATAAATACCTTGGATCAAACCCCCTATTTGGGATCGGACCCGGGTCATTTTTGGGTTTTTTTCGAATAACTTTTCACTGAAACAAAAAATTGAAAATCCGCTTTCGGATTGTTGATACCGAAGTCAAAACGCGTTGTTTGATACCTCTCCCGACATTTTTGGACGTGTTTTAGCAGTTGTCTCCTAAAGGAAACAATTACCGTAACATCTACTGGAGTGGGCATGAAGACAAGCGAAGATTCGGCGTGGGATTTGTGGTGGGAGAGAGACTCCGTCACCGAGTACTGTCGTTCACACCCGTGAACGAGCGTCTCGCTGCAATCCGCATAAAAGTACGATTTTTCACCATATCGTTTAGCTGCGCTCATGCACCGACGGAAGAGAAGGACGACGTGGAAAAGGATGCATTCTACGAGCGCCTGGAAGAAGCATACGAGCGCTGCCCCCGTCATGATATCAAAGTCGTGCTTGGCGACTTTAACGCCAGGGTGGGTAAGGAGGGTGTATTCGGCCCCACTGTCGGGAAGTTCAGTCTCCACGATCAGACTTCGCCAAATGGATTCAGGCTGATCGACTTCGCCGGTGCCCGAAACATGGTCATATCCAGCACTAGGTTTATGCACAAGAAGATCCATCAAGCTACATGGCTGTCCCCCGATCGAAAAACACGCAACCAGATCGACCACGTTGTGATAGACGGACGGCATGCTTCCAGCGTTTTAGATGTTCGCACAATACGAGGACTTAACATCGACTCTGATCACTACCTAGTAGCAGCCAAGATTCGTACCCGCCTCTGTACGACAAAACAGGTGCAACAAAAAACGCAGGGAAAGCTGGACGTCGAAAAGCTGCAATCGCAACAGATCGCCAATTATTTCGCAGATCGCCTCTCACACCTGCTCTCCGAGAGCACAATTCAACCTAGTGGAATGCATGAGCAGTGGGATCATATCTCAGGAGCACTCCGTACCGCAGCCGAAGAAGTAATTGGATTCCGGCGAACGCGAAGAAACAACTGGTATGATGATGAAGAGTGCCGCGCTGCAACGAAAAAAAGGACGAAGCCTACAAGGCAACGCTGAGATCGAATGCAACGAGGAGTGTGTGTGAACACTACCGCGAGTTGAAGAGGAAAGCGAGGCGGCTTTTCCGGGCGAAAAAAAGAGAGGCAGAAAAGCGTGAAATAAAGGAGCTTGAGATGCTGGCCAAAGGGAATTATTCCCGAAAATTCTATCAAAAAATTCGGCGAATGACAGAAGGTTTTAAACCCGGGGCAAACTCCTGTAAGAATGAGAACGGCGACCTGGTGGCCGATGTTCAGAGAGCACTCAGAATATGGAGGGATCACTTCTCTGTCCTTTTAAATGGAGAAACTGAGCAAGAAACCAGAGAAGATGCCGAACCCGAGCCCACAATCGAAGATGATGGAGTTGACGTTCCACAACCCGACTATAATGAGGTGCGAATAGCAATATCCCGATTGAAAAACAATAAAGCAGCTGGCGCTGATGGTTTGCCTGCTGAGCTATTCAAACACGAGGCGAGGAGCTGGTAAGGCGCATGCATCAGCTTCTATGCAGAATATGGTCGGATGAATGCATGCCTGAAGATTGGAATCTAAGTGTTCTTTGCCCAATCCACAAGAAGGGCGATCCTGCAAACTGCGCCAACTATCGCATATAAGGTCCTATCAAGCGTATTGTGCGAAAGACTGAAGCCTGATGTGAACAGACTGATTGGACCTTATCAGTGCGGCTTCAGACCTGGTAAATCTATCATCGACCAAATTTTTTACAATACGCCAAATCTTGGAAAAAACCCGTGAAAAGAGAATCGACACACATCATCTCTTTGTTGATTTTAAAGCCGCTTTCGATAGCACGAAAAGGAGCTGCCTATATGCCGCTATGTCTGAATTTGGTTTCCCCGCAAAACTTATACGGCTATGCAAAATGACCTTGAGCAACACCGCCAGCTCGGTCAGAATTGGGAAGTACCTCTCCGAGCCGTTCGAAACTAAACGAGGTTTCAGACATTTAATGCTGGAGAAAATAATACAAGCTGCAGAACTTAACCGCGCTGGAACAATATTTTATAAAAGCGTGCAACTGTTGGCATATGCTGACGATATTGATATCATTGGCCTTAACAACCGCGCCGTAACTTCTGCTTACTCCAAATTAGAAAAAGAAGCGGAGAAAATGGGATTGGTGGTGAACGGGGGCAAAACGAAGTACCTTCTGTCATCATGCAAAGAGTCAGCGCATTCGCGCCTTGGCAACCAAGCCACTGTTGGCAGCAATAATTTCGAAATAGTAAAGGACTTCGTTTACCTGGGAACCAGCATTAACACCAACAATAATGTTAGCCTAGAAATCCGACGAAGAATTACTCTTGCAAACAAATGCTACTTCGGACTGAATAGGCAATTGAAAAGTAAAGTCCTCTCTCGACGAACGAAAATAACACTCTACAAGTCACTCATCGCACCCGTCCTGCTATATGGTGCAGAAGCGTGGACACTAACAACAACTGATGAGGCGGCTCTGGGAGTATTCGAGAGAAAGGTTCTTCGAAGGATTTGTGGGCCTCTACGCGTTGGCGACGGCGAGTACCGAAGAAGATTTAATGATGAGCTGTATGGACTTTACGCAGACGCCGACATAGTTCAGCGAATTAAAACACAGCGGCTTGGCTGGCTAGGCCACGTAGTGCGAATAAGCGAAGATGCTCCAGCCCAGAAGGTATTCTTATCGGCACCCGCCGGTGGAAGCAGAGGAAGAGGGAGACCACCACTCCGATGGAAGGACTAAGTGGAGACCGATTTGCGATCCCGCGGTGTTTCCAATTGGCGCCAGTTGGCGCAACGAAGAAACGACTGGCGAGCTATGTTGGACGGTCAAAATCGCCCAGGCGGTTAGATGACCAGTTAAAGAAGAAGAAAAAGAAACGTGAAAATAAATGCTGCATGTTTTTTCAAAGGCAACAGTAAGAAAAATTAAATAATGACCGTGGTCATTAGAGAATAAAATATTTGCATTCAAAAATGGAAGAAAAAATTTAAAGTTAAACACCATTTAATACAGCAAACAAACTTCGCTTACCATCAAACTTTTAAATTTTTAATCAAATCTATTTTTTTAGATATTATTATTATTATTGTATTTTTTTACCATCGTAACATACATCTTCTTGTTTCTGTTTGGGATCTACCCAGAACTAGTTCCCAAAAACGCAACTTTTTTTTTTTTGGGACTAGAGGCGGCTTACCAAATTGTCTAAAAATTGAAATTAACCACTAGAGAAAAGAAAAATTTGGCGAATGGTGGAAGGTTTAAAGCTCGGCCAAACTCCTGTAAAAATGAGAACGGTGACATATTGACCGATGGTCAGAGAGTACCAGGATTATGGTGGTAAGCTGCTCTGTCCTCTTAAACTGTCAAACCCGATCCCATACTCGAAGATGATGAGTTGATGTTCCCCAACCCGACTATGACGAGGTACAAATAGCAATATTATCTATTATTGACACTTAACTGCTTGGGCGAATCTGGCAGTTGCGTATAAAAGCACGCCAGTCATCCCTTTCCTTCGATAACTGACGCGAATTGAAAACACCAAAGGACTTCAAGTCATCCCTCACCTCTCTACAAAAGGGGGACTCAGTTCTCGATATCGAGAAAAGGTTAGTTATCCAATCGAATTCTAACGTGAAATTCTAATTGGTTTCTAATGTGAACTTTTGTTTGGTGTTTTTCTAATCGTCTTCTAATCGACTTCTAGGCTAGTCCTCTAACCTGAATTGCGATTAAAGGACTACATTGGAATTCTAATGTAAAACCACAATATTTCTGTAACGTTTGAGACTGAGTTTGCTAGGTACTCGCCGTTGGCATCACGGGAAGGACAGCAAATTTTCCGTATAACTTTTCTCTCGAATACTCCCAGTGCCATCTCATGTCCATCGTGAGAGGACTTTACTTCTCAGTTGTCTACTCAGTCCCATCACTTTTACTTATAATCAACTGGCGAATCTCATTAGTTTAAGTTGAGAAATTATCAGCTGTCTGCACCTTCTGGACGTCAAACTTTGCACAGAGGCGTGTGCGTATGTTCGCTGCCACAAGATTGGGGTCTAACTTGATATTGGGACCACGTAGTGTACGCATGCCTAGAATGGTGGAGCTATATCTGTCATCGATCATGACATGAGCAATTAGGTTTCTTGTATTTTAATAAGGGGACAACCAAGTGTCCTGGTGTTCTTGTAGTACCACGGATGTCCAAAAGTGGCGAAGTCAATCAACCTAGTTATGACATGAAGGCTAAATTTTCCGCCCGTAGGACCAAAAAACTTATCTTGCCTTGTCCCGTCCATCACACCAGGTACATGCCTTTATATCATTGTCATTAAATCGTCAACAGTGAAGGGAGTTCGCATCCGAGGCTTTCTTACCTTCTTTTTCATTTGGTTTGCTTTTACGGAACGGCTCCCAATTCCTGCACACAAACCGTCTACGGGGTTTTGAAACAGTATTTACATAATTTATATAGCGAACAGACGGGGCGAAAAAGACCTCAATTTACAATGAATATTTCATAGTGGCCCCACCTAGGCTTCCTCTTTTTCTGCCATGGATCTAAATAGCCCACGTTGGCCAGAGTGCACGAACGAGGACGCGAGATTCGGGAATGAGCTAGGCGCACAGCCGAGGCTGCTTGCTTCTGAATAGCAATATACCGATTGAAAAACAATAAAGAACCTGGCGCGGATGGATTGCCTGCAAAGCTATTCAAGTACGTCGCCGAAGAGCTGGTATAGCGCATTTATCAGCTTCTATAGTCGGATGAATATAGGCCTGAATATTGGAATCTATTGGCATAACTATCGCGGAATAACTATCGTGTTAACTAACACTTTTCGTGTGGTTAGCTGTCGCGAATTTTTTTCGAGGTGTTAACGATCGCGTTAATATATTTACAAGTGTTTTAGCGTTTGGAAAAAGTACAAAAATTAGTTTTGAGTTTTTTGCATGTAATTTAGGGATAAATACGTCTGAACAACAGTATTTCCATATTTTATCACTATCAAGAGTAAGCTGTTTAGCGGCGTTAAAGGAGAGTTACAGAATCGCACTTTCGTTAAGAACAAACGCCGAAATTTGGCGATAAGTTTAACGCTCGGCGAGTGGTTAAAAGTTACAGAATCGGGCTACTGGTCTTAGCACGACCTGTATTATTGGATTATGGTAGAGCCAAGCCGAACTCGTAGTTTACCCGCTTCATTTTGCTTTGGGTTTTTCTTTGACTTCTGGCAACACTATTGTCAGTTATTGGTATTTCATAGGCGTAAAGAAGAAGAACTATTCACTTGTAATTTTCTTTGTTATGGCCGTAGTAATTCTGGTTAGAAAAATTAATAATCTGCACAGAAAACTTATTTTTGCCACGAATAATAATATTGTTAAAGAATAAAGGTTAGTTCGGCGGTAGGGAAGAGTTTTTATTTGCACGCTAAACTATTGTTACACCGCAAGAAGTGATGGTTAAACAATTCTAAGCAAAGCGGGTGGAGCCCTGAAAAGCAGTGAGCGGTAGTTGGGAGTAAAGGCAGTAATTTTCAGATCGATTGGAGTTTTGATTGAAAAATGTTTATATTAAATTTGCAAACGTTTGGTAAACAATACGAGTATTAAGTAAAATATATACACATTTAGTGAATAAGCGTAAACGCCACAATCATATATATAGACGCTATATGAGAAATTGGTGGAGTATCTACTGCGGAACGAGTTGAAAACTTTTGAACATTGCTGGCATCGCATTGAAGGTAGGTATTTGGAATAATTATAAAGATGTATTGAAGTTTTCTGCAAATAATGCAAACACTTGAAAAGAAGCTACCACGTAAATACATATGTACATACATACATAAAACATGTTAGTCAAAGAGATTATCGAGTACTATAAACAAGTTGCTTATCTGTATCGATATGATCAATGTGATTTTTTGGTTGATATAAATCATTTCAAGAAACAGCCGGGCAACCTACTGGAATGTTTCCACTTCTCGGTTTATCTCCGATCAATAGACACATATAAGATGATACAGGATCTTATTGTGCTAATATATAGTGTCAAATGAAACGAAATTTCGTTATAACCAAGTTTAATCCTGGAGTGGATGTGCCGAGAACACTGTTGGAACTCCTGTTACTCTAACAAAAAGACGAAAAATGCGAACTAGGTTTTCGACTGAACATAATCACCCTTCAGAGTACGGTAAGAATATGCCAGTTCCGCTACCAAGGCAGTGGGGCTAGTACCACAAGGTGCTTGTATCGAAGCTTTCCGGATTCCTATCTGACAAAGGATTGTCGATATCAGTATAACCCTATTTTGTGCGGCACGTCCCACTCCATGAATGGATGCTCGGACTAAGTAGGCTACAATAATAATAATACAGAATAGTAACGGCATTGTTTTAAATTATATATTTTTTTATTTTTGGCAATACAAATCAATAAAGCCTATTATAGTTAATCTATCGTTTGTTTCTTATAGGTACAATAATGATTTTGCAAAGATTATGCCATTCCAAAGCCTTCCATCGCATCTGTAAAATATCGTTGCCGCATCTTTTGACATCGAAAACGTATTATACAAATGAACATATATACAAAATTTGTATACAACAATAATTTAAGTGATGTTGGGAAAAGCTTATTATCAGTTCAAATGAGATGAATTTCGTATTCAAAGAATATATCAGCGAACTGAAGCACTGCACTAGTTAAACGCTGGCACAGCAACTCGAACGGATTATCAGACAGCTACTCTACATGCATACATACATACATACGCATGCATGCACATGTACACTCCCGCCAAAGTTGTACATAAATCAGTAAATAAGTTTTGTGATATTTTCGTCTATTATAAGTACGAGTAAAAAGCGTGTAATACAAAATTAAAAAAAAAAATAACTACAGCAATATGAAATTATCACAACACGGATTCCATATACAGCCATACTTTCAGTCATACATACATACACATAACAACTATAACTGTTGATAATTAATCGTTAGGTGCTCTACAGCCTGTACGCAATATCAAGGATCAACATTCGCCAAATATTAACTTACTGACTTTACGTCAACAACAGTAAAGCAACGCCGCCTTTACAAACTCAGATTAACAGTAAATCTCACCACCGTCGTCAACATTCAGTCTACCATACAATTTGTAATGTTGTCTGACCTCGATGATACCGATGAGTTGGACACCATTGCCGATGTTATGGGCCTACGCTCACAAAATCGTCTTAATACATTTCGTGAAATGTGGTATCACATATTTTTATGGGCACTCTTCTCATCCATCTTTATACACACATGCGCCGCATTGGTTGCTTTTGTGACATTGCGCAAACATAAATTTGGACGCTTCTTTTCGATAGCAATATTAGTAATGGGATTTTTATCACCAGCGATGAGTGGAATTGTGAGTAGTGCAGCGATAGCATTTGTACATCGAGCCTCCAGTTTACCAATGTCACCTATATATGCAATGGTATGGGGTTTGGGGCAAACGATAGTGTCAGCGTGTTTAGGTTTTACACGTATTTTAGCTACACTATAGAAAATGGAGGTTTTATGTATGACAGGAGAAGTAAAAAGACGATACATAAAAGCGGCGATATAAAGTAAATGATCGACCGACGGACAGTTCCATATACATACATATATATCTACAAGTATGTCTTTTTTTTTCTTAGTGATATTCGATTAGTATTTAAAATCTATATATTTACATTTAAGAATAAACTACGAGTGTGAAAACTATAAAAAATTAGTATGTACAATACGAAATTTGTTTTTATTTTTAAATAATAGCAAGCCAATTAATTTTAATGTAAGCATTCTGTATCTTTGGCTGAGAAGATGGCTTTAGTTCGAAAACGTATTATTTCAGCAAATAACTATATAACGCTACATCATTTTGCTCAAAGACACTAGTTACAGTTACTGTCTATGTTCTATATGGTGATTCCGAGCCGAATTTTGAGAAAGTGCAATTATCAAAATAAAAAGTTGGGCGCATGTCAACCGATTGCTGGTATACGACGTTTACGGCCAAGTTGGGGTTATCTTCTAGTCAGTCGTCGAAATAATTTATTATGTGTATATTTTATTTTCGTGTGATTAAGTTTCCTCAAGAAATTTACATTTAATATATATAAAAATCCTCTATAATTAGCTACATATGTGCATTGTATTCATGTTTTTTATTCATTAGTTAAATAAGTACATTTGTATTTGCTTTATTGACAATTTATTTATAAATATATACATTTACGATTATTTAAAACAAGTTAATAATCATACATCCTTATATACACAAAAAACTGCAAATATCAAGTATTCAACAGTTATTCAGAGATTCATGCATATGTATACATAGCTTTTCATATAAAAGCAAAAATCATAATCACTTAGCGAAGTGCTTATAAAAATTAAAAGTAAAAACAGTATACCATTTGAATAAATTTCATGCTAAATATCAGCTAACTTTTTATGTAAATGGTCTTTTTAACTGTATCAAATCAAACTTATTGGAATGCACAACATGCGCTAAATTGTCAACGAATCTAAATTAAATTTTCTATAAAATTTTGTACAAATTTTCAGACAATGAATGTTATGATAGATTTATTTCCGTAAAATTAATTAAAAATACTGTAAAATTAATTCTCCATGATAAGCTTATATTCCTTTTATATATTTTTTTTTTGTTATAATAAAGGTCTAGAGTAGAGGCCGAGATATCAGATAAGGCGAACGGGGAAAGCTATCTAAAAAACAACTTTGTTAATTAAAATTTGAAAAGTGCGCATTGTTCAAAAATTAGGAATACAAAATTTTTGGTAAAAGAAAATGCATGTATACTGTCTTAAATTTTTAGAATACTACTGCTAACATGTATCATACAAAACGACCTTCCAAAAGCTTCAAAATGTTTATCATTTTTATTTTGTTATAGATAAAACTTTAAATTTGCAATATATAAATTAAAAAAAGAAAAATTTTCTATTTCATTATAATAAAAACAGCTTTTTAGATATTTTGATAGGTATTGAACTTGAACCGTGCACAAAACCAAACCAAGTTATTTCGAAGTGCTTTCAAAATTATTCCAAATTATAGTTTCACAATTTAAGAAATAAGGAAGCTTTTTGCTGGGTGTTACTGTAGTGGGCATTCCTTGCCGGATATTATTCCGGTACGCCCAGGCACCGGGATTGTCAGCGAAAATGATTTGATGTATTATCACACCTGTTGTGAGTGTCGATTTGCAGACATTTTTCCATTGAGGCAATTGGATTTTATTTTGGTATTGTGCAACTTGATGTAACAATAACCTAACCTTTCTGAATGGTCCACATAACTGCAATTAGCGTATTTCTTGTTTGATATATGAATGAACTAGAGGGACCGGCAGACTTTGTTCTGCCCAGATATTTACCTGAATGGATCTAGAAATATTGGCTTTTCCTATCCCTATCATTGACTCTACCATTATTCCTATCCCTATAGATGTAACTATTTCACACACATACAATTCCACTTCACCATCGATCGATCCATTATTGAGCTTTTCTAACAAAAAAAATTTAATTCGCACCATACAAAATGTATGGGGAAAAAAATTAATTTTTCATCAATCTCTCGGAAATTTTATTGGGTATTCTCCTATTCTGGTCAGAGAACAATCTAAATTAGTGTCAATCATCCAAATCGGTGCAGGCCTTCTTGAGTTATGAGCATTGGAACTAACGTCACTTTCTTTTATATATGCATGAATATTTGCATGCTCATTAACCTCTCAGATAAGATTCGGATAATCTGCAAACCACTAAATATGGTTTCTAACTGTCACTTATAAAAGTAATTTGCTATTACCAAAACTCCGGCATTAAAAATATCTGTACGAACAATTTTTATTTCGATCGGTATTGAAATAATTGGTCAGATGACGGGGTATTGATAAAGTTTAGCAACCTTTAATCTCAGATATGATTTATTCTTTCAGTTGTTTTTGTTTTGTATATAAATCAAATTATTTCCAAATATTACATGGATGCGTACCTTATGGTATTTTTTGTTCGTTTCTGTTAATCGAATATATGAATAGTAAAATATGTTCACCCAATTTTACCGGAAACTACAGATTTGTTCGCATCCCATAAAGTCTTAAAATAACGATGAAAAGCCAACAGAATATTCATTCAGTTTTTATTATTCAATTATAAATAGCGATATAAAATACTTCACAAAACCTTTAATTCACTTTAAAAAATACCTATGTATTTCAAAATGTAATCGCCACTGCGTTTTGAATGCACAATTTGTCAAATTATTTGAGTAAATATATTCTATATACTACATAAAATACAACAATAACAAAAAAATATATCAAAAATTCATTTTAGTGAAAATTGTATAATAGCAAAACTATGGAATATGCAAATATGTGATTTATAATTATAATTGTTTAATAAATACTATTAGCAATTGTGTATAATTATTTAAAACAAACAAACATATTCTAATTTACGGTATTGTATTTCTCAATAATTATACTTTCATATAAATAAATTTTAAGCCTTAGATATCATAGATTAATCGTATAAAAAAAATTAAGTAAACAAAATGACTAAATACGAAAATTAATACATACATAGAGATATACATACATATATGAGCAGCCTAACTTTAATATATAACTAAATAATTAAGTATATAAAAAAATAAATAATAAAAAAAATAACATACATATTAATGCCATTTTTCAATACATACTAATAAAAATTCCCAGATTATTAGGCGCAAAGGGAAAATCGATTTAAGCCT
Source organism: Merzomyia westermanni (assembly GCA_949987695.1). NCBI lineage: Eukaryota > Metazoa > Arthropoda > Insecta > Diptera > Tephritidae > Merzomyia > Merzomyia westermanni. Next base: position 83,079,332 of record OX465293.1, read on the forward strand.
CAGTTGTTCTAGCAATGCTTTTGAAGGTACTAGTGCCATATTCCGCAAAAGACTGTCCACATCATCAACACCGTTTTTTCGCATATTCAAAATCGCCACTAAATAATCGCGTTGGGATCTCTGCTGTTATACAACGTATACAATTTCCCGCTTAAAACATTACCAATACGCCTATCCCCTTGTTGCAATGGTTGCGGACCAGCACGATTTATTTTCAGATCAGCTAATGTAGACTTCTCCATTTCAGCATCACGGTCATATGCGTCTAGCAAATGTTTAGGGCATGGATACTGTGCAATTATAGTTTCAGCCACTTCCAAAGTAACCAATGGCAGACGATTCAAATGCTGTTGCCATAAGCGCCCAAAACCGCTTGTGCCCACAACACGTACACATTGTTTCTTATCGTTGGCAAGAAATTTTTTGAAGGCGCCCATAGTTTCAGATTTTTGTTGCTTAAAGGGGGCTTCTGCAATGGCTTTGGTAAATCGACGTAATATTGCTGCAACTTCCGCAGCCACCGGTGCCACTTGTGTTGTTGCTATTTGGTGTATTAATTGTAGCTGGATAAGGGATGTGGTTAGTGCGCCTCTGGAATCAGATTTTTTATTATAGTGACATAGAACTGCAACGGTGTGCTTCGCTTCCGGAAACAACTTTTGCAAATTTTCGACTATACTCGTTGCTTTATTGTTTAATTCGTGTGCTGTGGATAATTGAATTACTTGATCCTCCACTTCCCACGGCGCGCTTAACGCTTCTTCTGGGTTCGCCGTTGGTAAAAGTTCGCGTTGACTTGACTGACGTTCCCACAGCACACACATTTTTGCCGGTAATTCGCGTGTAACATATTTTATTTGGAGCTGGTCTATTTCGTTTTCCAATTGTTGTCCAAGGCCATCAGCATCAGATAGGAATATTCCACTGTCCAAAACCATCCGCACATATTTCATACATTCACCGGGTTGGATGCGCTTCTGCTGTTCACGTATCGCCTTTTTCTGTAATTTATCGGCTTTACTATCCATGTTTAGTTGAACGTTTGTATTGTATTGTCCGTACAAAAAAATGTTTTCATTAAATTATTATTTTTTTTTGTGTTTGGCACTCCAAGCATGAATTAATAATTTATATGGTAGTCGTCGATGACATAGCGTCTTCTTCTTCCTCATCCACATCTTATGTCAAACTATCATATCTTTGTTTTTTGTTTACATTCTTTGTTTACAGTTCTTGGAAAAGCTATTGACAACCATATATAATTTAATCATGACTCCAAGTGCGGAGCGAAATGGCCAATCGTTTAATTCTTCTTAGGCCCGGTTTTTCAGTACAAGTTCAACTCAATTTGTAAGTTAAACTAAGGGCAGCTTTCATAAAAGCGGGTTAACGCTAATCGGCGGTTAATTTGACAGCTGACCGTACAAAATACGTCAATTAAATCCCGGTTAGCGTTAGCCGGCTTTTATGAATGCGGCCCTAAGCTTAAACTTGTTACGCAGTTTTTCAGTCAACTGTGAACGAAGTTTAAACGTAGTTTAAGCGGCCAATTTGGCAGGGTTAAACTCCAGTTAACCTGTCAGCTGTTTGCATATTTGATGGTTTTGGTTGTGAAACAATATACTGAACACAATTAAAAAAGGTCGATATTTTTATATTTAATTAAATAACGGATATATCATCTGACGAAAGTGATTATAGTGACGCAGAAATTAGCGAAATCCTAACTATTACAATACTGAGGAGAAGCAATGGTGTTGAATTAGTAAACAAACGTCATCTGTTGCCGTATCTAGATAAAAAAAAAACCAATGTTGCCGTATAAAAAGCAAATCTTAAAAGCGGCCTTAAACTCTCACTGAAAACCCGCTCTGCAGTTTAACTGGAGTTTAAATTTATGCCGAGTTTAAGCAAACTTAGTTTAAACTGAGCTTAACCAAGGACTGAAAAACTGGGCCTTAAACAGCCAGGTTATCTTTCAGTTTACTGGTGTGTTGCCATATTATTTCATTGGTTTGACGTGTAAAAAAAAAAAAAATTACGAGAATTTCAGTGCGTCAACTTGTGCTATAATGGCTCAATTGATGAAAAAAAGACCTTTATCAAATTCAGTGCATTTTTACAAAATTAAGTGTTCGATTACGATTACTATACGCACAAGCTAACTTATCTATCGAATATTTGTTATTTTTAATTTTATCTTTTAGTTTATATGTATATATATATATATATATATATTTTTTTTTTTATAAATTTAATTTAGACTTTTTTTTTATTTTTAAATTTTTAATTTTTTTTTATAAATTACTGTATCATAGCGACTCTATCAGGAGTGTATCCATAAGAAACTTGACTAGCTCCTCATAGTCAACAAAACTCCTTGATTTCAATAGCTCCTTTAAGCAGTTAAACTTGTTACAAATTTTATAACTGACTCTGTTTTGGTTAAACCTTTGGCAGTGAAAGATGGCATGCTCCGCTGTTTCAGAAACATTACACAGCGAACAAACACCTGAAATTCACCTATTGAATTTGCTTAAGTAATATCTGCAGTATGTATGGTTTAACAATAACCGATTTATAATTTTAATTTCCATACATTCTAATTTGCACTTTTTGCTTTCAAACCAAGGAAACCTTACAACCTCGCCCATAATTTCGACAAATTGTACCCCCTTGGTTTGGCTTAAGTCTTTAAAATCAGTCTCCCATTTACTCCATATAGAGTTTTGTATTGTAATGTGCGCCTCAAAAGGCGTCGAGTCTATACAAATATTTTGTCCTATCGTTGCTGCACTCCTGGCTGCAGTATCAGCTTTCTCGTTGAACGAAATACCAACGTGACTCGGAACCCATATTATACATACACTGTCTGTAATATCTTTGCTATTATACAATGTGTTATGTATGTCCGCAACAATATAATTATTCGTTGACATTTTATCCAGTAAGTTAAGAGCTGATAAGCTGTCTGAAAAATTGCGATTTTCTTTTTGCCACACTTTACTGCATATTGAACTGCTTGAAATATTGCAATAAGTTCTCCTGTCATAGACGTAAACTTTACCTGTTTACTGTACTTTTTTCTCGAATTTCGACACTACAAATTTCACCGCAGTACTATTTTGACATTAGATCCAATAATTACAAAAACAAAATACATGGAAAATGTGTGTCTGTATGTTTGTAATTCGCCTTGGTGTTTATTCTATCAAATATTGTTTTGTGTTTTTGGTATGTAACATTGTAACTAGTATTAATATTTGGGCCATTCTGAATACTGTACCTTAAAGGTTGGTTGACAAACCATTGTTTGTTTAACTCTTTAGCAGTGAGCCACTCCGCTCTGAAAATGGTGGTAATTCACCCGACAAAACAAACATTGAGTGTACTGCCCTGTGGTAACCCATTTTCAATTTGAATCCTACAATCTCTTAACAATAGGGTCCTTCTATGGAAGAAGTTATAAAGATACTGGAGTGGACATTTAGCTTTTGCATCATTGAAGTAAGTTTAACAATGTCAACACAATTGTATGCATTAGACAAATCTAACGCACAGGCAAATACTTTGTTTTTATCAAATTTGGCTGTCTCAATCGCATGGGGCTTTCGTTCAGGCACATCGGTGCCGACTTGTTTTTCCTGTAGGCAAAACTGTTGGCAGGTAACATTGACTTGGATTCTAAATGTTCTGTCAAAGTTTCTTTCACACACATATTTATACCTTTCACCAAAACAGAAATCAGTGAGGTAGGTCGAAAATTCTCAACATTGCCCCTATTCCCATTTCTCTTGGGAATTGGAACCACTCGAATGTTGCGCCATTTATCCAAGATATTGTTAGAGGTGAAATGTTGCTGCAAAATTTTTTCCAGATTAACCAAAGTTTCAGAGGATAACATTTTTAGCATTTCATACGTGATATGATCATCTCCGCCTGCCGTATTCTGCTTTTTACTAAATAGCCTATGTAGTCTTTGCTCTACCATTCCAACAGAGATGGTTGAGCTTCAGGTTGTATTGATAAGTTGGTAATTATTTCTTCTACCGTGGAGAATTTGGAATCCCCACTTGTTGTTTTAAGAATTCTAAGTAGTCCGAATTGTCCTGTGCGCACCATTGGGAGTCAGAGGCCTTTTGAAAGTTCTTCCTGTTATTTATAAAGCACCAGGCTTTTTTGGTGTTAGGAGTCTGGTTTAGAGACAAAAGTTTCTTGAAATTCTTCTCTCTTAGCCTTTTTGACAGCTTGTTTCCAGTCATCTTGAAGTTGGCATGCCGCTTCCAAGTCTTCAATCCTGCCAGTCTTCTTGGCTTTACCTCTTGCAGCATTCAAAAGTCTATACTTTTTTGCCAAATTTTTGCTCCACCAGGTTTTTGAAGTATGTTGGGACTCATCCAAAATCCTGGTGGCCGATCTCTTTGCGTCCTTTAAAGCATCAATTAAATCACCTACAAGGCTGATATCTTGAATGGCGTTGATCTTTTTACACATTAAATTTTTGGGATTCAAATTTGCATTTTAATTTGGATATTTCCTTTCCATCTATTGCTATGGGTAAGTGATGGCTCCCCCCAACGAAAGAAGTTTTGCAATGCCACATGATACCACATCGAAAGCTGACAAAAGCTAAGTCCAGGACACTACCTTGACCTGTACTAGCTAAGTTTTAAGTTCTCAAAAAGGTTTACGAGCCATCATTTATACACCTCAAGTTTGAGTTATTTATTAAAGATAGTAGAGCCTGGCCTTTAGGTGTGTCTAAAGAATCTCCCCATACACTCATTCTGGCGTTGAAATCTCCAAGCAAAATAACATTGGCTTGTCCATTCAGAAATGATATCAATTTGAACATCACATTGCTAAAGATGTCAACTTTAAAAAGGTGGCGGATACACAGCGTAAACTGTAAAATTTTTGTTTAAGTTTTTAGTCCTTGCCATAACAACATCTAGTGGTGTTCTGAATCTTATTTTGGTAAACAAAATATTTTTCCTAAAGCCTATGGCACGACCTCCATATCCATCCGCTCTAGTTTTTTTTAACATTTTGGAATTTAATAGTTTATGCTCTAACTTATCCTCATCATGTGAGAATATCTCTTGTAAACAAACAATATCTATCTCATTTTGTTGATTAAAAACATCAATATGTACTTTGTTTGACTTCAAACTTTGACAATTATACTGTAACTACTTGACCATTGGGATTACGAAATCTTTCCACCCTCTCATTTAAGGGCTCTCCACGTCCATTTTCCTCACACATTTTGTATAAAATCGTAACTAAAGGATCATCTTTTGTAACTTCAAATCGGGACTGTAGTAGATCGATGATCTTTTCTACATCCGAAACTCTTGACGCAGGTTGGTCATAAACAGGTATATTTTCGCACCGTGGTCTCTTTTTCCCTCAACGGGGAAACCTTCCTCTCCCTTTCTGCACCGTCTCATGCAACTACATTGTAGGATCTAGTAACCAATCTTCTATTGGTTTCTGCATTAGCATTTATAGTTTTAGGTACATTACTCTTTAATTGTGGAAAAATGTCTTCAAGGTCCGTCAACAGGTCAAACCTATTTTGACTATTTGGAATATGCAACTGCGTATATGTGTCATACGCCTCTTTTTTGCTTATTTTTTTTAATTGTCATAACCTCTATGACTTGCTTTTCCTTCAGCCATGTGGGCCATATATTTTTATTTAACGACGTATGGTTTTCATCACCACACAATATACATTTTTTATTCCTACAACCCGCACTACATACACCCTCCGTTCCACATAAGATGCATCTTGTTTTAGCCCTGCAACTCATTTTTGTATGCCCCAATCTGCCATAATTGTAGCATTGCTTAGCAGGAGGGAAATAATGCTGAACCCTACAATTTGTAAACCAAATTTGCACTTCTCAGGCCATTCATCACCCGCGAAGCTGATTTTGACAGTTTTGAAAAATGACCTCGGTATGAAGAGTCTAACACCCAAATTTAACAATTGTTCATTCTTTACGCAATTGTTGACTACTAAATTCGACTCAAAAAATATTTTGCACAGCGATTTTCCTAACGCCCTAACTTCTTTAATCTCGTCAATTCCAATGTTTCTAATTTTCGACCATAAAACCAATCCACTTCTCATGGATCGATTTTCAAAATGCTTCGAGTTTGAGGTATTAACTAAAACAGCATGAATCCCTTTGTATTCCTCATCAAAAAAAAATTATTTCTCTTTCTCTCCTTTGTACTGCTCCTTGCTCGTCAGTTCCAGAACATTCCTCCACATTTATTGAATTCGAGGATGGAGTAGCATTTTCAGACATCTCCATTTCACCTGTTTTCAATTGTACTTTGCTGTCAGTGCTGACTTCTTTGGAATTAACCCCTTTGGAAATTTCAATACCCTCTAAATTACGACAAGTCGCAACTGTACCACGTTTCACAAGCAAACCTTGCAAAGGAGGCATTTCTTTCGATATTTTATTTTGAGGAGCTGTTACAGCTTTAGAAACTTCTGTATGCCTGTTAGATCTGGGCCTACGTATTTTAGGTTCGCATTCAGACAGATTTTCATTACCAGACAACACATTCTTGGAATTTATTTCATTTTCTATGTCCATGGCGTTGCCTTTAAGGCCCGACGCCAAAGCGTCCGCCATTTGGTAAGAATGCCATTTACTTAAAAAGTTACTGGCACTCAGTTCCACGAATTGCTACTAACAACTCGAGATAAGAAAAACCAAAGCAGAGTCAGTTTTTATAAAAATGGAAATACTTACAGTGCACAGAATACAGCAATTTATAAGCGTTTTCTAATTTATTGAAAGATTTCACAAATGCAATTTAAAAGTCAAATGCACAATTTGAAAGGCACAAACCAAAGTCTCACGACAAAATGGCCGCTCAGAAAACACCGGAAAAGCAACAAGTATTACACGTCCGTTGTCCGATGAGTTTGAAAAGCAGGTGTTCATTAAATTAATAAAATCAAAAATCATGCGAGTGTAAATTTTTTTTTTTTTTTTTGGTTTGTGACACTCCAAATGCGGAGCGAAATGGCCAAGTGTTTAAATCATCTTAAACAGCCAGGTTATCTTTCATTTTAATTGTGTGTTGCCATATTATTTTATTGGTATCACGTGTATTAAATTTATCATGCTTTTATTCGATATGTTCCGTTTTATTTATTGTTCCGTTATTCGATGTATTCCGTTATTTTCACATATTTTCAATATCTCTTTTTTTTCTTTTCACAAACATTGTTTCTATTTTTCGTGGTTCCCGTTTTTATACACGTGGTTTTTTTTTTTATATTTTTTTATTTATCGTTCCGTTATTCGATATGTGCCGTTATTTTTACATATTTTCAATATCCCGTCTTTTTTTTTTTCAAACTCAAGTTTTTTGTTTTCAAATTAATGGTAAATGTTACTCTTCTCGTGGTTCCCTTGTGGGGAGCACAAAACGCTTTACTTGATACTAGCTCAAGTAAGCAATGCACTTCCGAAGTTGACGAAAAACGGCGTGAAAGAGCTGACCAAGTCCGTTTCTGAGGTCCAACCAACACCAAGTCCATTTATAAAAATTGGTTGGACCTTTCAACCTTTCACGTCCTTTTCCGGCAACACTACAAACGAAACTGGCGAGTGTAAATAAACTAAACTGAAAATAGATAATAGAAATTTGAGTGACAACCACATGACAATTGTTGTTTCTGTACTTTTGGGGTTTCTATGTCAACACTTTTAAGGCTCAGTTAATGGTAGAATAACCATATCCATATAAAACAGCTGATCCAAACAACCTTATCGAAGTCTATGATTTTGATTAATTGTGCTGTAGTTATTTCCATTATACCTTAACTATAGATGCTTTTAGGTCATAGGAATCATAATCCGTAAGGCAGGGATCGGCAAAATTGCAAATGAGGTAGTATTGGTGAGAGCGCTCTGAATGCACTAACCAGTTGAAATGTCTCTTAGTTGCTTGTTAGCAAACATGATTTAATAATACAGTAGCGCGATTTACTAACTTTTTTAACACAATTTGTCAACGATAAATTAACTTAACAACAATTTTAACAAACTATGCTATTCACTAACTTTTTGTCTACTCTAAATTCGACAATTTATCATTGTCGATTGGTAAATTGTTATTTTATCACAGATTCTTTTTGTGCTGTTAAAGTTTTGTTTACTTTTGTTTTGTGTGGGCAATTTATTGTTATACAAGGTGGCGCAAAAGTAAGCTTCCGATGTTCAGCATATCGGTTGTGGCACGTGCAGTGTGTGCTGTTGCACCGTCTTGTTGGAACCACATGTTTTCCAATCCCAATTCATCAAGTTGCGGCAAAAAGAACTCGTTGATCATTGCTCTGTAGCGCTCACCATTCACAATAACCGTTTGGCCCCGACCGATTATTGGTCAAATAAATAGTCAGCAATATGCCGCGTTCTGGAGCAGTGTAGCGTAACATTGTTTATTAACGTGTATTTCGCATGTGTTTACTACACAAATGTCAAAACAGAACTGACTTTAGGGGCCAATCGCAAAATTTATAGCATTTTCTGATAGGAGGATTACTTTTGCGGAGTAACCGTTTTTCACCGACCGATTATTGGTCAAATAAATAGTCAGCAATATTCCGCGTTCTGGAGCAGTGTAGCGTAACATTGTTTATTAACGTGTATTCCGCATGTGTTTACTACACAAATGTCGAAACAGAACTGACTTTAGGGGCCAATCGCAAAATTTATAGCATTTTCTGATAGGAGGGTTACTTTTGCGCCACCTTGTATTTATATTTTATGTCATGGTATTCGAGTTTGTAGCGTCCAATATGGCACGGAGTGCAGCTGCATGGAGCGCAACAGTAGATCGAAGGTTACTTGGGGACATAGATGATCCCTTTGACCTAGCTCCATCGGAGTTTAGAAAGTTGTACCGGGTGGGTCCTGAAATTGCGGCAGGTGTTGCGGAGCGGCTGCAGGACCGATTGCAAGGACGGAGGATCACTGCGATATCGTCGCTATGCAAAGCACGGAACCCAATAGAAAGGCTATTTGGGGCCCTAAAAGCAACTTGGCGATATCTATCGAGACAGTGGGTTCTCTTGTATGAGCCTGGGTTCGCGGGGAAGGTAGTGAACGCGTGCGCCACCTTACATAATGTTCGTTTAGCCGAGCGATCAGACGAACTTAACAATATCGGCATAGTCTTGGATATGCGCAACAATGATAATATTAGCAATTCAAGTTCAGTATCTTCCGCTGGAAATCGTGTCCAAATTTTTGATAACATAATTTTATTACAATTAATTTAAATTAAAGCAAAAATTTGTGAAAATCGCAAAAAACGACTGCATAAACATATCAGCCACTGTATATATTTTAGCCATATTAAATAATTTAATTTGGTTTTTTGGCCCTACGCTTGTCAAACAAAATAAAATGTACTACTTCTGTAGATTGAAAATTTAAATTTTTCTTATTTTATTGTGGAATTTAGAAGTAAGGCACATATTTCAATCATTAAAACATTTATTAAAAACTACAGGTACACGGTTGCTTGTACGGCTTTTTAAATCACGCCAGACCTGTAAAATTAACTGTAAATATATTTCTGAAGTTCACTGAATCAAAGTGGGCAGACTTTCTATTTATTATGAGGCCCTGATTTTTCATGTTTTGCAAAGGTAGCTCGACATAATGGAAAGCCAACCCCACTAACATGCATACTTATTGGCACTTCTGCGGAAAAGCGTGTCAAATATAACGTTGCAAGTACTCTTCACATTACACCATATATGCAGTGTAAAATGCATATATTCATGCAACTAATAAACTTTTAAAAAGCACTGACAAAGTTACACTCGATGAACCATTCCATAGAATTTGTGGTAATTGTTACCTTTAGGAGACAACTTCTAAAACACGTCCGAAATTATCGGGAGAGGTGTCAAACAACGGGTTTTGACCTCGGTATCAACAATCCGAAAGCGGAAACTCGATTTTATATATCTGTGAAGAGATATTTGCAATTAAAGTTGAAAATTCTCTATAATTTTCATGTGGTTGTTGTAGACACAGAAAATTTTGCCAATAATTTTTCACTGAAACGAAATATTTCGTTTCCGGTCCCGGATTATTGTTACTGAGGGCAAAACGCGTCTTTTGATACCTTTCCCGATAATTTCGGAAGTGTTTTAGCAGTTGTCTCCTAAAGGAAACAATTACCGAATTGGTTAGTAACATTTCGTTCACTTAGTACTTACCGTAGTCCATTGCTCCACACTTTTATATGCTCCTCCAATGGCGTTCAGCTTCTCCGCCATTTCCTTCCACTTTTTTTGGTGCTCCAACTTGCCGTGCATGCGTTGGAATCTCCCAGATGCCAAACCAGGCGTTTCTCCTAGAACGTCCACCATCGCCCGAATTTGTTCGGCTGTTGCCCTACTTCTTCTGGCTGATGCAGCACTTGTTGATGCCATCCCATGATTTAATGATTTATGTGGTTGACGCGAACGGCCAACAACACGAAATTACCGTTTGACGTCGGTGAATTCTTATGTCAAAATGCACATGTGAGAGGGAACGCGCAAAAACATTTCGCCTATTTTCTAAGCTTTTCACATATAACACACACATAAATCACACATTTTCTTAAAATGTTATCACAAAGCACTCGTTAAATATCAATTCACAGCGAATTTTTATTAAAAATAAATAAAACACGAAGCGAACTCAATAGCTTTTCCAAGAACTGTAAACAAAGAATGTAAACAAAAAACAAGGATATGATAGTTTGACATAAGGTGTGGATGGGGAAGAAGAAGACGCTATGTCATTTGAAGCGACCATATAAATTATTGGATCATGTGCCATCCTACAATTAAAAATTAAGGGCAGTAAATGGCTAAAAATACAATAAATATCGAAAATACTTCCCTTTGCTGAAATATCCGCACAAACAATCGACGCGAACAATTATTTTGGTTCTATTCCTCTTTGAACTTTTCGTAAATTTTGACATTTCAGTATCAGTGCTGCCACTTTTTCTCAAATTGAAAACATTGATAACAAGTGTTGTTAAATCTGAGATAGTGAATCGCACAATCATTAATGAAAGCAATATACGTTTACGGTAAAAATTTGTTATACGAGTATTTAAAATAAAAGTCAAAATTCAAATTATTAAAAATAAATGAAAAATTAAATTTTTAATAGTTCATAATATAAACTTAATTAAATAGGAATTTAAAAATAAAACAAAATAATAAATAAAATACATTTCTTCATAAAATAAGGAATTAAAAAAATAATAATTTTTATTATTAAATTAACTTTTGTTTTTAATAAAATAAAAAACGACAACAAATACTATTTTCAATGAAAATAATCATAAACCACATTCTGCATTAAATGCAAAATGAAAAAGAAAAGATTATTTTCCCAAGAAAAGTGAGAAATACAAGATTTGTATGTTAATATGAAAAGAATAATAAAGATTTGAAAATAAGCCAAGAGATCTGAGGAAAAAGCGCAGAAAACAAATTAAGGAATTAAAAAAATAATAATTTTTATTATTAAATTAACTTTTGTTTTTAATAAAATAAAAAACGACAACAAATACTATTTTCAATGAAAATAATCATAAACCACATTCTGCATTAAATGCAAAATGAAAAAGAAAAGATTATTTTCCCAAGAAAAGTGAGAAATACAAGATTTGTATGTTAATATGAAAAGAATAATAAAGATTTGAAAATAAGCCAAGAGATCTGAGGAAAAAGCGCAGAAAACAAATTATGGGTGTCAATCTGTAAAGAAAAATCAAAAATTTGGGAACTAATGAAACTAATATATGATATCACATAGTGAGATCAAATAATTGCTACTACATACATATATACAAGAAATATAAAAATACCTGCAACCAATTTTGAAAACAAAAAAATAGCAAGGAAGCTGAAAAGAATTCTAGGTGTAGAAAAAATTTTAATGCCATTTTGCCACTTTCCCCATTTCAATCACTTATTAATAATGTTCTTACCGTCTTTAGTCAAAGTTTATATACATATACTATAATTTGTTCGGATTAACGACGTTTTTTTTCAGCGCACTGTTTTTTGCACACCCGCAATCGCAACATCATTGATTTATGCAAATTGTTTTGGTTCGTTTTTTTCAGACGGTCCTCGATTAGGCAGTGTATCCAGCTGTTTCATGTGTTTGTTTGTTGGCAGCACTGCATAATCGAGGACCGAAATGAGAGAGCGGGAGAGAGCCTCGTATCCAGTCATCTTTGGTTGCTCAGCGACGACTAAATCAATCACTAAAGGAAGAGAGTAACCTATCTGTGTGAGTTGAGCCATGATCCAATAATTTATATGGTCGTCTCACATGACATAGCGTCTTCTTCTTCCTCATCTACACCTTATGTCAAACTATCATATCTTTGTTTTTTGTTTACAGTTCTTGGAAAAGCTATTGAGTTCGCTTGGTGTTTTATTTATTTTTAATAAAAAATTCGCTGTGAGTTGATATTTAACGAGTGCTTTTTGATAACATTTAAAAACATGTGTGATTTATGTGTGTTATACGTGAAAAGCTTAGAAAATAGGCGAATCGTTTTTGCGCGTTCCCTCTCACATGTGCATTTTGACATAAGAATTAAACGACGTCAAACGGTAATTTCGTGTTGTTGGCCGATTGAGACGACCATATAAATTATTGGATCATGAGTTGAGCATAATCAATTGATATATGAAACGCCGACAATTGGTTTAAGGGCAATTTCCATACAAGTCGGTTAACGCCAACTGGGCTTTAATTGACATAAATCGTTGAGCCAGCTGTCAAATTAATCGCCGATAAGCGATTTTACAAAAAAAATACGTGACAAGTCAAATCTCAGACTTTATCATTATTTTTTTACTCTATACTTGCGCCATTAAATACGTATTAAAAACGGAATTATTACAAAATATAACTCGATTGGTAGCACTCTTCGCCATATTTAACAATTCGCTACAGTTGTGAATCCATGATCCAACTCAACAGGTCGTAGCAGCTCGACAAATAAACAGACACACAAAAGTTGTCCATGTATTTTGTTTTTATAATTTGTAAGTTTAACGTCAAAACCGTACTGAGAAATAAGTGTAATGTCAAAATTTGAGCCAAAAGTAAAAATCAGCTGGTCTATGAACACGACCTGTATTATTGGATCATGTGTGAATCTTTATGGTGCTATTCTCAGCTTGCTTGTCTTCTACAAACGAGGTGGTGACAGCTGCAACGACTATTGCAAATTATAGGAACAAGTGGAATTGGGCTATAACAATTGTCAGTAGTCACGATGACAAGCTCCCCCAGAATAGGGCAGTTAATCCCCTGAAAAAATTTAATGACCAAAAACATACTTTCACACTTCTCCTTGACAGGTACAAATGCATCCATTGTACATGTAAGCATTCGGAAGGTAGTTGGCATGGCGAATTCATATACCTGGTGATGGCACAGAAACTGCTGATTGCTTGTTCTTCCTGCTCATTTGCACATCAGAATGTCAGTGAAAGAAAATTGGAAACAACTTGTTAACATTCACCAAGGTTTATATTCTCTTTTACTTTGATATTTTAAGTTACAAAAAACCGAAACGAATCAGGGTCGAATATGTTTGAATTCGCTTTGCTATCACCTTCTATGTATTCGCCTTGGTAGTTGGTATCATGACACAGAACAATGCTGCCAAATTGTTGAAACCGAGGAATTAAAAATATGTCTACCTTCAAAAATGCTAAGCTTATCGAAATTAATTAAAAAACTTCACAAAAGTTACATTGTGAACGAATAAAAAGTGACAGCTGCTCTGTTTTCAATTTTAAACAAACCATTTTGGCTTACAAATTTCGATTGTGATATTTCTTTACATAGATATTATTATATTTTTAAACCCTATTACTTGCAGAGCTTGTTAGCAAAACAATTTATCACAAAATCAGGGCCTTTACTCTGTAGTTCTATTCGAAAGGCTATTCTACTCGAAAGCAAATATGTAAATACTTCTAATATGTAAAAATTTTGTTTTCTTGAATTTTTCCAATTTTTTACATAGAATTCGTCAATTATTTTCTGTCAACACTTACTTCTTAATGAAAAAAATACTAATTGTTTTATTATAATCATAAGAAAATACATTTTTGTGGATTTCCGTTTGCTAAATTGTTGTCGAATAGAATTTTCTAACTTTCAACCATTGTGGCACATGTTTTCGAAGTAGTGAGTACCAAATTTTCTACAATAGAAAGGGGGATAGATCAAATCCGAAGGGAACAGAATAGAGCTCGAACAACGAATGCGTTCTACTCAAAAATTCCTTACAGAGTTCGAATCACTCGAAAGCGAACAAATTTTGTTTCGAATAGAACTATAGAGTGAGGGCCCAGACTTTTACTTTCAGCTGTAACTTTTTGTTTTGCTAAGCACATAATCCTAGGTCCATCCTTTGATAACTTTTATCAGAAGATAATCAGCGCATCGTCGATATTCAGACATTGAGTAAATGGTTTTCGGCCCAACCTCTGATAAAGTCTTGATTAAGCAGTTAATCAGACATTGAGTAAACGGCCCTTAATGGTGATTTCTAATCAGAGCTTAATTCACCAATATTATGGTCAAACTGTAATTAGCTCAACATAAAAATACCATTCCCCTCATCCTTCATCATCATCTTGTTTCTATTCTGCTGATCAAACGAAAAAAGAAACACCTATAGCCGTCAGGTATGGCGCAAACTGGCTTAGTAAATACATATTGTCGCCCTCCTGCCACAAGCACGATTCTTCTCAAATGAATATTTTGGGATACGAATTATAAGGGCCATTTCCTCAATATCCGGCTTAAGCTATCCGGCACTTTTATTACAAGATGTCCGAGGAATTTCTGTCAATCAAACTACCGATTAACGTTAACCGGAATTTGAGAAAACCCATTTATATTGATCTAAAATGCGTGATTTCAGACCAGTAATTCGAATGTCTTTATATTGGCTGTAAATGCGTTTGTTCCTTTGTTATAAAGTATGAATCAAACAAGTTTGACGCGTTCGAAACCAACTTGTAATAATTCATCGCATTTGCTGTGTAAGTTGTTTTGAATGCGTGGTTTTGTGAATGCGATTTGTATGGGTAAATGAGCTGCACTTCGATCTTTTCTATGAAAATCACGCATTTCGTTCAGTGTAAATGTAGTAAATATAAGTTAATTGTTTTTGAAAACCAGTATAGTTTGGTTGACTAAAGAAATTTTTGTGGAACGAAGAACAAACAAGGAATGCGAGTGTTTTTGTTAAGCGCCGTGGCAACGCTAAATCAGCTGTAGGGTTTCAGAGTAGGTTACAAGGCTATCAGAAACATCGGTGATTTAGCGAAAGTGTATTTTTCAGCCGTCAAAAAATCGAAAATTTGCACGCCACTTGCATAAAATTGATTTATTTTTTGAAGAAAATTATAAAAATGAACCGAGATGTGGTAAGTTATTACTTTTAAAAGTTTTCTAAAATTTTAAAGAAACAAATTATTTCAGGAAATACATGATAGCGATGAAAGTGATAGTGATTTTTGCCCGGACAAAGAAGCCGGCAACGAGGTTTCCGAGGAAGACTCAACTGAACTGTCCAGTAGTGACGAAGAGAAAAAGAATGAAGAAAAATTGCAAGGTAAACACCCAACAAAAATGGATTCGAGTAAAAAACAGCCGGCCAAAAAGTTCAAAGGTAGGGAAGTGGTAAAACCCCAAGAGAAGGCTTCACGCACATCAAGCGATAGCGAAGATGAATGCGCACCTGTAGACATAGAGCGCAAGCGTAACACACGGCAAAGTGGTGCTGAGGCAAAAAGATTAAGTAGCGCTCGAGAAATGGATAATTTAGAATCCGATGAAGAGGATAAATCGAGATCTGATGCCTTATGGGCAGATTTTCTCAGCGACGTTAAACCAAATGGATCTGGAAAAATAACTGCCAATGAACAGACAAGCAGTAATAGTGCGGAAGCGAATAGTGGGAAGGCAAAAGCAACTACTAACGCAGAGAATGGGCATTGTGGTCCAAAGAATGCGACTAAAGGTGAGATCACCACACCGAGGAACATTAAAGAAAAGACAACTGAAACAAATGTTGCTCCTCTGGAGAAGATTAAAGTGACCGAAATTGTTGATTTTGCGGGAGAAGAAGTATGCGTAGAAAAAGAAGTGAATGCTGATAGTGTAAAAGAGAACAAGTCGATCTCAACACTGCAACATAAAACTTCAGGAGCTATAGGAGCGCGTGCGGCTGGCTTGCAAATAGGACTGAAACGATCGATGGCCGCGGGGGGTGGTGCCAGTGGCAGTGGTGCTGTTGGTTTGGGCTCCATACTTAACCAGATTGGGAAAAAGAAAAAAATATCAGTTTTGGAGAAGTCGCAATTAGACTGGAAAAGTTTCAAACAAAACGAAGGCATTGAGGAGGAGCTGCAAACATTTAATAAAGGCAGAGATGGGTAAGTGGGAATAGCTGAACTTAAAATAGGGCTTGTTTTCAATTAAGGACCTACTAAAATTTTGTTGCAAACTATTAAGGATAGGTTGTAAATATTTATGTAGTACTAAACTTCAAAGTAATATTAGAAGTACATAGTGATAAGGCGACGGCATTTTGCCTAAATCAGAATAACATACTGAAAAAACTTTTCAAATTTATAAGGAAGCTCTACCGGGTCTTTGATTCGAGAATCGGAGGACACGATATGGAAACTTTGTAAGGGAATCAGGTGGTTGGGAACCGAGATGTATAGCCTCCTCAGCCTGTGTTTGGAGGGTAGCCCTTGGCGCATTTCTCAAACTTGTGGGTCGTTTTTGCATCGTTAGAAATCGGGAAACCACGTCCAAATCAATTAAGGAATGAAAGGGCTTTATGCCCGGCATTGGATGGTTTGCAGAGATTTCTACTTTTTGTTTTGTTTTCTTTCCTTTCTCTTCCGAAATGTTTTTTATTTCACACAAATCTGACCTCAAAGGGTACAAACACAATATTAATATCTGGGTTGAGCGTTCTTACCTCCAATGATTCCGTTTTTTAGCACTTTTTGTATAATTCTGTAATTGTTGGTTTAAAATTAGAAACGATAAGCCAATAATTGTATTAAACTTTTTATACCTTTCATGAACATGAAATGGTATATTAACTTTGGTCCGATGTTTGTAACGTTTAGAGATATAAGAGATAGACCCACCATTAAGTATACCAAATTGATCAGGACGATGAACTGAGTTGATACAGCCATGTCCGTCTGTCCGTCCGTCTGTCCGTCTGTTTGAACGCAAACTAGTCCCTCAATGCTTGAGATATCTCGATGAAATTTGGCACACGGATGTATTTTTGTATTATATTAGACATTTGGCGGATACGGTATAATCGGGTCACTATAGTATATATCTCCCATACAACCGATCGTTCAGATAAGAGGATTATCGCCATTTCTCCCTCATTTTTGAAGATTAAAACTTGAAACTTGGTGAGATATTTTCTTATAGATAGCAAAAGATTTCGTAAAAAAATCACTAAGATCGGGGCTATATATAGTATATATCCCATACAACCGATCGTTCAGATAAGAGGATTATGACCATTTCGCACTCATTTTAAAAGATTCAAACTTGAAACTTGGTGAGATATTTTCTTATGGATAGTAAAAGATTTCGTAAAAAAGTCAGCAAGATCGGAGCTATATATAGTATATATCCCATACAACCGATAGTTCAGATAAGAGGATTATGGCCATTTCTCCCTCATTTTAAAAGATTAAAACTTGAAACTTGGTGAGATATTTTCTTATGGATATTAAAAGATTTCGTAAAAAAAAATAAAAGAAAATTAAATGTCTCGCTGACAAAGTTTTAGAGAACTTTAAACAATGCGTATTTAAGTTTGCACGTATTCATGAAAGGTATAAAGCCTTAGGCACAGCCGAAGACAGCGCCGTCCTTACTTGTTTTAATATTAAGTTTAGCTGACCTATATACATATATAATTTTATACACAGGTTCATAGTTCGGCCATAAAAAGGGCGCAAGTTTTTTAGCTTTCGCATTTATGTATACTTAAGATATGTGGTATATTTTTTGTCACTGCTAGAAAGCTGAAGAAAATATTTTTTTTTTATTTTCCAGCTACTTGGAACGCCAAGACTTTTTGCAACGCACTGACTTACGACAATTTGAAATTGAGAAGAATTTACGCCAGTCAAAACGCAACAACTGAATCCTGCTACATATAGACTTAAAAAAAATTATTTTTTAACTTTAAATCAACACATACATACACATTCTTATTTAGTTATGTAACTCATTAAATACATAAATATGTAACTGACACAATTCAAATAATATTCATCAATATTACGAAAGCATTGTGTGCTAATGTTTAAATTAACTAGCTGAAAAATTACCCACTGTATTACATAATAAAAATAAAGAAAAACATAAATACACTATTTACATAAGGAAAAATACAATTTAAAGGCTTAATAAGCTGCATAGATGCATCGTAAAAATAAAATAACTGTCATAAAAGATTCAAAGATACAGAAATAAAACGGAACTATATGTATAACTACGTCTAACTGTGTTTTTTTATGCTGGTATTAGCGATGCCAATCTTGGAATCCCATGCTTTTTAGGTACTGAAAGTCCTTAGATTTCTTTCTTACAATTCAGAAACTTTTGGGATGGGAAATGAAAACTAAATATATATGCATGGCTTTTTTATAAAAATTATCCTAACTTTTTGTTGATTGTGTAATATTTGTGAATATTTTAGCTTTCTTTGTTGAAAACATTCGATATCTTTTTTATTTAAATGCAACAGCTTTAATAACAAATATATCGGCCTGATAAGCTTTAGCTTTAAATAAAAAATATTATATAACAGTTTTTCAAAACACTTTTCTCTACTTTTTTTAACCTAAAATACTGCAGAATTGCGAATACCCAAGTCCCGGGTTTGTAAGAATCCCAAAAATTGACATCGCTGGTTGGCATATTGGTGACTGCTTACCCAAATTCCATTTTCTTAGCGAATGGCTAGAATCTTTAGTGGATTTCTCTAACTTATTAACGACATGCGCCATAATTAAATTAGCTAAACGATAATTGTAACGATTTCGGTGTTCCTCGTTCAATAAACCTTAGCTTTGGATCCACATTTTTTCGGATGGTCGGATGAGCTTCATTCATACATACATATGTATTTCAATTCAACGTAACGATGTGAGATCCTCATCTTTCCCATGCTTTCACCGACGGGAGCCCAGCAGTGGGGTAAGAGTAGAGGGAAGGGGAAAAGGCTTGTAGAGGTGGACATTTAGATGGCGGTAGAAAAGGTACCAAGTTTTCGAAAGTTTAGATGTAGGGATAGAAATCTGAAAACTTAGGTTGGGGAGGGTTAGAGAAAAGAGAGGACGAGGAAAGTGGACAGGCTCAAAATGAGTCATCCAAAGTTAAGAAGGGAGGACAGAGTGCTACAAGGCAGTCCCGTGGTGTTTCCAATTGGTGCCAGATAGCAGTACCAACAAACGACTGGCGTTGAAAAACCAAACCCGTTTAAACGATTAAGAGCTAATTGAGTAAGTAAGTAATGTTTCGAGCCTACGCGCCTTTGAAAAAGTATACTAATTTAATGTTTTGTTTATGTCACACTGTAAAGTGTTAATAATATTTCGACGGCTAAGTGGAAGATATATTTGTATTTTATAATACTTTTCAAAAAAGCCCTATCTCTGAATTTTTTCCAAAAACGCTCTATTTCAAAATTTGGTTCAAAAACGTCCCATCTCAGCTAAAAATATATTAAATTTTCATTGAGATAGAGCGTAATTGAAACAAATTCTGAGTTAGGGCGTTTTTAAAAAATATTTTGAAATAGGGTCATCTTTTACTCAACCGACGATTTGATATACGAAAATATGCAACATTTTTTGAAGACTTTCGAAACTATGACACAAGAATAGAGCTAGTTTCACTCAATAAAATTTTGTTTTTTAGGTGCTACAAGACACATTTAGATCTCTTTACTACACCACCGAAGGGACTATGGATCTCTGAAGAGAATCGTCTTGAAAGTGTCTTAATGTTGACTTCCATTTGATCCAGTAATCAACTACAATAATGACAAGTCGAAAGGCTGAAAACATCTTTCATCAAAAAAAATGTTCCAGCAAACAAAAAAATAAATCTGTCAATGCCTCAGCTAGCATGATTTTCAAGCAGATGTCATAATGCCAGCAAAAGTCAAATGACTAACATGGCGGCCAAAATCATTGAGTGTTGACTGTGTTCGAAAAATTTTGTTAACTTTACTTATAGAAGAAATAGTTGATTTTGAGAAAATTTTCTTTTAAATTTTCCATTATGCACCGGTGGCCAGAGCGTCGTTGTTACTTGTACTAATCTGTAATAAACTTGATACATTTTTGCATCAGCTGATCACAAAAAAATCAAGTTCTTAGCTTAAGTCTTTTGTAATGAATATGACGCCTACAAGACGCTGCTGATAGATGCATCAGATTTTTCATATTGCTGCTGCAAATGTGATGGCCGATTTGTTCTACGCTCTGATGGCCCCTTTAGCGCTTCCTTTCAAATGACGGCTCATGTGAAGGTCAGATGTATTGTGGGGACTGCTTATATGAGATAGTGAACATATGATAGAAAAATATAAAAAAATTCTAAAAGGCTTTTGAAATACTTTCTAAAATTTTTGCAGAAATAATTCTTGATCTTTTATCAAACTCTATATTTTACTCTTCACTCCAAAGAAGAGCTTTTTATCTCTTTTCATCTCTTTGCAGTCAATAAAAGCAATTGCAACCAAACCAAAGCTAAACTACCAAAAGTAACAACTAATATTGTGCGCTCATTGTCTCGGCACATAAAAATGCAATCACCTTTGGTCGTCGTAGCTTGTTTGTAACATTAACTTGGCTATGCCAAAACCTTGCCAACATTATCAGCGCACATTCAGTTAGCTTTTGTCTGTTGGCGCGTTTGAAACGTTTTTACCACGGCCCGGTGTTGTGGTATTGCGCTAACGAATAAAAAACTGTTGTTTGTTTTTATTTTTATATGAAAAGGGTTTTCAAGTAATGTTAAAAGAAATAAATTGTATGCCTGATTTTATTGGTATTTTTTTTGAATGTAAATTATTTTTTTAATCTAGCTTGGCTTGCTACTGAACGCTGCTTACGGTTGATAACAAGTGAAGCGTGAAAAAGTGACAATAGTTCCGGTGGATTTCCCTTTCTTCGGCAACGCTACATGTAAAAATATGCTAAAAGGAAAATAAACATATACATATGAACAGTGATAAAAAGTAATACCAACAACAGCACCTCTTTTTTTTAGAGTTTGAATTACAAAAAATTCTTCTTTGTACATATCTACTTACAATAAATAATAATATATTTTATATATTTTCAAATAAGTCACAATATGTTTTACTGTAAATTACTGTAATTACATTGGAAAAGTTATTTCATATGTTGCAAAATTTTCAAATAGCATTCAAGTATCATATCTTATTTGATTTAATTGTGCAACTTCAGTGTGGTGAAGTGAAAGTGCGTTGTGGCTAACAAAATATAAAACCACCTAAAATATATATCGAAAAATATACATACATACATAGCGCCAAAATAGCACAAAGTATAAAAATCAAATAAAAAAAAAACAACAGAACAAGCAAAAAGAAAAATTAAAAAGTTACAAAAGTAGTCAGTGACCGCTTTCAAAGCTACATAACAACAACAAACAAGTGAAGCTGTGTTGCAACTTGTTGTTGCATCGACGTGTTGCATGTGAATCGTGCTGATTGGCAATCAAAACAAAAAAGAAAGACGTCGATATATTGCTGCATAATTCGCCGTTAAAGGAAAATCGGAACGTTTACTTCCGACAACAGCAAAAACAACAACAACACGAATACACCACATCGCCAGTGCACGCTGCTCTGTCCAGCAAGGAAGGATATTAGGATATTTATGAAGCATTACAGGAGACGTTGAGGCAAGCACGAGCGTTAAAAAAAAAAACAAATAATAAAAGAGCCGTTCAAACAAACAGAGTAAAATAAGGTTAGTTGCTTGAATTGGCTTGAAGTTAACAAGCGACCGAAAGCTAGTTTCTGGGTTTATTTGCTGATTTTCCGACAGGGTTGAAAGTTGATGTACAAGGTGGCGCAAAAGTAAGCTTCCGATGTTCTGCATATCGGTTGTGGCACGTGCAGTGTGTGCTGTTGCACCGTCTTGTTGGAACCACATGTTTTCCAATCCCAATTCATCAAGTTGCGGCAAAAAGAACTCGTTGATCATTGCTCTGTAGCGCTCACCATTCACAGTAACCGTTTGGCCCCGACCGATTATTGGTCAAATAAATAGTCAGCAATATTCCGCGTTCTGGAGCAGTGTAGCGTAACATTTTTTATTAACGTGTATTTCGCATGTGTTTTCTACACAAATGTCAAAACAAAACTGACTTTAGGGGCCAATCGCAAAATTTATAGCATTTTCTGATAGGAGGATTACTTTTGCGCCACCTTGTATATTGGAACGATTTTCGTCATCCTATGTCAAATTGGGTTTTGCAACAAATCGGTTATGGCGTTTCGCCATCTTCAGTGTTTAGTTTCGAACGAAATCAGTTTGTTACAAAACCAAATTACCAAATCACTGCAGTATTTTCGAAACAGAGATTTCTGTAGAGCGCAGACTGAACCTCATCTATGGTATGGAAGCTGCAAATAGGGAAATATATATAGGAGAGCTTGGCCAGGAAAACATGGAGATGTAGCAGCTGTATGAATGACGAGAACGAAGAGACAATTGAATACATCTTTTGTGAGTGTCTGGCCCTCTGTAGTATTAGACACCCATGCTTCTTAGATGGTATAATCCAGTTGTAATAAGTGCATGTGAGGGATTCAATGCGCTCCATTCGACTTTCTGCTTGAATCAAGGGAGAGGAATAAAACCATTTGTGGCACCATGGGATTTTCTTAACTGCCTTAAGTGTGCCGCAGCCACTTCCTTCTACCTACGTAACTGATTCACAATAGGAGACTTAGTACTTAGATGTATATTGGAACGATTTTTCGTCATCCCTTGTAAATTTTTGTTTTGCTACAAACCGGTTTCGGCGATCCGCCATCTTCAGTGTATGTTTTCGTTCTCCTTTCTCCACCCTGTCGGAAAAACAGAAAGTCAAATCAACTGACTTAGCACTTCTTCAACTGAATTTCGAGTCTCAACCGTCATATTTGAAAGATATAATACATTTTCCATGGTCAGCGATTGGAGTATTAGGTCTATTGTCATCTTCGCTATTAAAAAACTTAGAGGACTGTTCCGTCCCTTACTTACTTAAGTAAGCACTGTAATTCAAACTTGAAACCTTACCTTAGCTAGAACTTAATCCCTATGAGTATGCTACACAAATAAAAATTTACTTATGCATACTGAATTATAGCCAACTGTGGGCTGAAACGATCAATCACGGATCACTCTCTTTAGAATTTTTTGCAGGGAATTCACAAATTTTTACTAACACCAACGCATATTTTTGGAATTTGTATGGAAAACAACAAGTGCCAAAACGTACACAGAAAAATAATTTTAACATGTTTTTTTGTTGTTGGTTTTATAGTTTATTAATTTTTACATATTTTTGTAAGTTTAACGAGCTCAATAACAGTTGATAATAATTCTTGGTTAATTATTATTATTTTTGATTAGAGGAAAAATTTAAAGCTACAAACATATACAGGCTATAGTTATAGTACTATTTCGAAAACAGCCACGATCTCTCGTCAGACTAATTCGTAAAGTTTTTGCTATTTCTCTTGGATCTAGGATCTTGTGGAGAATCGAATCCACTCACTCTGATTGCAAGCGCAGCTGCCTAACCCATAGGCTGTGCTGCGTGTAGTTTCGCAAGCTACTTAATTCAAGTTTTTCTCTAATTGTTGTTTGTTATCTTGCCTACGGTATATACAATATTTTAGACATTCTGTCTATATGTAAATCATGTATGCTGGACTTTGTTTTTGTACATTCTTCTTTCTATTTTTAGAAGATAGTTATTATAACCGCGTGCTTCGATATCAATTTATTTTTGTTGTTGGTTTTATAGCATGGTTAAAAAGTGAACCTCGGCGAACAAAATTGCCTAGTTTTTTATTCACTTGTTTGGTACGCGCGACTCACTGTTTATCCAGATTTTTATCCACTACTGGCTGGCAGGGTAGTAATACATATATCCTAAAACATTGAATATACACTTTAACACAACAAAGCATATTGCAATCATTGAGTCATTACATATTCTAATACCACACAACAAAACATAGCAAAGTAAATTATAACTTAACATAACCTAACATAACATAACATAACACAACATAACATAACATAACATAACATAACATAACATAACATAACATAACATAACATAACATAACATAACATAACATAACATAACATAACATAACATAACATAACATAACATAACATAACATAACATAACATAACAACAAAACATAACATAGCACAAAATAATTCAATTTTACGTAGCATAATAACACAAGATAACAAAAGAATAAAAGGAAATTAGATTAATATGATATAAGAAACAAAAATAATTAGAAAAATAGAAAAACGAAACTACTTTCAGAACAGACCTTTTGATTTCAAAACACTTTTTGAACACTACCTAAATAAAAACCTTCGAAAATGGCAATTATTTTTTAATTTATAATGTATAACTGCAAAATGCGTTTACATATGTATTCATGATTGCGAATTTAGTGTTGCTTGGCGATTGTCACGTCTGAACGTCAAAGTCGAAACGTCCATTTGATAGTTGCCTGCATGCAATTAGGTAACTAAAGTTGCGATACAAAAACCGACACACCCATACACACGTACACATACGCACAGCACTATATACCCTGCAAAAATGCGATTAGTCTAGGATGTGTTCGGGATGAGTCGCAAAGGAGGATGAGACTAATAGCAGTTCTGATCACTTTGTTTGGGCTGGATTGTTCACATTTGTTTGAGCATGTCCTATGGAGAGACCAATTGTGCCCACTTATACCCAAAAGGGGACAAAAGGACTAACCCACTTTCTACCCAAACGGGTACTTTTAACTCCTATGAGTATGCTACAAAAACTTAAATTTACTTACCACCCTACGAATATGCTACACAAATAAATAAAACTTATGTATTTTGAATTATAGCCCACTGTGGACGAAAGGTATTAATCGGGGATCACTCTCTTTAGAGATTAGTCGCAGAAGTTTTTGCAGGGCATGCACAATAAAATCAAGTTTGTCTGCATGTTTATTGACGAAAAATCGCAAGTTGACTTGCACACAAGTTCCAGCAAATTCAATACAGTTACTTAATTACATATATTATATTGGCAGACCAACAGACTAAATGAAAACGAACAAATTTACCATGCAAAATAAAAAAAAACTAATTGAAGTATGATTTTTCTTTTTTTTAAATCGACACACAGAAGTGTGACCCACTTAAAGCCAGCCAAAATTAACCTGCGCATGCTTGCTTGCTTGCCTGCTTGCAGTGAATGAGTACCGTTGGTCAAGAGTGCACGTAGCTTTTAGTACTGATTTCCCATCTATTTCTTTATCTATCTCTTAGCTGTTGCAAAAGAGGCCTATTTTATGGCAATTTGTACTAGACAAGTTTTAAAAATTCACAGAATGATGCACATAACTAGCTGTGCGGATAACAAACGAGCTTGGCAGAAAAAGTCTTAGAAGTCGTGTAACGGCTCATACTTATTAAATTTAAAAATTTTTTCAAATATAAATATGAAAGAAGATACAATTGTAGTAAAAATCAGATAGCCGCAAAAGTTCCGTTTAGATGCAACATAGCTCGCAGTGAGAAGACTTACGAAACGAACTTGTTTTGTTTATGTTGGCTTAAGCCCTTTAGGTAACAAGTAAGGAAAGGGCTCTCTTCGACTGTGCCGAAGACTTTATACCTTTCATGAATACGCATCACGGTTTTAAGTGTCCAATCCTTACTCACAATTAGTACAAACTCTGCAAAACTGTTAATTTAAAGATACATAGCCCAAACCCCATTTATCGGAAAAATCGATTGTATGGGAGCTGCGATGGACGGGGCGAGGAAACACGATCAAAACACCTTGCAACATCTACTGGAGTGGGCATGAAGCAAGCGCATATTCGGCGTGGGATTTGCGGTGGGAGAGAGACTCCGTCACACCCGTGAACAAGCGTCTCGCCTCAATCCGCATAAAAGTACGAATTTTCACCATATCGTTCGAAGAGAAGGACGACGTGAAAAAGGATGCATTCTACGAGCGCCTGGAAGAAGCATACGAGCGCTGCCCCCGTCATGATATCAAAGTCGTGCTTGGCGACTTTAACGCCAGGGTGGGTAAGGAGGGTGTATTCGGCCCCACTGTCGGGAAGTTCAGTCTCCATGATCAGACTTCGCCAAATGGATTCAGGCTGATCGACTTCGCCGGTGCCCGAAACATGGTCATATCCAGCACTAGGTTTTGCACAAGAAGATCCATCAGGCTACATGGCTGTCCCCCGATTGAAAAACACGCAACCAGCTCGACCACGTTGTGATAGACGGATGGCATGCTTCCAGCGCTTAAGATGTTCGCACAATACGAGGACCTAACATCGACTCTGATCACTACCTAGTAGCAGCCAAGATTCGTACCCGCCTCTGTACGACAAAACAGGTGCAACAAAAAACGCAGGGAAAGCTGGACGTCGAAAAGCTGCAATCGCAACAGACCCCCAATCATTTCGCAGATCGGCTCTCACACCTGCTCTCCGAGAGCACAATTTAACCTAGTGGAATGCATGAGCAGTGGGATCATATCTTAGGAGCACTCCGTACCGCAGCCGAAGAAGTAATTGGATTCCGGCGAGCGCGAAGAAACAACTGGTATGATGATGAAGAGTGCCGCGCTGCAACGAAAAGAAAGGACGAAGCCTACAAGGCAACGCTGAGATCGAATGCAACGAGGAATGTGTATGAACACTACCGCGAGTTGAAGAGGGAAGCGAGGCGGCTTTTCCGGGCGAAAAAAAGAGAGGCAGAAAAGCGTGAAATAAAGGAGCTTGAGATGCTGGCCAACGGGATAATGCCCGAAAATTCTATCAAAAAATTCGGCGAATGACAGAAGGTTTTAAACCCGGGGCAAACTCCTGTAAAAATGAGAAAGGCGACCTGGTGGCCGATGTTCAGAGAGCACTCAGAATATGGAGGGATCACTTCTCTGCCCTTTTAAATGGGAAACTGAGCAAGAAACCAGAGAAGATGCCGAACCCGAGCCCACAATCGAAGATAATGGAATTGACGTTCCACAACCCGACTATAATGAGGTGCGAATAGCGATATCCTGATTGAAAAACAATAAAGCAGCTGATGGTTTGCCTGCTGAGCTATTCAAACACGGAGGCAAGGAGCTGGTAAGGCGCATGCATCAGCTTCTATGCAGAATATGGTTGGATGAATGCATGCCTGAAGATTGGAATCTAAGTGTTCTCTGCCCAATCCACAAGAAGGGCGATCCTGCTAACTGCGCCAACTATCGCGGAATCAGCCTTTTGAATATCGCATATAAGGTCCTATCAGGCGAAAGACTGAAACCTGATGTGAACAGTCTGATTGGACCTTATCAATGTGGCTTCAGACCTGGTAAATCTACCTTCGACCAGATTTTTACAATACGCCAAAAATTGGAAAAAACCCGTGAAAAGAGAATCGACACACATCATCTCTTTGTTGATTTTAAAGCCGCTTTCGATTGCACGAAAAGGAGCTGCCTATATGCCGCTATGTCTGAATTTGGTTTCCCCGCAAAACTTATACGGCTATGCAAAATGACCTTGAGCAACACCGCCAGCTTGGTCAGAATTGGGAAGTACCTCTCCGAGCCGTTCGAAACTAAACGAGGTTTCAGACAGGTTGACCCCCTATCGTGCGATTTCTTTAATTTAATGCTGGAGAAAATAATACAAGCTGCAGAACTTAACCGCGCTGGAACAATATTTTATAAAAGCGTGCAACTGTTGGCATATGCTGACGATATTGATATCATTGGCCTTAACAACCGCGCCGTAACTTCTGCTTACTCCAAATTAGAAAAAGAAGCGGAGAAAATGGGATTGGTGGTGAACGAGGGCAAAACGAAGTACCTTCTGTCATCATGCAAAGAGTCAGCGCATTCGCGCCTTGGCAACCAAGCCACTGTTGGCAGCAATAATTTCGAAATAGTAAGGGACTTCGTTTACCTGGGAACCAGCATTAACACCAACAATAATCTTAGCCTAGAAATCCGACGAAGAATCACTCTTGCAAACAAATGCTATTTCGGACTGAGTAGGCAATTGAAAAGTAAAGTCCTCTCTCGACGAACGAAAATAACACTCTACAAGTCACTCATCGCACCCGTCCTGCTATATGGTGCGGAAGCGTGGACACTAACAACATCTGATGAGGCGGCTCTGAGAGTATTCGAGAAAAAGTTTTTCGAAAGATTTGTGGACCTCTACGCGTTGGCGACGGCGAGTACCGAAGAAGATTTAATGATGAGCTGTATGAACTTTACGCAGACGCCGACATAGTTCAGCTGGCTAGGCCACGTAGTGCGAATGGGCGAAGATGCTCCAGCCCAGAAGGTATTCTTATCGGCACCCGCCAGTGGAAGCAGAGGAAGAGGGAGACCACCACTCCGATGGAAGGACCAAGTGGAGACCGATTTGCTATCCCGCGGTGTTTCCAATTGGCGCCAATTGGCGCAACGAAAAACGACTGGCGAGCTATGTTGGA
The DNA here is from genome assembly GCA_949987695.1 of Merzomyia westermanni. Lineage (NCBI taxonomy): Eukaryota > Metazoa > Arthropoda > Insecta > Diptera > Tephritidae > Merzomyia > Merzomyia westermanni. The sequence goes on from OX465293.1 coordinate 83,108,283, forward strand.
CGGTCAAAATCGCCCGGGCGGTTAGATGCCCATTTAAAGAAGAAGATGGGAGCTATGTGTTATGTTGGTCCGATCTGGGGAATTTTTACTACACATATTACATATATAATATCTACTAAATCGATTGTATGGGAGCTATGCGTTGTATTGGTCCGATCATGCTAATCCGACAGATGATTAATACTTTACAAAATGGCCTCCTCTTAACAAATTTCATCGAGATATCTCTAAAACAGAGGGACTAGTTTGCGTTTAAACAGACAGACGGACGGACGGAGAGACGGGAATGGCTAAATCAACTCAGCTCATCGCCCTGATCATTTCGGTATGCTTATTGGTGGGTATATCTCTGCTTCTTCTCATACTTACAAACATCGGACCAAAGTTATAATACCATTTCATGCTCATGAAAGGTATAATAACCATAGTAAAAAAGGCGAAAATAACAATGTATCGACATTCTTGGAAAGCACAAGGTCACTCTGGAAAAAAACATTCCTACTCACATGCTGTGCTCAGTAATTATTCAAAACTATGTTAAAATCGGGTAAAATCTGGTTTTCAAGTGGAAGTTGTTGTGCGTACCGCCTAAATGGAAAGACTTAAGAAACGAACTCGTTTTGGTAATGATACTTGAGAATACGTTGAAATCAATTATGTATGGCGCAAAAACAACAGGCCGATTTTTTGGTTCAGTAAAGTGGAAGCGCTCATAGCACGGGATGAAATGAAATAAATATGTAATGACATGATTAAATCACCATAAGGTCTAGAAACTTTACAAGGTCAAAATATATAAAAGTATGAGCAATGATAAGAAATATACATTCATTAATTCAACTTATTTTTATTTAATTTCAGTTTTTATATGAGTGGCATCTGTAATACGTTAGTGATATGAAATAAAAATACTATAACTCAAAAAACAAACAAGTTTGCTTAAATGTAATTCTTATCAAATTCAATCACACATCTTTGCACTCCTATAAGCATTATTTTGGGTTGTTTTCTGTTCATCATCCTCATTCAAGATATGTTTGCGTAATTTTGGTCAAGGTTATTTATTAATGTTGCAGGGCAGTCAAAATGTCACTTAAACGTCGCAACCATAAAGCAAAGTTAATGCAAATTAGTTTCAAATAACAACATAATTACGACTCTTTATCGAGGCTTAATGTCAGCATAAGATGGCATTACTTAAGTAAACAGCTCAAAGTGAAGTATAAATAGGAAGTGTAATACAAAACGTTAATGATTTGGAGTGAGAGTAGGTATGAAATGAAGAAAACTGATGGCCTCATATCACTGAGTACTGTGAGAATTTTATATAATAGAAACCTTGAGTTCAAAATTCATTAGGAGGAGTATAATAAAGTTTTAAAAGGTTTCTTTAATTAAAATTACTTTATTTCGTTTTGTTGAATTTTATTTATTTGATTTTATTTTATTTTATTTTATTTTATTTTATTTGATTTGCAACAAATTGTTGGAATAAAAAAGCAATAATTTTATTTTATTTTATTTGCTTTTGTTTTATTTTACTTTATTTTTTTATTTTATTTTATTTGATTTTATTGTATTTTTTTAAATTTAATTAAACTAAATTTAATTTAATTTAATTTTATTTTATATTATTTTTTTATTTTATTTTATTTTAGTTAATTGATATTAGACGAAAAATTACAACGTTATGCACAGCAATGGTATGGGATGACATGTTTCGAAGTGCCCAGCTTCTCATCAGACCGCTTCTCGGACACTGAGATACGAACCCAAGTGTCTGCACCAAAGCCGGTGTTAGAGTACTCTAACAACTAAGCTATGATGCCCTGTAGCGTCACGACGCATTTTTCTCTAATGTGCCATTTGCTTATTCCTTTTATACATTCTTTGGTACATATATTTTATATGTCAACTCAAGGAAAGTGGAATATTTTTAGGCGCGTTCATAGAACAGTTTTAGATACAGAAGGGATTTTTTGCATATCAACACTTCCGTGTTATTTGTTATGCACCCGCACTATACCTGTAACAATTATAGTTATGGTGATTGTTGTTGGAGCAAAGCTCGAATTTTAATATCAATTAACAAACAAACATAAAAATTCGAGCTTTTCTCCAACAACAATCACCATAACTATAATTATTTTATTTTAGTTTTTGTTATTTCATTTAATTTAATTTAATTTAATTTTATTTTATTTAATTTGCAACAAATTGTTGGAATAAAAAAGCAATAACTTTATTTTATTTTATTTTATATTATTTTATTTTACTTTACTTAATTTTATTTTATTTGGTTTTATTTTAATTTGTTTTATTTTAGTTTATTTTATTTGATCTATTTTATTTTATTTTATTTTATTTTATTTTATTTTATAATATTTTATTTTATTTGATTTGATTGGATTTTATTTTACTTTATTTTATTTAATTTCATTTTATTTTATTTTATTTTATTTAATTTGCAACAAATTGTTGGAATAAAAAAGCAATAATTTTATTTTATATTATTTTATATAATTTTATTTGCTTTTATTTTATTTCACTTTATTTTTTATTTTATTTTATTTGATTTTAATGTATTTTATATTATTTTATTTAATTTAATTTGATTTTATTTTATTTTACTTTATTTTATATTATTTCATTTAATTTTGTTTAGATTTGTTTTATTTGGCATTATTTTTTTATTTTATTTTATTTTACATTATTTTATTTTATTTTATTTTATTTTATTTTATTTTATTTTATTTAATTTGCAACAAATTCTCTATCTATCTCTATGGCGCGATATACATCATCATAAACCTCCTAAGAGATTTTTGCGCCAAGCTTCTCTTCCAATTTGTGGTGTGCCGATTTGAATTTTCCCTACAAATTGGTGGGACCTACAGTTTTTTGCCGACTCCGAACGGCATCTACAAAGGAGACGAATTTTTGCTGAGAAGCCTGTCATGGCAGAAATACACTCGGAGAGTTTGCCAAACCACTGCCGAGGGGCGACCCCGTTTTGAAAAACTTTTTTCAAATCACTTTTGATGTTACCTGTACCAGGGCTCGAACCATGGACCTTCGGTGTGGTAGGCCGGCAACACTACCTTCACACCACGGCGGCCGCAACAAATTGTTGGAATAAAAAAGCAATCATTTTATTTTATATTATTTTATTTTATTTTATTTGCTTTTGTTTTATTTTAATTATTTTTTTATTTTATTTTATTGGATTTTATTGTATTTTATATTATTTAATTTAATTTAACTTTGTTTTATTTTATTTTATTTTATTTTATTTTATTTTATATTATTTCATTTAATTTTGTTTAAATTTATTTTATTTTGCATTATTTTTTTATTTTATTTTAGTTTATTTTATTTTATGTAATTTTATTTTATTTTATTTAATTTGCAACAAATTGTTGGAATAAAAAGCAATAATTTTATTTAATTTTATTTAATTTTATATTATTTTATTTAATTTTATTTGCTTTTATTTTATTTTACTTTATTTTTTTATGTTATTTTATTTGATTTTATTGTATTTTATATTACTTTATTTAATTTAATTTGATTTTTTTTATTTTATTTTATTTTATATTATTTCATTTAATTTTGTTTAAATTTATTTTATTTGGCATTATTTCTTTATTTTATTTTACATTATTTTATTTTATTTTATTTATTTTTTTTTCTATTTTATTTTATTTTATTTTATTTTATTTTATTTCGTTTTATGTTGCTTAATTTTTTATTTTATTTAATTTTATTTGCTTTTATTTTATTTCACTTTATTTTTTTATTTTATTTTATTTGATTTCAATGTATTTTATATTATTTTATTTAACTTAATTTGATTTTATTTTATTTTACTTTATTTTATATTATTTCATTTAATTTTGTTTAGATTTGTTTTATTTGGCATTATTTTTTTATTTTATTTTATTTTATTTTACATTATTTTATTTTATTTTATTTTATTTATTTTATTTTATTTTAGTTTATGTTATTTTATTTTATTTTATTTAATTTGCAACAAATTGTTGGAATAAAAAAGCAATCATTTTATTTTATTTTATTTTATATTATTTTATTTTATTTTATTTGCTTTTGTTTTATTTTACTTTATTTTTTTATTTTATTTTATTGGATTTTATTGTATTTTATATTATTTAATTTAATTTAATTTAACTTTATTTTATTTTATTTTATTTTATTTTATTTTTTATTATTTCATTTAATTTTGTTTAAATTTATTTTATTTTGCATTATTTTTTTATTTTATTTTAGTTTATTTTATTTTATGTAATTTTATTTTATTTAATTTGCAACAAATTGTTGGAATAAAAAGCAATAATTTTATTTTATTTTATTTAATTTTATATTATTTTATTTAATTTTATTCGCTTTTGTTTTATTTTACTTTATTTTTTTATTTTATTTTATTTTATTTTATTTTATTTTATTTTATTCTATTCCAACACGTTTTATTTTATTTTATTATATTATATTTTATTTTATTTTATTTTAATTTGTTTCAGTTTAGTTTATTTTATTTGATCTATTTTATTTTATTGTAATTTTTTTTATTTTATTTTATATTATTTTATTTTAGTTGATTTGATTTGATTTTATTTTGTTTTATTTTATTTTATTTTATTTTATTTTGTTTTATTTTATTTTATTTCTTTTAATTTTATTAATTTTTTTATGCCCCTATTGTACGTACAGTGTTAATATGCCCGTCAATACCTTAACCCCTGGTGCACATTTTGCCTTAAAAACGTATACATATATAAGATAATATCAAACTGTTTTATTTTTTGACACATTTCTTCATTTGACAACTATTAGCAAGCCGCACCTAACTATTTTATTTACTAAATACATTTTGCCTTCAAATTTGTCGAAATAAAATTTGGTTTTTAACCAAATAAGTAAAAGAAACCCATACAGCAAGAGTGATATGTATGACAACAACTGAGTTTTTTGCATGTTTATGTACGCTTCTTTATATTTTCTTGAATATCGTAAACGTCAAAGATGGAACGCATAAACATTTTTGCAAAATCACTAAGTTTGTTAAATTTTTACAAACCTCAAATAATTGATTACAGACCTTTGTTGTTATTTGGTGTTGTTGTTAACATTGCAAAAGGTAATAACTCATCTTTATGCAAATCACTTACTGCGATGTGCAATTGTAAGTTTTACTGTTATGTTGTTGCTCTTGCTGTTTTACGTTAGCGTTTTTTTACCTCTCTTATTTCATTCATTTAAGTCAAGTGCGTATATGTTTTTCTCTTGCCTCTTCAAAATAAAATATAGAACTGCATTGCTTTCTCCAATTGGCATTTGTTTTTGCTTTTCATGGTTTTTCTATTGCAATATTTGTTGATATTTTGACTTTTCACTGCTTCTGTTTGTTTGTAACATATATAAATCCTGGAGCAAAAAAAAATTTGTACGACTTATTTCATTTCTGATTTAAAGCTGACTAACTGTTGAAGTAAAAAAATTAGCTGCATATAGTTTTGTAAGAAATTAAGTACAATGGAATTAATTTATGTCGCACATCGGCGTTATTACTAAAATATACTAACTTCATAATACATTCAAGCTTGTTCTCGCTCAATAGCTGTTTCTTGTGCCAAATAGTCTTAAAATAACACTACAACCCCAAAAAAAAGTTGACGCATCTAGTAACTCGATTCATGTATTTTCATGTGTGCATTTTGAATTTAAAAAAAAAATGGCTTCTAATTTAAAGCAATTTTTTTTAGATCTTACTACCAGGAACACAATTTTTGAGTGACAAAAATTGAGTAATTTTGTGTTTAACTAATTGAAATTAAAAAAACTTTATTGGAAAAAAATTTAAAAATACACATTTTCGAAAACCCACCCTTCTGAGAATTTAGGAAATTGTTAGATATATCAGAGGTATAATACAAAAAAAGTTAAGTCCAAAATTTAATGATAAAATTGAATTTTTCCGATATTAAAAAATCGTAAAAAATTTTAAGAATAGAAATTTGAAATTTTTTTTTTCAAAATATTTTTTATACCTTTAAGTATCCGCTTTAAAAGTGAAAAAGTTAATTTTTTTAACTGTATTAGTTTCCTAAATATTGAAAAAATAATTTTACAAAACAGTGAGAAAGTGATATTTTGAAATTGCATAACCTTTGAAAAAAAAAATGTAAAAGCAGAACTTCATTTTATGATAAAAGGTAACAATTTACTAAATTTTATTCAAATCGGAGGGGTCGATTCCAACTATGTGATGATTTGCATGGAAATTTCTAACTTTTTGTGGAGAATTTATTTTCATACGAAACTATATGTAGCTAAACTTGTTTACTTAAATGGTTGGCAGAGAAAAGGTTAAATCACTCATAAAAAGCACAAACTAGCTATGGGCCATTCCGAAAAACAACATCAAGATGATTTAAGATAAAATGGTTTTATTTTTTTTTTTTGCACAGTCAGCATGCAACAACACATTTTTATAAGAAATTATTTATATTTTGCTAAAATTATACAAACAAATAAATTGTTACTTCGAGTGCTGATCAGTGATGGGCACAACATGTCTAAATTTTCAACCGATTAATTTATGTTTAAAAATTTGACTTACATATTTCCAGGTTTTTCACTTTTAACAGTTATTCAAAAACTTTTCATAACTTTATTCTTTTCTAGAAAAAGTGATACCCTACTAGGCTTTCTCAGCTCTCCTCAAGTTTATTTGTTCACTACACAAAATAGTTTGGTTTGAGTATACAAAACAGCACTGTGTACAAAATCGGCCTTTTGCAGAGCGCCTGGTTACCAAGGTCAATAGCTACAATTTGTCAGGGTACCATGAGAAAACATTTTTTCTAGAAAGCTTCTTAGTTCTTATGAACATCATCATATCGAATAGTTAAAGAGTCGAATTAATTCAATGTACGTCAATAAATATGTAGATCCTGGAGAAATTATAAACATCACTACAGAAATTGGAATCTTCTCCGAGGTATATATTAGGCAAAATCTTGTCGAGATTAAACTTTATGACGGCAGGGCTACTTATCTTGACATGAAACATTCGAATTTTTAGGAACATGTCGATGGCTGAGTTCAAGGTCACCATACTTCAAAGCTATCACAACATTGAATTCCAAAACACCCTATCTGAGCTAAAATATAGTGAATTTACTTTTGAGATGGGACGTTTTCCAATAGCCGGCTGAGATAAAGGGACCTTCCACTTGTTGGTTGGCTGCTGTGCCACTCGGGGGAGGAAAAACCCCCGCGCTCAAGTAGCGCTCTGGGCGCCATTTTTAATGCACTTTCTCCTGCAACCATCCACTTATTAGGATGATGCTGTTAGTTTTGTTGATTTTTGCTTTAGTTAAGTACAAACCATCCGGTTCTGTCTATGTAGTTGCCAATGTCCCGTATTGAGAATTTCGCGATGCGCTTAAGTTTTGGTATTATGTAACTGCTCAGAGTTGCAAACCTGGCGTGCGCTAGAGCTGGACATTCGTATAGGTTGTGCAGCTTCTGCATCTGTTGTTGAACGGATGTGATTGGTGGATGAATCGCCACCGCCTCGTCCATACCAGCGTCAGCTTGTCTGCCTTCTCATGGCCCTCAATGTTCTTATGGCCAGGAACCCAGACGACCCTGTTATATGAGATGTCTGCAGCCGCATACAGCATTTTTCTGCACGTTCTGAAGGCCTTAGAGGATGTGATGGGGGCTGCAAGCGCCATAAGCGCTGCTTTGCTGTCTGTGTAGATACATTTGTGATGTCTTCTCACTGTGTCTTTCATCAAGAAACCACAGGCTTTATCTATCCACAGCACTTGCGCTTGGAAGATACTAGCTAAATCTGGAAGATGAACTGAGAGCGATATATTGAGTTGCTCTAAAACACTCCAGCTCCAACCCTACAGTCCATTTTTGACCCGCCGGTGAAGAGCGACAAGATTCGTCATCGCATACTCTGTCTCTCCGCCCGTCCTTTCTTGAGGAAAACATCACCTGGAATTTCCTGTCGAAACTCAGCAAAGGTGTGTGATAGTCTGTCGTTGACGAAACTATACCAGGTTGACATCGAAGTATACCACCATCACCATACTGCCTCGAGTTCCAGCAGCCATACTCACGAATTCTTAACGCCGCACATGCTGCACTTTCACGCATGTGAAGGTCCAGTGGTAACAGTGCGTCAGTTGGACACGACCGTATCGATCCAGTCACCCCAACTAGGGCCGCCCTCTGGATCTTCCATTTAGCCGTCGATATTCTCGGACCAGAATTTCATACGTTGACAGTGCTAATTATTTGAGCTCGTCTGTATGTTTACTAGTACTCGATAACACAAATCTTGTAATACGAGTTAAGCTCGATAACCCAGGTATTTTTATGTAATTGTAATTAACTTTATGGTGCTTATCAAATCATTTAAGTTTCTTGGCCTGAAATTATACCGACAACTCATTAAAACATATTTAACATTGACAGTGAAAGTATAATATACAGTGCTTACAAACCCCAACATACGTTACATGCATATATATGCAAACAGTGGCGTAGCCAAGGGGGATTGGGGGATAGATCCCCCCTGCGCCAATGAACTACTCTTTTTTTACTTTCGATTGAATACCACAATTTGACGCTTCTGATTTATACTTTTCTTATTTTAGACTAATGACAAAGTGCAGTTTTATGAAATTATCAGTTAATGTAATACTAAGCCTATATACATATACTAGTTTTTTCAGACCTTCTACAAAATTCACTAGGCTTTCAAGACGATAAAACCGGTTTCGAGGTAACATAACAGACCGAAATAATACCGTAAAACTGTACTCTCTCTTTGCTACCACCGGTGGGTGCCGATAGGAATACCTTCTGGGTCGGAACATCTTCATTCATTTGCACAACATGGCCTAGCCAATTAAGACGTTGGGTTTTAATTCGTTGGTATTTGTAGCTGTCTGCATATAGCTCATACAGCTCGTAAGGGTCCGTAAATCTTTCGAATAATCTTTCTCTCGAATAATCAGATGGTGTCAGTGTCCAAGCTTCTGCACCTAAATAAACCTTATTTATTTTCGTTCTTCGAGAGAGGACTTTACTTCTCAATTGCCAACTCTTTCAGAAGTAGAACTTGTTTGCGTGAGTGATTCCTTGAATACGCTATTGAAAATTTTCTGTCCCTTTTTAAGACTGCCTCTCTAAAAGACTTTAAAAAAATATATCTGAATTGTTCTAAAATAATAAAAAAATATTTTATTAGGATTAAAAACTCGTACGCATATGGGTTCAATAAATCAAACCAAAAATTAAATAACTATATTAGAAATAAGTATTTTAAAGAATATTAGTCAAATCGACGAATCGTTAGGTTTAACAGGGAGTGAGCGAAGGTAAGCTTTCTAGGGTTAAAACAAAATGTATTGTGTGTCTCAAATTTCAGGTTTCGATTTAATATTTTTTTTCATCCTCTCCCTTCCCAAAAATGCTGGCTACGCCACTTTATGCAAATGTTTAATGTTCGTGACATTCAAATTTACCACACGTTCCAGTTTTTTGTTACTACTTCTTTCACGAAATATTCAGCGATTTTTTTGCTTTGTATTTTTGACTTCTATTAGTTCCTCCTTCTTCGCGAACGTTGAATATTAATTTTACACAAAGATTATTGAACGATTAAGTGGACAAAGAGCAGTTTTAGGAGATACATTTACGTGTGACTTTGTTTTTGCTGATTATTGCAAGCATTAGAAATGTATAAGTTTCGAATAAACTTATTGCAAAAATGAACTGTCTCTTAGGCAATAATAAATTGAAAAAATATTAAGAAAACAAGTAAGTAGTCTACGAGGTGTGTTCAAAAAGTATCGCGAATTTTGTGTTTTTTCAAAAATTATTTATTCATTCATGAATATCTATTTTGTCCCCTTCAAAGTAATCCCCATGAGATATTATACACTTGTGCCAACGGTTTTTCCAATCTTCGAAGCACTTCAAAAAATCATTTCTTTGTATCTTGTTCAGCTCCTCCTTCGATGCCGTCTTTATCTCGTCAAGAGAAGCGTAACGTCGTCCTTTCATGGGCCTCTTCAGTTTAGGGAACAAGAAAAAGTCACAGGGGGCCAGATCTGGGGAATACGGTGGCTGCGGCATCATTAGTGTGTTGTTTTTGGCCAAAAAGTCGCGCACAAGCAACGATGCGTGAGCAGGGGCGTTATCGTGGTGCAAAAGCCAATTTTTGTTCTTGTACAAATCCGGGCGTTTCTGGCGGATTGCTTCGCGCAAATTGCGCATAACTTGCAGGTAATATTCCTTATTGACCGTTCTTCCCTGTCACAAGAACTTATGATGCACCACGCCCCTGCAATCGAAGAAAACTGTCAGCAAAACTTTCACATTCGACCGAACTTGGCGCGCTTTTTTCGGTCTTGCTTCATGCGGCAGCTTCCATTGAGATGATTGAGCTTTGGTTTCCACGTCATAACCATAAACCCACTATTCGGCACCGGGTATGACCCTCTGGAGCAAATTTGGGTCGTCGCGGACAGAGTTTAACATCTCATTAGCAATGTTCATGCGATGCTGTTTTTGGTCACAATTGAGCAATTTTGGTAGGAATTTCGCGTAAAAATCGAAGACGATCCAAAACACGTGCAAGCAAAGCAGCTGTCAACAATTAACTGAACATTCAAAATGGCCGAGCTTGTCGGCATAAGTGAGAGACATGAGTACCAACATAACGCCACAAAAAATTCGAAATTCGAATATACGTAACCAGCGAAAATTCAAAATTCGCGATACTTTTTGAACACACCTCGTATAATCGGGTATAGCCATAAATTATATACTCAGCTATGAATTTAGCAATAAAGTTGGAAATATTTTTTCCTTGATATAAGCCATGCCTGTAAAGCATTTGTTTCTCAATACGAAAAACTTTAAGATCATGAAAGTGGATATATAACTTAAGGAAAAATTACTTTCTATAATAGCAGGGGAATAAACGAATTGCGAGTTCAAAAGTGGGCGGTACCACGCCTAAATAAAATTTATTCTAACATGGTTAAATTTTGTTGACTGGAGTTATTATTTTACAAAATATCTTTTAATTTCAGAGGTATCACTTTTCGAAGCACTTTTCTGACATTGTTAATAAAAGTGGGCGTGTTTATTAACTAATACGATATATATTTACCAAACATTTTCTCGCTATGCGTAAAATGTGTGTATCAAAGATTTTTAGGCTTGGTCAAAGAAATGGTGGTGACACACAAATTTTTATAATTTTTTTTTTAATTACCAAGAAAACAACAAAGCTGCGGGTAAGTACGGCGGCGAACAGCTGGTATAGTGCATACACCAGCTGCTATGCAGAATATGGTCGGAAGAATGCATGCCTGGCGATTGGCATCAAAGTGTCCTCTGTCCAATCCACAAGAAAAGAGATCATACAATCTGCTTCACGTGGAGAACAATCTGCGATCTCTTCGCGTTTCTAATTGACGTCAACTGGCAAAGGATAGAGTCAGGTGGCGGGATCAGCCTGCTTAATATCGCATATAAGGCCCTTTCCAGTGCGGCTTCAGACCTGGTAAATCTACCACCGACCATATTTTCACTACGCGCCAAATCTTGGAAAAACCCCACAAGAAAAGAATCGACACGCATCACCTCTTCGTTGATTTTAAAGCCGCTTTTGATAGCATGAAAAGGGACTGCTTATATGCCGCTATGTCTGAATTTGGTTTCCCAGCAAAACTTATACAGCTTTGCAAAATGGCGTTGAGCAACATCGCAAGCTCATTCAGAATCGGGAAGAACCTCTCTAAGCCGTTTGAAATTAAACGAGGTTTCAGGCAGGGTGACCCCCCCTATCTTGCGATTTCTTTAATTTGATGCTGGAGAAATACAAGCTACAAAACGAAAAATGTTGAATCTTAAAAGACCGAATTGAAAAAAGCCTTATTATACCGAATACATTTTTGATCCAATTAAGAAATGTCAAAAATAGGAAAATCACCGAAAAAGGCCGAATTTTGTATACTTACGATAAAAATACGAAAATTTAACCCCCTTATTCATAAAAAATAAAATAGGTTTATTACGCTCTTATAATTGGAAATTTGTATGGAAATGTCATTTTAAAATTCTTTATAAACCTTTAATATTTTTTATGAATAAGGGCGTAAGTCTATAGACGTATTTTATAATATTTTTTTGTTTTTGCCAAGATTTTTCCATGTAAATCCCATTTAATTTCACAATAACAAAAACAATTATTTATTCATAATCATAAAAAAAGAACAAATTAAATATTCATATTCCAGAATTTTAAGTCACATATCAATAACAAACATAAGTATATAAATACATTTACATTAGGGTGATGCAAAAAAAAATTCTCTTATTTTCTGGGTCTTAAAGTACGTTCACGTTGAACCATTAACTCGAGTTTATTGACAACAAATATATGAATTAACTCGAAAAATGCCCCATAAACACGAGTTTATGACTCAACGTGATAATTGATAAAAAAATACCCCTCACAAAAAATGAGAAAGAAATAAATGTTTTTTTCAAAGTGATTTTTCTCATAACTTTTGAAACTTTTTGAAAAAACCTTCATAAACACACCGATATATCGATACATCAACCATTTATATACCTAAAAAAGTTATCTAAAATCGGTACTTTTCTCACATCTATAACCGCATATTATGTACGGAGGGGTTTTTTTTTTATTGAGAAGAGCAGTGAGATTTAATTTCCAACATCAATGTATAACATGTAGGAGGGGTGTAATTATTGATGTGTAAAATTCGGGCTTCCATAAGTTGGGCGATACTATTTTAGCTATTTTTTAATGTTATATTAGAAATTTTTCCAAATTTTTACATGATTAAAATTAGAAAAAATATCGAATTGATGTAATTAATGATGTGTAAAATTTGCACATTCGACATATGGTACAAGACCCTCTTTCGCCGATTTGGTCTTTATTGTTATGGTCAATATGGTGAAGGGTCAATGATATTTGTGAAGTTAACTTAATCACACCCATTTTAAAAAATTTTTCACTATACTGAATAATCACTTTATTTGTGTTTTCCAAAATACACGATTTATATCTATCTCTACTCATTTATTAATACAATTAATAGCTCTGCGAGCTATGCCCAGCTGAGTATAAAAATAAATTACATTAAATGACTCTCAGGACTGATGGGTCCATAACCTACCTTTAGTTTTGTTTAACCTAAAAAAGATTTCTTACAGCACGAACCGTTGCGCTGCTTACAACTGGATATACATTTCTATTTACCTTTACAAATATCGGAGACACTGAACAATGGCTCTTCAATAACTTAACAAAATTGTAAGTGGGGTTAATACAATAAAGTTACGCTGCAATATATAATTCAAAAAGGTGGATTTTTAGCCACCAAGTTCGGTGCGCTTGAATATAGCAACAACTATGAGGTATGACTTGCAGAAAAGTAAATTTTCACTGTCACACAGCTAAGTTTTATGCTGCTAGCCACTCTTCTTATGCACCACTTGGTCATCAGTAGCCTTTGTTGTCGTTCATTTCTTTTTTATACCTAGTAGTGCACAAGGTATATTAACTACATTCGCCTGCCGGTAGTATGTAACGGCATGAACGGATGGAGATAGATATTGACTTATGTATATCAAAATGTTCAGGAGGAAAAGAGAAATTGATTAAGCCATGTCCGTCCGTCCGTCCGTTCGTCTGTTAACACGATAGCTTGAGTAAATTTTAAGATATCTCAATGAAATATGGTATGCAGGTTCCTTGGCTCTCATCTCCGAGCGCTAATTAAAATGGGCGAAATCGGTTGATAGCCACACCCACTTTTTATATACATATAGAATATTTTCGAAAATCCAAAAAAAAAGTGATTATTCAGTACATAAAACACTTATAAGGATAACATTTGGTGTGTACATTAATGTTAATGCAGAAAATACATTTTTCAAGAAACTTTGAAAATGGGCGTGACAACGCCCACTTTTGATTAAGTCAAATTTAGAAATAATATTAATCATAAATCAAAAACCGTTCAAGATATCGAAACGAAATTCAGCACACATATTTATATTAATACAAGGAATAAAAATGGGCGAAATAGGTCGCCCACTTTTATGCGAAGGAGTTTTATAGCACCAGAGATATATTTAATAGGCAATAACTTTGTGTACAAAAGCTTTATATCATTTTTATTTCACTTTCAAAGTGTCCGTGAACGAAGAAAGTCGAAAAATACAAATTTTGGAAAATGTGCGTGGCCCCGCCCCTTTTATAGTGGATTTTTTCACAAAACTTTTTATAACATTACTCCGGCAAAAATTGATTTATCGAAACGATATTTGGATAAAATGTTAATATAGAAATGTAACGCTTTGTTGTAAAAATGGGCGAAATCGGTCAACGGCCACGCTTAGTTTTTTAAAACAGGTTTGAAAAATTCGTTTGTAACATGTAAAACGCCATATTTCTATAACTAGCTATCTTATTGATTGTGCACATAATAAGGTTTAAAAAAAAAAACTCGACCGAGAAACAATTGTGTGGATTTTGGCGAAGTAGGCGTGGCGCCGCCCACTTTTCAGCATAAAAATTCTGCTCATTTCAAAGGCGATTGCTTGTAATTTCAATTAGGTATTTAAATGATGATTGGTCAGCTGCTTCTTAATAGTATGTTGTATACTGCCAGAAATTAAGCAAATCGGATAACACGCAAGCAAAATATCCGGGAAAGTTTTTAATACCCCACTGCAATTGATAACTTATATATCTTTATTGATTTTTATACATTTCATTAACATGAAATGTTTGTAAGTATGAGAAAAAGAAGAGATACTCCCATCAATAAGTATACTGCAATAATAAGGACGTTGAGCTGAGGCGATTTAGCCATGTTCGTCTCCCCGTCCGTCTGTCTGTCTGTCTATTTGAATGCAAATTTTTGAAATATATGCATGTATTAGAATTTTGAAAAAGTGTGGTAAGCAACGATTGCCAGCGAACCTATTTATATACAAATAAATTAATTTACCTCTCAAAGCTCATAACAGAAGTGTTTTTATTGAAAACAATCAGTTGGCTTTATAATATGAACTGAAAAGTATTAAAATAGACCTGCGTCAATTGGTATGCCATAATAGATCAGTACTAGGTAATCTTCGGTTCCACCCGAACTTAGACTACCTTACTTGTTTTTCTCTTGTCTTTAACCTTTTTGCTCAACACTTTAGACACAATACACTTTTTTGTTTGCTAATAACACAAAAAACCAAATTAATTGCTTGCTACCAGTATTTCGTTTGTTGGCCGCCGTTATTGTTCGCTTGGGGTTGTGACGACGATTTGGCTATGAATATTTTTTTTTTTTATTTCCGCCTCTTTTTTTTTGACACTGAGTATAATTGTAACATTTCTATTTGATACACCTCATGTCTTAAAATACTTATGCACTTGCTTAGCATGGATATATAAACGGGGGTTTGTCGTTGCATTCAAATTTGTAACCGAAAGAAATAAAGCCAAAAAGGCGCCACCATAAAATAATTTGCAATCTACCCACACAACTCCAGCTTAACTTATGCAAATGTACAGCTGTGTTCAATATAATGGTAGTGAAATTAAATTGGATATCGTTCGACGAAATAAGAAGAAGCTATGATTTTAATAATTTTCATTTAAAATATAGCGAATTCCATAACAGAATCCACATAAAAAGAAATTTCAAAGTTTACACAAAGTTCAGGTAAGTTAATTAAACTTTAAAAAATGGCCATCAAAATTTTAAAATTTTTTGGCAGAATTTGTAGAAAATTTTTCAGTAAGCAAAACTGCAATTATTTTAGTATAACATTGAGAAATTCAGAGCTAGCTCAAAAATCTCTATGAATTTTCAGAATTTTTTTCGTTAAGGGTGTTGAGTGATTTCTCCATACATAGCACGAAGAAAAATTAAATTTGTAGGGGAAAAATATCCAGCATCCTTGAAAAAAAATTTAAAAAATTCAGGGGAAATTTTTAGTTACTTCTTACTTGCACATTATTGTGATGAAATTGAATTGGCTATAAAACTGCGTATTTAAAAATTTTCCAAAAAATACTTTCCAAAAATATTAAACTTTTGATGTGAATTTGCAAAGGTTTATTTAACCTTCCTGAGCTCGAATTCAACGAATTCCATACCAGAAACCACATAAAATTTCAAAGTTTACACAAAGCTCAGGAAAGTTTATTGCACAAATTTTAAAACTTTTTGGCAGAATTTTTAAGAAATTGTTAAGTACGCAGCTTTATAGCTCATACAATTTTAATGTGGAAGTTAGAAGTATCTGAAAGTTTCCCCAGAATTTTAAGAATTTTTTTTGTCAAAGTAGGTTAGGTATTTTCTTCAGTACAAAATTAATTGTTCTTCATGCGTTTTATGGAAGAAATCACTCAACACTCTTCACGCTAAAAATTCTTATAATTCAGGGAAATTTTCGAGTGAGTTCTAACTTGCACAATGTTGTACTAAAATTGATTGGTCTACAAAACTGCGTACTCAAAAAATTTCTAGAAACTCTGCCAAAAAATATTTAAATTTTGATATACATTTTTAAAAGTTTGAATAAATTTCCTGAGCTTTGTGTAAACTTTGAACTTTTTTGTTATGTGGTTTCTGTTATGAAATTCGCTATATTTTAAATGAAAATTTAAAAAAATACTGCGTGTTTTTATTGCGTCGAACGATATCCAATTTAATTTCGCTACTATTATATTGAACACAACTGTACATGCTTTCAAACCAAAATGGTATTGGCCGGCCATAGTTGTAACCCCCCGAGTTTGTGAAAACTTTCTCTGCAAATTTTTTCTTAGGTGAATACCTTCTTTGGTGCATTGTGCTTATGGAATTTCGAGGAGCAGCATAGAGCACTGCGTAGAATAAGAAATACCATTTAACAAGTACCGTGCTTGTGTTAGTTTAAAATAATTTTGACTAATTTAAATAAAATAAAATAAAATTATTTAAACTAAAATAAAACTGAAATATGTTCACATTAAAGTTAACAATTTGCTAAATATTTTCTTACCTACACCCTAACATGGAATTCTTAATTAAACATTGCGTTAGTCTAATGATCAGTAGCGAAACGATTTTTGTTATTTGCACAATTTTGTTGAAGTTTTAAAAAGTTGTGTATAATGAACAATAATCATTTGTAGTATAATGATTTAATATCAATTTTGCATTACTATTATTATTTCCTTAATGGATTACGACTATGTAACATTGTGTAACAAGTATAGTAAGATCTGTTTGTTTATTTTGCTTAAATACAAGTTTTTCATTTTTGGGTTTTTAATGCGGTTTAGCGGCTGCCTGCATTTCGCAAAATTCAATTTCGTGTTTGTTGTTGCGAAATTGCAGCTACCAATAAATTAATTAACATTATTATATGTAGAAATAATGTATGTATTAGGGTGACTAGATAGATAGAATATTTTAAGAGCACAACAAGTGTTAGGCCAAGTTTGAGTTTGAAGAAATAGGAGTCATTATGGGTTTAAAAAAATTGAATCTTTTTATCCAGGCTTCGGTAATAATTTTTATTTCGATTAAGCTACTTCTTTAGGATTCAACCCAGTGTCGGAGAAAGGGTTTGATGAAATGATGGGCTTTGTCAACCCAAAAGCTCGTTGTAATTATACCTTTCATGAACATGAATTGCTATTATAACTTTGATCCGATGTTTGTAAATATGAGAAGAAGAAGAGATAGATCTACCAATAAGTACACAACTAAAAATTGTAACCTAAATTTAAAACTTTTCTGGGCTACATATATGTCCAAACCAAATTTGGTTTAGAATTTAAATTGTGCCAGTTTTCGAGAAAATGATCGTGAAGAAAAGAGTTTCCATTTTAAACCAGAAATGTCTTAACAATTAAAAAACATAAAACACATTTGTATCAGTTGGCAGGATTCGGACCGACGCTCCTGCATCAGAGTCGTCTGCTCTACCCACTGAGCTACGGCGAACACAAAATTGTAATGACATAAATTCAATGACTTGAAAAAGCTTTCAGAAATAAATGAAAAGAAATAAAAAAAAATTTTCGCAGTTTTTTTCAATTCAGTGTTAAATCTAATTCGTAATATTTCAAAATTGGTGTAGGTTATTAGGTTATTTAACGGTTTGGAATTTAGTACAAAAACGTTTAAAAAATTGGTTAAACCGACGAATCATTGTTTAATTATTCAAGGTTTGTCAGCCATCGACGTTTTTGATAATTGGTGACTTGAAGCTCCCTAAAAACTTTTAAAAGTACATAATTCAATAATAAAAGTAGCTACAATAATGAAATTTGCTAGAATTATTTAGGTGGTTATCCTATTGACGATTTTACCAAATTTTTGGAAAAGGGGCATGGTACCGCCCACATAGGAGTGAACAGATTTTCAAACTTCGACTGCTAATAACTAGAGAACCGTTTACGCTAGAATAACGAAGTTTGGTAGGAGGTATGCTATGGTTGTGGTAAATACACCCATAGAAAATAAGTGAAATAAGTCAAATTCGACTGTTAATACCTTCATAACCGTGTAAGATAGACTTACGAAACAACTTATACATATATGGACGAACGGTCGAGGGGTGGGTAAATGAAACCAACTAGTGGATTTTGGCACACCATTAAAAGGCTGGAAATGGTGTTTCAAACGTTTAGGGACGTTTACTAAATGCTTGGTTATGATAAATTTTATCACGTGATAACCTAATCATGGCTTGGCTCAGAATGACATATTCGTTTACACAAAAGTCTGATTAAGTTATCATGATAAAGTTGGTCATTGTGAACGTTTTTGGGAAAAAATTCACAAAAGTTACATTGTGAACTCATAAAAAGTGACAGCTGATTTTGTTTACAATTTTAAATGAACCATTTTGGCTTACAAATTTCGATTGTGATGTTTCTTTATATGGATATTATTACATTTCTAAGTTCTATTACTAGCAGAGTTTGTTAACAGAACAATTTATCACAAAATCAGATGTTTACTTTCAGCTGTCACTTTTTGTTTTGATTAGGACATAATCAGAGGTCCATCCTTTCATAACTTTTATCAGAAGATAATCAGCGAATTGTGGCTAATCAGACATTGAATAAATGCTTTTTGGGCCAACCTCTGATTCTTATCTTGAAGTCTTGATTAAGCAATTAATCAGACATTGAGTAAACGGCCCTTAATGGTGATCAATTGATAAAGCACCACAACAAGATGTGAAAATTCAGCTCCTACAAATCTTTGCTTCCGAAATCGTAATGAATGCAAAATTTATTGAAATTAATGTATAATCTCGTAAAGTCACTGGACTTAATAAGTGGACTAGGTCGACTCGGGAAACTACGTAAAAAAAGATTCGAAAAAAACTCTACCTTTTCAGGTGGTGTGGAAATAAGTATATTGTAAAATTTGAAACCCTTCTCACAAAAACCTATGAAAACTCGCCAAAATTCGTATAATTTAAGATATCTGACAAACTTTTACTGTACAGAACCAAGTTTTACAGGAAAGACAGTGGTTTTATAATGCTTCCCAAAACACATTTGCCATTCAAGAATCTTTGAACGGCAATTGAGGCATGTCTTTTAAAATATCACATTTCTTGAAAATATATTTGCAGTTAAAAATTACATTCCGGACTTTTCTACTACTTTTATCCCAAAGGGGAACTATTGTTTCCCTTTTCTGTACAATTCGTAAATGCAACTATGCTAGGTGACAATTAGGGAACTTCAAGTCTGGCCTGTAAAAGACTGACAAACCTTGTATAATTCAACAATGCCGACGAATGGTTAAAAATTTAGGCTCAAATTTTCAGCCGTGTATACCGAAATGTTCAGGGAGATAAGCAAAGTCGATTAAGCCCTGTCCGTCTGTCTGCAAAGTAGTCCCTCAGTTTTAGACTTACCTGCCTGAACTTTGGCATGGCGCCGCCATTTGGATCGGATCCATACAATGCATAGCTCCTAGCTTCCGATAAATGGGACTTGGACTATAACTCTTGCAATTAAGTAGCTAGGGACATAAAACTTTGCAGCTTTTGTACTTATTAGATATGTAAAAGGGTTATTAAAAATCAGTAAGATTGGATCAATATATCATATAGCTCCCATATAATCGATTGTTCCGATAAATGGGGTTTGGGCTATGTATCTTTAAATTAACATTGAGTTTGTACTAATTGTGAGTAAGGATCGGATACCTAAAACCGTGATGCGTATTCATGAAAGGTATAAAGTCTAAGGCACAGTCGAAGATAGCGTTCTCCTTACTTGTTTTTCTCTAATACCAATAATTGAAGTCAGTATTTAAGTAAAAGTATTTCTGGGGTTACAAGCAACAAGGGCAAGGAATACGCTCTATGGCTTGGTATATTCTTTCTCTAAGCATTTTATGTACAAGAGTTCATTCCTCATAGACAAACCTGGGTATTGGTGATAACTGCTTTTTTGTCGGATTTTGCTAGTGTTATCTAGTTTACCCATTGAGTTTCAAAGCATTAGTATAACTAAAAGAAAACGAAATTTTGTAATTTTTTCCATCACTAGTCTGACATTTAATTACGATAATAATAGCAAAGTTTACGATTCAAAAATTGATGTGACTAGATTTGGCATTTTTTTGGCTGATTAAAAAGTTAGGGCCACAGAACTAGGAGACCATGCCTCATTTTCATGACTATGTATGAGGAAATAAATTCCAAGGAAGTTTCGAACATCAACACACTTTCTCAAATTTTTTTTATAAAAGTTCGTTGAGCATCGATTAAAGATTTGTTAAGAATGGACACAAAAAGTTTCTAAAAAAGTTTAAGAGGTTTAACAATTGCGATCTACATAAATTAACCAAAAAGAGTTGGCATTTTCAAGGTCAGGTTAATTCGATTGAGTGGATAAGATCAACATAAAATAAGTAAGAAAGTCAAGGTTCGGTTGCAACCGAATATTATTTACTCAGCTGTGAATTTTAGCAACAAAGTTGAAAATAATTTTTTGCTTGATATTATTTGTTCGTCAACATCAAAAACATAAGATCCACTTTGACTGAGTTCTACTGTGTTTCAGAGCCTTAATTGATTGGTTTACATTCACATTTAGGCATTTGGCAAAGGGAGATGAGATGTACCTTTATTCGGCAAAGAAACATAATTATTCTGACTTTTTACGTGAAGCTCACGAAACATCATTATATGGAATACTAGCAACCCGCCCCGGCTTCGCACGGAAATAAAATATAATTTAATTGAAATTACATACATACAAACGTCCGAAATTTAATTATGCGAGAGATTTGTACATATGTACTTACATACATACTTATCGAGTTCTTTCACCATTCGATCTAATTCAACATAAATGAGGTGGGGTGAGATTCCAACATAACTTCTAATGTTTCATTCGGTTGACAGCGAACAAACACACAAACAGCTTTCTTTGGAAAAAGTGCTGCTTTTGTTTAAACAATTTTGGTTAAATAAGATATGAATCAACTAATTTTTTTTATGCAGAACGAAAGTAAATATTACAAAGTTTAACTTCAAGTAAGTTTCATTTTAATCGGTGGATTCTTTTATGATTTATGGCTGTGTGAACAAAAAATTTATGGTTTTTTACCACATTTTGTCCGATTGCCACTCCCCCTTTATATATTTCTTCACATTATAATGACATAAACCTTACTCTTCAACCAATCTATCTATTAAAAAAAATCGCATTAAAATGCGTTGCTTAGTTTTCAAGATTTAAGCATTTAACATAGGGACAGAAAAAGTAACTTTGTTTTTTAATATGTAGTGAAGTGATGGGCGTGGTTATTAACCAGTTGAATTAAGTTTATAGTATAGTTGATTATGATGATATAATCGATTCATAAAATAATTGATATAAATTAATTTCTCACTGATATATTTCCTTTTATATTCGTGTAAACATCTTCTATATAAAAGTTGGCGTGACCCTTAACCCACTTTTCTTAGCGTTTCTCATATTTCGGGTAATAAGGGTAATATGTGTGCCTAATTTTGTTATGATATCATCTTTTTTTTTGATTTTGATTAATTTGTGAAATAAACTTAATAACCATGGGGCATATTCATAGTCAAAATTAAGTATGACCTTAATTTAGATGAAATTTTTTTGACAGATAGCCCATATAAAATTGTGTCAAATAGCTGCAACTAAATTTAAGTCATACTTAAATTTGACTAAGACTATGCCCCCATGTCACTAGTCTATATCTATTTTGATTCGCTTATGCCGTTACGACTTACCGTTAGGGAAGTAAAATTAATATTCCCTATAAGCTTTGCTCAGCTGAGTATAAAAAAAGCCATAATTTAATTTAGTGACTGGGTAAAAATAAAATAGTGCTACAACTCAAAATAACCACAAGAAGCAGTTGAGAAAATCAGGCAGAGAGACATCAGACTAAGAAGCTGTCATTAATATCCATATCGTTGTTATTGTTGTGAAGTAAACGATACAAGCACAAGTCTGGCCAAAAACTCATTGACAGTTGCTGCCGACGAGACGCTTGGTTCGCTGAGTAATTTAATTGCGGCATGCCACGAGCTTGTGACAGCAAATGACGCTAAATAATGCAGGAGCTGCCTCAGGTGAGATGGAAAGCCAACAAACAACATTAATAACAACAAAAGAAATGCATTGCGTTTGCTTCCCAGTTTATATTGTTGACTACTCGAGCGCAAGTGCAAAAGTGGTCGCCAGCGCGCGCTGAAGCGAAATTACATAAACTGAGAGCGATTACAGCCGGTATTTGAGGATTGTGTTGCTGTTATAACATTGTTTATAACTCCATTAAAATTTAGTATTTATTGTATGTATGTATGTAAGTATCTGCTAACATGGGCGTGTATTCGAAGAGGAGTGGTGCAAGTGGAACCTTTGCCCTTTCTGAGACTTTTGTTTGACGGCGGGTTTTTAATACAGAATATACATATATTGTTTGTTACACCCTTTTCGTCAGATTACTTGAAATGTGGGGACTTTCAATAGAATTGTAACATTTTTGCCAAACTCCGTGTTCGAATGGCACCTCCGTACCATGTTTAAATTTCTAGTGTGGTAACAACATTCGTTTTATCGGCAAATAAATAGTTTGGAAACTTTTACACCCTTTTGCTATTCTGCTGGCGAAGTTTTGTTCCCGTTTCCATTTCATTCTCTATTGTGCATTGTTTGTTTTTGACAGCGTTCCCATGTACGCTAGAATCGCGGTTAGATAAACTGCATTGCCAACGGTTACGAGTTTCGGTTAGATAATCTGCCAGGTACAAAATTACCGGTTACGCACAGAATTGATGAGTAAAAGACAAAAGGCGTGGCGGATTAAGGCGCATGGTTAAGTGTGATGCCAGTACTACTGTCTGCACCACTTTTTGCACTGGATGTTATGACCTATAAACTAACATGGTTGAATTTCAACCACTGGGCGAACTCTAGTAAATATTAAATGTCTTTCGTATAACCGCGCCGGATGTCTAATAGGCTAAACCGATTTCTATTATGTAAAAAGTGCTTTCTTGGACCTTCCTTGTGGACGGTTTGTCGATCGAAAAAATATCAAAACTGTTAGCTGTTGCTGCCGAAAAATGAAGACAGCTGAGACGTCACGATTTCGCAATCTTGTTCAGTTTTCAGTACATACTACGTACTACTATACCGCTTAACCGATTTGGTTCATATTTGGAAGATGTTTTGTTGCTTTGGAGAACGTTTCTACTAAAAATTTACTCGATAGATGGCGCGGGAGTCAGTCTGAGTTATTGAGAAAAATGTGGACCAGGTGTGGCCCTAGAAGGTGTTTGTATGACATGGATATCAAATGAAAAGTGTTAATGAGGGATTTCAAAAGGAATGGTGGTTGATCCCATGTGAGACCCTAATATTAGGGACCACAAATAATGATTATTTTTATTTTTTAATCATTCTTGAGTTTTATTTTAGTTTTCATAGTAAAACTCAAAGCATCAAATATCCTGAACTATGAGTAATTTCGGCTTAAAAATTTGAACTAACAAACTTCTTACCCTATAGTTATTGATACTAAAGATAAATTATTGAAATTTCTACTTTGAATGGAGGAAAGAGATTATTTAAGGTTGGAAATGGGTATTTGCGATATGTAAATACATGCACGAATATTCTCATACCCATTTTTCACATTTATAGTGAAATTTTTAATAAATAATCTTTGGGATCAACCACTTCAGAGTAAGAGGGAGGTTCATTAAAAGGTAGAAATATCTTTTATTTTTTAGCAAGATATTTTTACCTTTTAATTGAAAAAACGATTTGTCTACCTTTTACTGAACTATTGTTTTACCCGTTTTTATAAAATATTTTATAAGTTTCCCTTTAACTTACATGAGAAATTTTTTACTACCCGCATTTCATACGATGCTTTGAGTTTTATTATGAAAACTAAAATAAAACTCAAGAGTGAGTAAAAAATAAAAAAAAAATCATTTTTTACTGTCCTTGCGTAATATCAAGATATTGACCAAAATTACGACGATACGGATAGGGATATGAGTAGTGGTAGTAATAGAGATAGGGTAAGATGAATAAGAGATAAACGATATGAAAAATAAGAAACAGATGAAGGGTAGAAAAGGAAGGTGGGCGGGCAAAAGAATATGGAACTTATATGAGAAGGGAGAGTCAAGTAAATTTTTGGGTAGAACAACGTCGGCCAGGTGTGCTAGTACCTTTATAAATTTTAAATTCCTACTAATTTTGAATTAAAATTCGTGAAATTTATAATTCCGAATTTTAGCATGTGCGCTTTTTAAAAAAAAACATTAACTGATTTTGTTTATCAAAGCAATAAGGTATAAAGTAAATTGAAGTTATTTCCGTTGGTGTTTTTTTTAACTGTCAACGGTGGAAAGAGTTAGGGGTTAGATCCATTTTAAAACGGAAACTAATGGCTCTTGTGGTTTTTTGAGGGGAAATAATGTATACTGAAAAAGCCGCAAACCTACATTATATACAAAAATCATTGTGATTAGTAAGATTTGATATGAACTTCACAATTGACCATAACTTGTCCACACCAGCAGATAGTTGCAACACGTCACAAGCGCTCCATTGATCGAACAGTCTCCTAGCAATCGTTTTAGCGATAGGGATTGCCGGTCTTCAGATATTGTAAGGTATACAAAACATATAATATTTTAAAATTAAATCAGAATCTTATATCTAAATAGACAAGATGAAAAAATGTGGAACCGTTTTCTGTTAAACTATAATTCTAAGGTATACAAATTATATATGTATAGATAGGAAATTTCGAGGTGTACTTTTATCCGTAAATAAAAAAAATTAAAAAAATAATTTTGATATAAAAAACTTAACATAAAAGTCACACCACCATATGCTTTTTTGCTTTAGTTGTTTTTATTGCCTTGATCACTGGCTACGCTGCCCAGTGTCGGCGGCTCTCCTGAGAGCACCAAAAGTTGCTTTGTTGGAGACATAAACAAGCAATTTCAAATATGAGCAAGTATGTAAACTTCATTGCTGCTACCTACAAACAGGGTTTACAAAAACAAAATAAATGATTACTCATAAAGAGTATTAAACACCGAAGCTTGATTTGTATTTGTGGTTGGGCTTGTGTAAATTGAAATAAAGTAAAATAAAATAAAATAAATTAACGAAGATTCAAAAAAAAATAAAACAAAGTTTATTAAAATAAAGTGAAGGGAAAGACAGTAAAGGGAAGGAAAGGAAAGGAAAGAAAGGGAATGGGAAGGGAAGAATAAAATAAATTCAAAATAGAGACTGCAGAGAGTAAAAGAAGAAATCAAGGAAAACGAAAATATGTTAGAGGAAAGGAACGACGATAAAGTTAGTGGTTGAATTTCAACCACTGGGCGTTCTCTAGTTGTGTTAAATATACCACCTACACCCCTCCTTTGTCCAAGCCTCACTACACCCCTACTTGTGTATGCATTGTGTGCTTTTATTATTTCTTCTTTTAAAGTTGCTTTCTTCGAAGTGAATGCCATGCATTTCGCTGCTGGTGAAGGTGTTGCCATTTTCTTGATTTTGTTTGCCTTTCAAAACCAGATCCGCGTTCGCTTGGCTGTTTATTGACTGTTACCTCATGGAACCATAACTAAAATTTAATTGCATTTTAGTCAAGCTGTGTTTTTTTTGGTGCGCTGTGCTATGTAATGTTACATTTTGTTTACTATATTGGACATGATGCGATACATACGTTTTGGTTGAAAAAAATGTTGTTGTTTTCGATGAGCTGTTGGTGCTTGGGTATAATTTAATGAGGCGTTGAAAGAACTCGGTTGAGTGTAATGATTTCATTTTGTGTTGAATTGACTAAATACGTCTTGTTTTACATCATACAATATTATAAGCGGATTTCTTCGCTTCTGTTGCGTTTGTTTTCAGCTTTACGTTTCGAATGCGTTTTAATGGTGGGGAATTTTAGGAACAAATTCACGTCTTAAGTTGACTTAAGTGCCGCTCTCAATGTCATCCTTTTAGTTATAGTATTTAAGTTCAATTCAAGCTCACTCGCTACCGACGAGGGAGGTCAAAAATAATTATTTTCATTGTACTCTTTGAAGAGTGTTTTTGAAGTGAAAAAAAACAACTATTCTAAGAGGTTTGAATATTCGAACAAGGATTTTTACTGATATGCATGTTCAAAATAATAGGGGTGTTGTTTTTGAAAGTCATTCTGATATCGGTATTATGAGTTCATTGGGTTCTATAGAAGCAGTGAAATCATGAGCGATGGAATAGAAGCTAGAAGATTTAAGCAAGTATTCTAACAAGTCTATCTATATTTTGATCTGGTCTAAGGCACTCATCCCATCATTGTGGGGTTTACTTTGGAAACTTAATTTTCGACACTTCACCACTATTTCTGTAAAGACGTCAAACATCGTTTTCATATGGAGGATACATATTTAACGCTTTCTCCTCGTCGCGACTTACACGCATTTTCTTAACTAGACAAAACCAGAAACAATATCACTTAATGGTGAAGCCTCTTCCCCTCAAAGTTAGCATTTTAATATTTTTAGTTAGTAGGACCAAAGTGCGATGGTTGGTTTGAGCTTCGCTCAATCCATGTCCAATCAACTAATTTACGAGCATACATACCTTACCTAGAGCGTCTTTGCACTTCTGTTGATCTGCTACACTTATTGACCAAAGCGACCTCGAGGAATTTAGTTTGGGATCTCAAATAATAAGAGCAAGTTTCGTCAACAAAATTTTACTGGGATGTGTAAGGTAGACTAATATACATAGTACCTGGGTGACCGAGCCTTGCTCGGTATTTTTCGAATTTGTCGCATAATCTTACTTACCAAGAGCATAAATTTCCAAAATAGATTTCCAAAATATCGAACACTAACCACAAAAAGTCACTTAAGCCAACCCTAGGTGGCAATCCTACTTAAAAATATTCTGGTTGGTATACGACCTCAAATACCTTCCGTTTGATACCCATATTGCCATATATTGCTTAATATTTAAAAAAAAATCGGGAAAGTGGCAACCCCCTAAGCTTCCTTTAGTGGCAACATCAAAGTAGAAAATCTAAAAAGGAAGCATACTATCCATCTACCAAATTTCATCGAATTCGTTTTAGCCGTTCCCGAGATAGTGGTCGATATCTGAAGGAATAAATAAAATGCAGTCAGGTGGCAATCCTACTCGAAAATACTTTGGTTGGTATACGTCCTAAAATATCTTTCATTTGATACCCATATTCCCATATATTGCTTAGTATTTAAAAAACAATTGATATAGGTGGCAACCCTGTGAACCACCTCAAGTTGCAACACCAAAGTAGAAAATCTTAAAACAAAGGATACTACCCATATACCAAATTTCATCCAAATCAGTTAAGTCGTTCCTGAGATAGTAGTGGATATACAAATATACAACTATACAAATATACAAGAATAACTCGTTTAAAGTTATAAGATATACTTTAATAGGTACTTGTCACACAGAATTAAAAATTTCACGGTTTGATTTTCCCATAAATGTGACAAATGGCTGCAATTTTTATAAAAAAACATCTCTAACACTAAGTCTTCGACTAGTCCTCAATGTGGCACTGTCGCATTGAAACGTATTTTTTGGTGGTTGTATTAAGAGTAAAAATATTTTTTCAATACGTAGTAGTGTATTAGTCTTTTTGCTGAGATCCTAAGGAAATCGTTTGAGTATAAATTAATAATATGAGCGAACCGGTAAGAAGTGTGCGTAGTTGAAAAATTCCGGGAAATATTTAACAGTCAGAAGCCTTGATATCATCTATTGCTGCGTTTGTAGTCTACCTGAAGTTCATGATTTACCGAGAGTAAGTTAAAGACGTGTTCATATTGAGATACTTATAACAAAGGGATAAAAGTCAGTCTAGGACTTAAATCAGCACTAAATCTCCTACCACCTGCTTACCGATCACCACGCAACTACCGGCAATTATTCCGGTGGGAGGTGGTTAGAAGATTCAATTCGACAACAATTTAGCAAACAGAAATCCACAGAAATGTAATTTCTTATGTTTATAATAAAACAATTATTGTTTTCTTCCATCAAAAAATCACTTTTGTCGCAGAATGAGATAATAAAAATTTTTTAAAGACTGCCTTTATATTTATGTCGCCAAAAGTAGCAGCAAATTTGTCCTTAAACAAGGATATGGTATCTGTGAGTTTTAGTTTAGAAACGTTAATCATCCCACTTGTAATCAATTTATAAAATTTGAAAATATAGAGGTGGAGTGCTATTAATAGACTTTATATGTTTCGTCAATTACAGAACTTCCATTTGACACTCAAAAATATAATTGCCTTAGCTTGGTAAGGTGCACTCTACCTTTATATTTTCAAATCTCATAAATTCATTACAAGTGGGATAGTTAAAATTTTAAAACTAAAACTCACAGATACCATATCCTTGTTTAAGGACAAATTTGTTGCTACTTTTGGCGACATAAATCTAAAGGTAGACTTTAACTTGTTTTTATCATCTTTTTATTTTATAGTTTTTAGTTTTAGGTACAAATAAATTAGGGTGGGTCGATTTGTATGGCCGATTGTTAACCGATATCGCGCCATCGATTCTTCGATAGGTTTTGGGCTCAGCAAAAAAAGTTCCACTACGCATACCCAAAAAAATAAATTTCGAGCCTGCGAAAAAAAATTTTTTGACTTTTTTCGACTTTGATTTTTAAGATTTTTTTTCATGACCTACTAAAAAAATTTTCATTTGATTGTAAAATTTTCGTGTATAACCTGTCCGACCCAAAAATGTCCGCTAAAACCGTTGGCGATAACAGTTTTTTGAAAAGTCGATTTTTCGACCAAAACAAGTCCCAAAACCCGAAAATAAAATTTGATTTCAAAAAACCGTTATCGCCAACGTTTTTAGCCCATAATTTTAAGTGGGACAGGAAATATGAGACAAATTCGTTTTCATCGAAAACATTTTTGCATGTATGCTGAAAAAACTCTTAAAAAAATGGCAAAAGGGTAAATTTTTTGACCAAAACACTCCCCAAAACCCAAAAAAAATTTTTTTTTTCTAAAAACGGTTATCGCCAACGTTTTTAGTGGACATTTTTGGGTCGGACAGGATATACATGAAAATTTTAAAATCAAATGAATATTTTTTTAGTAGGTCATGAAAAAAACCTTAAAAATCAAAGTCGAAAAAAGTGAAAAAAAATGAAATTTCGCAGGCCTTTTTTTTCTTGAGCCCAAAACCTATCGAAAAATCGATGGCGCGATTTCGGTTAATAAATCGACCCAGTCTAATATACATATTTTACAGCCTACGCTTTCAAAATATCGAGTTCACTCAAAATAGTGGGGACGAGTAACACAGCAGCACCGTTGGCACACTGCTACATTGTTAACAGTTATTAGTGGATATGTTCTGTAATATGGGTGGTCATATGTTAAATTTCAAATCTCTAGCTTACCGGGAAGTTTTCTCATTTTTAAGCGATTTTTAGTTATCGGCATAAGCGCGCCACCCAGTGAAATTTTGATTTCTAAAAATAATGTTGTCATTTCGTCCCGAAATAAAAAATGTGCCAAGTCCCTGGTTCCTAGGTCAAGACGAAGTTAGTTAAAAATCGATCGCAAGATTCCCAATTTCAAACGAATTTTCAAAATATGTTTTTGGATACAATATTGACAAGTTTCGAGTCTCTAACTCACTGAGAAGTTATTCAGAAATCCATCGCAAGATTCCCCTCACGTTTTTTTTAACGATTTGCAGTTTTCTTGATAAGCGCGCCATCTTGCGGAATTTTGTGTACAAGGTTTTGCATGGCATTTCATTGTTGAGCTATGCATCAAGCTTTTTTCGTCCACATTGCATCGTCACGGAGTTCTGAGCTATGTTACAAGTTTCAGGTGTCCAGCTCAACGGGAAGTTCCCTAAAAAGACTTTGCAAGATTCCGAAAAGTCGTATGGAAATGAGCGGACAAACAAGAAATTGAATTAATATGAAGGTAGGAAAAAAAATATAAAATATTAAAAGTATTTTTATATTAAAAAACAAAAATATATTAATTTGTGGTGTCACCTGCGCTACTGCGACATGTACACTTGTGCTCATATAATTAAGCCATCTGTGAAAAAACCCGATTAATGCCAAAAAATTGAGGTTTTTTTTCTCAAAATATACCTTATTTCAACTAATACTTAGTCGGAGAACCATTTTTGATCATGGCTCTGCAATTTTCTTGGTACAACAGCGGAAACCGCACTGAAAGATCTAATAAGATTGTCACCTTTAAACGAATGTATTCTTCCGCAAGAGAACAAGTCTCATTTTTAATCCAAAAATGTAACTTTTACTTGGGACTAGAAAACCCGACCACGCGACTCAATATTAATTATCGTATCTTTGAAACCTATATGAGATATTTAAACTTAACCAAATCGCTTATTGCAGCACAAAACAACAGCTTTCGTTAGATACTCATATTTTACTAACACATTTTTGGTCACCTTGTTCCACATATTGGTCGATATCTCCGAAACTGGTCAGGTTATCGATAAGGGAGATCTTAAATTTTAAGCTAGGCGTCTAGTGATGCAATGGTGAAGGTTTCATTCAATTGCATTCAGCAGCTTTTGAGTGATGCACGACCAAACATACAGACAGACAGACAAAAAATCTAGAAACTACTGATTTGGAATCTATTAGCTTAATAATAATAATAATAACAATAATAATAAATATCTGCAATCGACCTGTTACAATTTTATTATATGCAGAGATGTTAACATAAGGGTAATTTTTTAGTAGTAGGCGCACCTATATCCCAAAAATTCGATCATTTCATAAGTATTTTAATTACGTACATAAAAGGTATAAGGCTTTAGGCACAGCCGAATTCAGTGCTGTCCTTACTTGTTTTAATTGAACTTATTGCATTATAATTGCGATTTTTCCAGCTAAATTTTTTTTATTGTGTTTTAGTTTTTTCGGTTATTACCCAAATTGACACCGTAACCAATTACAACATACTACAATCTATTATGCTTTGTTGTGTGCAAACGTTTTGTGCAAATATGTAAGCTTATACCTGAGCTTATATATACGTGAGCTACTTAATCAACAAGCCAAAAATGTGTACTTGTAATTGATTACATTTTATGCTTTTAGTGCAAGCTGATTCGCTTTGTTTTGGTTGCCGCACTAAAAATGCCAAATAATATGAACAAATGTATGGATTATTTCAAAATATACCATGACCTATACATAATGAGGTGTAAGCACGCCTACATAAAAACAAAGGCTATTAGATAAAGCAATAATAACCAATTAAAAACACAAAACATACATAATAACTAAAATACGAGAGAGGTGTGATAAGTTGGCTTGTGAGTGAAATAAAGTACAATATTTTTGTTTCCATTTTAAATGTGAAAAAAATGTAAGCTGGTCTTAGCTTCCCTTATGTTATATTATTGCACGTGAGATGTCATAAGATTAGTGTTGCCACATTTTCAGACAGTGATATCAGTACTTTAGGGTTTGGCCATCAGTACATATTTCAAAAATTAAAACCAGCATCTCAAAGTATTTATTGTCAAACGAATTCAATAAAACCCATTGCTTAACCCTTTCCAACCGAAAAAAAACTACTGGATATACAATAGTGGTACTAGGTGGACCTTAAAGACTAAGAAAAGGCCTAAGCATTGACCGAGCCAGAATTTAATTTTTCGCCGCTAGAGGCGCCGTGGGCAGTGGGACACTTAATCCCAATCGGTAGTTTTGGTTTAAAATTTGGGATTACTCGTAATGTCCCAGCAGTGTACATAATGGAAAATTTCAAATACTGTAAGTTTAAGCTTCTACTTTTTGTTCGTGAATTACATATGGCGTAAAACACTTTGAACCTCGTAAGTCTTGCATTTATATTTTCCGTAGCATTTTATACTGCGTTCAAATGGCTCCTACTCATAGAGCACATTTTCGATGTCATCATCTGTTAATTTAGCTCTCTTGCTAGTCATTATGTCTATTGGGTTTAAGAAATTAAATACCGCTTAAATAAATTTAAAAACATTTTGAGAACTTCAGGGATATATAATTCCGAACTAAAAAACTACTGGGACATATAATCCCATAAAAATACGATAATTAAAACAAATTATAATATAGACCGCTCTGATCGTAGTATTTCTCTTCAACAGGCCCTCACTTTTTCACTGTTTACAATTAATTACAGCTGTCCATTATTAAATTTAAAAAAATAAGCAAAAAAAACATAATTTTTTTAATTATAAAAAAATAAAAAAAGTTGTTTTGATTACTTTTGAGTATTTTGGATTTTTTTGATTTTTCTTATTATTTCTGATTTTTTTCAGTATTGTTGTAGAAGCACATAAATATACACATCAACAATACTGAAAAAAATCTAAAATAATAAGAAAAATCAAAAAAAAAAAAAAAACCCAAAATACTCAAAAGTAATCAAAACAACTTTTTTTTTGATTATTTTTGATTTTTCTTGGATTTTTTTTTTCTAATCGTAATCAGTTAATAAGTTTTACCATTTAAAATAATCATTACCAATTAAAAAAGGCGTCTAATTAATTGAATATTAATTACATACCAAATTTAACAGGTTTGAGAATTACCCAATTGGCGTGCAGTGCTACCACTGCATATATATTTTGCAAAACATTGAGATTCCCACATAGTAGTCACTTTACTGATAGAAAGTAAAATTTTGTGGTATTGAAGGAAAGTTGCAATTTTTTTTTCTTTTCGTAGAATCAAATTTACTGCACATTTTTTTGACTAAGAAAATATTGCGAAGTAAAGAAAACGAACACAATGAACTCAATAGATTTTACTAGTGATTTTTGGTGAGAAACAACTGAAAGGTATGCAGTAAATTTATGGGGTCAGTAAGCAGTTCCAAGTATACCTCCCTCGGCGGATAATTGTACTAGATTATGTATAAATTCTATCAATTTAATCGGTATTCGGTAAAGATCACGAAATTTTAGTATAATTATCCGCCGTTGGGTGTTTGCTCGGAGTTTCTTATAAACCCCATAAATTTCCCATAAATGTTAACGGAAATTTCGAAATCAACTGCTGAACTAATATTTGAATATCCTTATATTAACTGAACATTTATTTGGTATGAAATTATACCGTCTGTTAAGACTACTTTTATAAATATCAAACATTATTATTACTTTATAACCT
The DNA here is from genome assembly GCA_949987695.1 of Merzomyia westermanni. Taxonomy (NCBI): domain Eukaryota; kingdom Metazoa; phylum Arthropoda; class Insecta; order Diptera; family Tephritidae; genus Merzomyia; species Merzomyia westermanni. The sequence continues at coordinate 83,142,167 of OX465293.1, forward strand.
GGTCATGAATAACCTGGTCAAATGAGTCATCGTCACCATTATCATGTTATTTGCCCCTAAAATCTCATCAAAAATTTCGTTATTGTTCATTTTGACTTTGCCCGAAAGTAAGCAAACGACAATATTGTTCAGAGTATTCCTAATGTAAATGTTTTTTTATCTATGCAAATGACCCATTGTTGCCTAGAACAGTTTAACACGATATATTTTGTAGTGTTTCTACTCAATTTGACCGATTTCGAACTGCTTTCACCGACCAAAACAATTATAAAAACAAGTCGAAGTGGAAGGGTTGAATTCAAGAAATCAGAGCTTTTTCTTAAAAATCAGTACGAAGTCCGTAAAATCAGCACAAAAGAGTAATGATTTGGGGTTTCTGGAAAATCGGTATTTTAGAACGACGTCAGTACATATATAATCGCGAATGTATGTAATACTAAAACGAATGAACTTGGAATTTTAGACCAGAAATCGCTTTGCCAAAATGTCGCTACGTTATATGGTCGCTGAGCACACTAGTTGTGTTCCCTTACGAGCCAGTCGATGTGCTCAATTTGCTCATATTAGCCTAAGTCCCAATGGCTAAATTGGTTTTTGCATAGGCTATTTATTGCCGAGTCCACTTTTATAACCACCCATCATTGTTATAGCCTGCTGCAGGGAATCTTTCCTATCTCATATCCATCTCTTCTTTTCTGAGCTCTTCTTTCATTCCCTGTGAGCTCATGGCTCAAAATCATGCTCAGGCCTTCATGAATTTTTTGTGTTAATTGAAGGCTGAACATATTTTTGCCGCTTCGAAGGCTTTCGCTTCCACAAACTTAATGTAGACTTTGGTTAGTTTTGCATTATATTTATTCCAAATATCTAGCGCAGAGCACGGTTTCCATGTTTTTCCGAGCACTTGGTCTACAGAGAATGCATTAAAATTCTTCGCTATTCTGAGCTTAGAGCTTTATTACTCAAAGGTTAATAATTTTCGTACAATAATTGATATAATGGCGCTTGAGATTTTACAACCATCCTAGTTCATACACCCAGATTTTTTTTTAATATTCCATAAGTAATTGCGATATATCCATTTTAACTGCTCAATAAAAAACATTGTTGAGAAGGGTCAGGTACGATAAGTCGAAAATTAAAATGTCGAAAAAAAAAAATTTAGAAAACCAAGAATGCCGAAAAAAAATATCGAATAAATTCGCGCGAATTTTATACACCATTAATTAAGTTAATTCGATATTTTCTTTAGTTTCAAAAATGTGAAAATATGGAAAAATATCTTAATGTAGTTATAGAAAACAATTAAAATAGTATGATCCAACTTTAAGAAGCAAAGTTTTATGGGATTCGTACGATAAGTCGAAAATAAAAATGTCGAAACACGAATATCGAAATTTTAAAATTTTCATAATATCGAAATCATATTTTGTCAAGACGAAAAATATCGAAAATGCTTTTTGCCGAAATAAAAAAGTCGAACAAATGTCAAAAATGTCGAAAACAAATTGTAATAATTTTGAAATGTTTTCTTCAAGCACAAGGTTGAATGCCGTGTAAAATTTTTGAATGTAGGAGGCAGCGAAAAAAAATTTTATTTTTGAACTAGAGTTTTTTTTTTAAATCTGAGTTACCTTAGTTTTTGGATTTTTGATGCGCAATTTTTTAAATTTGCAATAGTCTCATGTAAAAAAAGAAGAATGTTCTAAAATTGAACTTTTAATATTTTCTCAATTACTTAAATATCTCTATATTAATTTTAATATCCTTTTGAATTTAACACGCAGTAAGATGATTTCCGCGCAAATATATGAATTTCGAACTATAATTGCATATTTATTTAATAGGACATGAAGCGGCTAGATTAAAAATTAATAATAATAGTATATATATATGAAATAATAATACAAATAAAAACAAACTATAATTAAAGTAATAAAACTGCTACTAATATTAACACTATTAAAAAAACTTTGCTTCTTAAAGATGTAACATATTATTTTAATTATTTTCATTTACATTAAGATATTTTTCCATATTTTCACATTTTTGAACCTAAAAAAAATATCGAATTAATTCGAAATTGTTTTTTCGACGTCTTTTTTCAAGTTTTTTTTTCGGCATTCTCGGCTTTCTACATTTTTTTACGTCATTTTAATTTTCGACTTATCGTACCAGACCCAAGTTTTATTAATAGTAGTAAAAGTGTTATTATTTAAATTATAGTTTATTTTTATTTGTATTATTTTTTCATATGTATATACTATTATTATTAATTTTTAACTCACCCATTTAAGGATATTAAAATTAACATCGAGATATTTAGGTTTGGGAGAAAATATTAAATAAAAGATATATATGCTAAATAAAAGAAGTAAAGTATGCTAAATTTTTTAAAAGTTCATTTATAGAATACTCTTTTTTTACATGAGACAATTGCAATCTAAAAATTGCGCATCAAAAATTTAAAAACTAAGGTAACTCAGATATAAAAAAAAACTGCGTGCTACATTTAAAAATTTTACACGGCATTCAACCTTGTGCTTTAAGAAAACATTTCATAATTATTACAATTTGGTTTCGACATTTTCGACATTTTTCGACCTTTTTGTTTCGGCAAAAAGAATTTTCGATATTTTTGGGTTTGACAAAATATGATTTCAATATTATGAAAATTTTCAATTTATTTTCGAAATCTTTAATCATTTTAATTGTTTTTGATAGTGCTATGCATGAAGAATAGTAAACCCCTCCTGGGATACTCTAAAGGAGAGGTTTTATATTGGGTTCCAGAAACAGCTAGACTGCCGAAGTTGGGATATACGGTAAGGTATATATGTATTCTTGTTGTTGTTTTTGTAACAGCAAAAATAAAGCACTAAAGTGCGATTATCTACCTTCATTGACTCCCAAAAGGCAAGATTTCAAAATATGCACGCAGGTACCAGATTTCTCTCGTACCCATATCTGCGTGTGTTGTGTTTGTAATACCTTAAGCCATGTGGCCCTTGGCACAACGCAGCCGGCACGTCAGTCATTTAGTTTAATTCAGTTTTTGTTTACAATAGTTGGCGGACTGTGTGCACTCTATTTGGCTCATCATGGTTCACTCTTTGGCGGCAAACAGCTTTAACCATGGCAGTAGCTAAATAGCTTATAAGTATGCATATATATTTTATGACCACATATCTTTGTTTTGGACATTCATTTGTCAAAGTGCGTTCCAATTTTAAATATTACATATGTAGCGATTTTATCTCTTCCAAACCGGCGTTTGATTCTTTTGTATTCCCCCATTTGTAGGTCATTGGCATATTGTAAAGCTGTTTTTTAATTCACAATGAATTACATAAATATGTAAATTTGTTTATTTGTTGTTAAATAAAATAACCTTAGCCTAAATATTCTTATGCTGTATACATAGCATAGTAAACATAAACTAAAGACTTAGGAAGCAAACCTGCGTAGTATGAGAACGCGTTTCTTTAAATGAAATATTATTTTGAATTATTTCAGCAATTTTTTTGTAACAGCGAGTAATAATGAAAATCACTAATGCTGAAAAAGTGCAAATGATAAAATACAACAATTATAATTGCATTAAATGCTACTTAAGCTTGCTTATGGCGCGTGCTTTAACGTAGTTGTACATCACCATCGATTACATTTGTCAGCGTCGTCATCGTGCTATCGAAGTGTGCCGGCCTAACAAAGCAAAACCTGAAGTGCATGCATTAGGATTTAAAAGTACTAAATAAAACAGCGCAATTACAGCTGAGACGAGAAAGTGACAAGTGACAAGTGGAAGCATGCACGACTGACGATGCGGCTGTACTACTTTGGGGTTACGATTATGCCACTGCGCTTTGCATTTAATGAATTTTGTTCATTATGAATGAAAAAAGGAAGCCTCCGCTAGGCATTGGTTTGAATGGAAGTAATTACTTCGTAGAAATATGTACTTTGCGTATTCGCAATTTTTGTAACAAATAAAATTTGCTTGAAAACTTGCGCATGGGGGCACTCGGATTCATATTCTATCAATTTAATATGAACCAATGAGAAATAAAGAATAACGTCTTATAAATAATTTTGTTCGAAATTTTCTTTCCTAAAACTCTGCAAACACAGTCAAAACTGGAGAACAAACGCAACTTTCCACACAAACGATAGTTTTGATTAATGCAAGCACAATTCATATTAGAATTCCATTGGATAATTATAATGCAGGATTTCATGAGCTCAAGGCCTTAAGTTTTAGAGGTCTTAGTCTAGATTTTTTAGGACTGATTACATTTTTGATTTAAACCTGCCAAAAAAATGTAGCTGCAAATGGCTTTGTAGGAAACATCTCTAAACATTTTTCCTACTCTATTCAATCAAAAAAAAACTTTTAATAATTAATTAAAATGATTATTAATAAATAAGCCGTAAGCGCTCAACCCAGCAAACATAAATATAAGAAATGGCCCATTATGAATATAATAAAAAACCATTCTAATTTTCATAAAAATTCAAAAAGTGAAAAATTATTACTATTGGCCTTGAGCTCGTTTCATGAATACTTGAAAATGCATAGGCCGTAAATCAACAAAAATTGTTGGTATAGAAAAGCAATAGGAAATTTAATTCTTCACAAAATGTCTTCAACAAAAACTTTCGCACGGTGGGCCTTTCCAGAGTAGTCAACCTTCAAACACTGGTATGGTTTTCTCATCTCACTTTTTTATTTTGGAGATTTGTCAAAAACGCTAAAATCTCTGCAGATCTGTTAAATATTGATAACTAATCGTAATAATTAATGGTTTCAATTCAATTCATTTATTTATTTCATCGTAGTACGACAATTTTGATAAATTATATTTAATGTGTTAGTCGCGTAATGATTAATTATTTTCTTGAGAATTCATTTAATTCGATTACCATTCTTCTTCTTTTCTTTTTATGGCGCGATATACAACAGGTATATCATCATAAACCTCCTAAGAGATTTTTGCGCCAAGCTTCTCTTCCAATTTGTGGTGTGCCGATTTGAATTTTCCCTACAAATTGGTGGGACCTACAGTTTTTTGCCGACTCCGAACGGCATCTACAAAGGCGACGAATTTTTGCTGAGAAGCCTGTCATGGCAGAAATACACTCGGAGAGTTTGCCAAACCACTGCCGAGGGGCGACCCCGTTTTGAAAAACTTTTTTTCAAATCACTTTTGATGTTACCTGTACCAGGGCTCGAACCATGGACCTTCGGTGTGGTAGGCCGGCAACACTACCTCCACACCACGGCGGCCGATTACCATTACTCTCTCTTATTAATGATTATTTTCCAATTATTTTTAAAAATAGTAAAAAATTAATTATTAAAAAAAAAAAACAAAAAAAACAAAAAAAATGTTTTGATTATTTTTGATTTTATTTGATTATTTTGGATTATTTTTTATTTTTTTTTCAGTATTGTTGTAGAAGCACGTAAAAATACACATCAAAAATACTACAAAAATTAATAATAATAAAAAAAATCAAAAAAATCAAAAACTTTTTTATTTTATGATTATGATTTTTTTTTTTAATTTTTTTAACAAAATTTTTTTTTCTAATCGTAATCAATTAAAATTTGCCTTTTCTTGAAAAACAATTAAAATAATCATTGCCAATTAAAAAAACCGTCTAATTAATTTATACTAATTACTAACCAAATCTAACAGGTCTAAATCTCTGTAAACTACTCAAGGTTTTTACTTCAATAGTTTGGCAATTATGTGATCAATGCTACATTCTTAGATTTGCAATGATAAAGCTCTAAAAGTCCATATTAAAATCTGTAACTTTTACAGTTTTTTTTCGGCGTGTAAACGATTTTCTCAAACTTTAGCTTACGTTAGAATATTTTGAAGTTTAAAAGGCACTTGGAAATTTGTATTTTTGAATGCGTGAGATATGAATACATATATACGTATCAATATGTATAATACGTATCCAACTCGAACGAAGTCTGGTAGCCTAATAGTTTGCAATATGACTTTTTAATACATTTTTGGAATCTTTGGAGTACATTTTTCTAATTGCTGATGTATTTAATGCAATCTTTAATATTTATCATCTTGACGAACTCAATTTAAAAAAAAAAAAATTATGTTTATTAAAACGATAAATTTAAAAATTAACTTTTGTAAATATGAAAATTCTTGCTAACTCAGTCTTGGGTTCAAGAAGATGTTACATTTAGCCGATAATGGATCCGGTATACCCACAGTTTCTTCTTAGTTGCTACCAAGGCTGATGTTACTTCAAGTGGCACAATGAACAAAGAAAAGTAAAATATTCGAAAAAGAAAAGAAAAAAATTAAAATACGAACTATAAATAAATCACACATATTAAAAAATCCCGAGATCCAGTAAGTGCCGCGATTGGCATCCCCATGCCCTATACAGATAACAGCAGTATCCTACAAAGCATACGAGTATTTCATTTCGTTTACAAAACGTGGCGTCTAAATCGGCAAACGTTTTCTCCGGTTGGCAGAATTGTTGTCTTTTATCATTCTTTGTACGTACACAGCACAAAAAAATGTTTGACAATTTGGTTTTGATTGATTTTTTTTACCGGTTGACGTAGTTATTATATTGATTAACAATTAAATTGTGAAGAGCATGTGTTGAAATTAGAATTTAATTGCTTTTCGCTCCAAATATGTTATTTATTTGCAAAATTGTATATCTTTAAAAATAAAAGTTGATACTGAGCGGCCAATTTGTTTATTGGATGCCAAATCGGGTAAAGCACTGTACTCGCATGCCAGGCGAATTCTCTTAAAGTTTGTATAGAAACAACTATTTCATTCGTAAGTGAGATAGGTTGCAGTTATTTGCAAACCTAAAACTTAAAAAATGTTCTATGGATTTAATTTATTTATTAAGTCGACGTACAACAAAGAATTACTTTTATAAAGACTTTCCCCTTTCCTTTGTATTATTCGACAAAAAATATAATCGAAAGATATGGGAACCTGTGCGTTCTGATAAGGTGCTGATAGTCCTTTTCCAGACATGAATACGGTACACTCCCTTAATAACAGCTTCTGTTAATAGACCCACCGCCTTAAAAATTATTTAATATGATGACCTTACAAATTATCCTTTGTCTCCTCGCATGCTTAATATGTTATATTAAAAATTATAATAGAGCTGGTCAGCGTTGGTGAGGTTGCCACTTATTTTTATGAAGTTGTGTATTGCAACAACAATCCCTTATTACTTACCTCGAGCGCTGATGAACTATTTTGATAACACAACTTGCTCCTCATTTGCTGAGCTTTCACTATTAAACCTTACTATTAGACTTTAAGAAGTTTCCTATAGAATTTTCATGGGCAAAAAGTGAGTATTCTGTTGTTCCCAATCCAATAAAAATGAAGTGCACTTACCAAGGAACTCAACTATTGCATTGTGATGGCACGCTACCTTGTGGACGACTTCGTTTTGCGCCAGTATTCGATTAAATAATGTTTTTTTCTTTCAAAAGAAACAAAACTATAAGAAAATAAAAAATTTGAAATTTAAAATAGTCAAAACTATTCAAAAACAATTTTTCTACACTTTTCGATTTTTCTTGATTTTTTGATTGGTATTTTTTTAAAAATAATTTTAAAAAATGGAAGGCAATGGGTAACCAATCATTAAAAAAAATCGATAATAAATAATTTTATGTATTAAAAATCCAGTTATTTGTTATATATTTTAAGGTTAGATAATATCTTACACAATATTTTAAGGTTAGATAACTTCTTAGACAATTTCCTCATTTTTTTCCAACTAAAATGTTGGAGGGATTGCAACATCATACCCCGATAATCCCACGATTGACCACCAAACCAGTCACACAGTCGTTTGAGCTCTGTCGAAATCATCTAGATGATTAACGGGCCTATTATCTAAAATGCAGCGCCATGCAGTGAGTCACTTCCTCCCCTTTAAAGAAAATTTCTTATTAAATAAAGGCGTTCACTCCCTTTAGCGGATGTCCGTAAATATTTTTACATACGAGTAAAGGTGAATGTGAGTGACTGCGACGCAAAGCGTTACGGCGATTTACATAATCAGTGCCTAAGAATCATCTAAAAAAAGTGAAGAACTTTTTTCTTTATTTAACTACTAGCGGACCCGGCAGACGTGACTTGCCTAAATTGTACTCTTTTCTCTCCCCACTTGTCTCTTCTTCTACATTTATCCGTGTATCTTCCTTTTTCTTTCTGCTTTTCTTTTTCCCCAACCCCGTATAACGTTACTCTTCTTTATCCTCTTCATTTTTCTCTAACAATACCTATTTTTCAAATTTCTATTCATACTTCCCTTCTTCTTCCATTTCCTCTGTGGGTACTGATATGCCCATAGCTTCGGAGATGTGTCGAATTAACTTTTATTTGCTCCTGGTACCGCTTTCTGTTGCCAGGGTTTTTTTGATGTATAGAACAGATATCTGTATATAAAATATCATTAACTTGAGCCAAATAAATTCCTAGCTATGCCGAATCGCGACTTAAAATACCCTGGGGCTTTTCCGAACCTATTGTGAAAGTTTCATAGAGATCGACTATACACTTTGAACATTAATGAAGCACAAGCAAAACACAAACAATGTGGGCGTGGCACCGCCCACTTTTATAAAATTATGTAAATCTTAACTAAAGGACACATATATCCAAATATCATTGATTTAGACCAAATAAGTGCAGAGCTATGACGAATTGAAATTTTATATAGCCTGGGGGGCTGGAACCGCCCACTTTTCCTTTTGTATATAGCCTAGGCCTTAACTCATGATCCCAAGAATTTACTGTGATAATTTCATAAAAATCGGTTGAGTACTTGACACACTTTCATTTTTATACCTTTCATGAACATGAAATGGTATATTAACTTTGGTCCGATGTTTGTAACGTTTAGAAATATAAGAGATAGACCCACCATTAAGTATACCAAATTGATCAGGACGATGAACTGAGTCCCTCAATTTTTGAGATATCTCGATGAAATTTGGCACACGCATGTATTTTTGTATTATATTAGACATTTGTCGGATACGGTATAATCGGGTCACTATAGCATATATCTCTCATACAACCGATCGTTCAAATAAGAGGATTATGACCATTTCTCCCTCATTTTTAAAGATTAAAACTTGAAACTTGGTGCGATATTTTCTTATGAATAGCAAAAGATTTCGTAAAAAAATCACCAAGATCGGAGCTCTATACAGTATATATCCCATATAACAGATCGTTCATGCTGACAAAGTTTTAGAGAACTTTAAACAATGCGTATTTAAGTTTGCACGTATTCATGAAAGGTATAAAGCCTTCGGCACAGCCGAAGACAGCGCCGTCCTTACTTGTTATTTATAAGATATATTTGCAAAAAAAAATATTGAAGCCAAAACTTTAAATTGATGTCAGTGCGCACTTAAATCACCGAACTGCACCTTTTTTTATAAATAAGAATTTTGTATATATAACAAATAAAAAGAAAACATGAATGAACTTAACAATAAGCCTTGACTATTGCTGCTTATGTTTAATCTAAGCATGTTCGAAGTAATTAATTTTCTAGAATATTCACAAAATGTTCATATTAAATACATCAAATTAAATTCTATTCATTGCAGCCAAGTTGCAAATGCAACACCACCGGGCCTGGTTTGGTCAGCCATGAACCAGCGACAGTGCGGGCATTGACATGCGTTAGATTGAGCTACTAAATTAAATATATAAAAGTATGTGGGTTAATGAATATGTGCGGCATATAAACAAGTATTTGAACAAGTACAAGTATATATTTTAAAAGCTTAACTTAGATGCAGTCAAATAATTTAATTCAACTGAATGTTTTTGGTATTGTAGAGTTGTAATTTGTAGCGCTAAAACTAGAACGAATGATACGAAAACGCATAGAGCAAGTTCTAGTATTTGGTAGTGAAAAGTGTAAACACAGCAAAAATGCATGTCTGGTACATATAAAGTATCGGACTTACAAATTTAACTAAATCAAGCATAATTAAACATTTAAGTGGTCGGGGTTCATTGCAAATAGTCTATAGTGAGCATAGCAATGGAAAAATTCAACCGATTAGCTTTTTGGGTGTGTTTGTAACTAGTAGTTTAGTACATTCTTAAAATAAGATTTTGTAATGGTGCCAGCTTGACTACGAAATGGAAAATGCTGGAAAGTTAATACAAATAATTCTTGCTTCAAATTCAAAGTACTATGTTGTATGGTTGAACGTGTTATGTCGCCTTTTTCGTTGTTTTAAACATGGAAAAATAAAGGTTTCCGTGAAATATATGAAAGATGTATACGATATTTCAAAATTTGAACTCAATTTTCGAAGTTTTGCTCGGCTTTTTAAATAATTTCGAAAATCATACAATCGAATATTATAAATTCAGATCATATTATAAAACTAACTAACTGTTTTAAAATTTGAAATTGATGGATTTTTTATTTCAAATATTTTCCTGCATAAATAATTAAATAATTTCGAAAATCAAACCATCGAAGCTTTTTTAAATAAATTCGAAAATCAAACCATCGAGGGTTTTTGAAATAATTTAGATATTAAATAAATTAACACATTAAATATTTTTAATTTATTTCATACTGCACAATGAGAAATTGGAAAACACAATCACAATCACTTAACTTTATTTCCATTTCGAAGAGAGAAATAACGTCAATTGATGCATAATAAAATCCAAGAGTAACATTTTAATAATAATAGACGTTTTTTTTTGTAAGCACTTAGCGACTTTTGAATAAAATAACAAACGGAAATTTTCTTTCAAAATTCGAAATTTCCTGCAAAAAATCCTGTGACTGATCTCTAAAGAGAGTATTCCGCGATCAATACTGTTCGTCTACAGTAGCCTACAATTGATCCTAACTATTCTGTTGTAGGCATAGCTGGGATAAGTCGATTTTAATTTCTGTAGTCTACTTTTAGGTGTTGAAGTAAACTTGTCCGCCCATACCCGTAGGGGAACAAATCAATAACATGTCGCATAGTCTTCCCTACCGGACAGCTGTTTGGTCAGTGACAGCTCAGCTGATACTCAAGTACTATGTAGTGAGGCATCAGAATTGTGATAAGATTTCTATGGCGGTGGTGCAAAATCTTATCAAAATATTTGTGTACGTGTGAGCCGTTTGTGTATGTGTGTCGCTCCACCTAAGACCTGAGTATCAGCTCAGTTGTCACTGATCAGTCAAATGTCTATATGTGTTGGTGCGCATCAGGATTGTCCGGTACACTTTTTGAGACTATAATCAAATAGGAAACAAAACGGCATACTCAGAAATCATTTTGAAATTCTTACCTACCAGTTTTTACAAATTTCCAGAAATTTTTAAAATTTTTGTCTAAGTTTGGCAACCCTAATTTAACAGATATTCCCAAAAAAAATTATTTCTATTTTTATATGAAATTTACAAACGAATTTTATCTGAAGAGTTTCTCGTGATATATGAGCAGAACCACTGGCTCACTCCACTGTAAGCCACTGTATGCAGCCAGCGCGATTTTGGCGCAAATCCATTTCTACGCACTCGCGTGCTGCATTGCGACGTGTTGCTATTTTGCTTGCGTCACAAACACGGAATAAAACCGATAAAACTCTACGTATTTGTGTGTATTCGCGATAAAAAAACATGTATGTATGTAATAGTAATTGTTACCAAAATTATCAAAACTGAAAAAAAAAAAATGAATTATTACGCTGCAAAATCAGCCAACCATATCAGCTTAGTGCCAAAAGCATGTTGATTTTTTATTATTCAGACTGTTTTCATCAAATGTACTTACCAAAATTAATAATTATAATATATACATATATATAATATTCCTACAATTTTAATCGCTTGATTGCTATCTTAGTTACTTACCAACCCATCAAAATCTATAAATTATGGTGGTTTTACTGGATTTCGAACAGTGGAAGTCCATATTTTAAGTCATTTGAAAAGAGTTTATTCTAAGTACTTGTACAACTTTTACTTAGATTGCAAAATGGCGAAGCAAGCATGGTGCAGTGCGGCGTTATTGGTATGTTTTACAACAAATATCATGGCTGCTGATATACTGATGGTCACAATGGGTGGCACTAAATCACACAAAATACCCTTTTGGGAATTAGCGAAAGGACTGATACACAGGTAAGTTACTAATGAAATTGAACCAAATTCATGTGCATTGAGAGTGTAAAAAATTTATAACCTTTTTATATGTTAAAAATGTGGGCAGTAACTCAGGAAAAATAAAGTTTCAATTCGTGATAGCTTCGAATCTATATAATAAGGGAAAAAATTGGACCGATATGCATTGGGTTTCTTTTCCGACATTTTGAATACCGAATCCGAACGGCATATCTGAGTTTTATCTGAGTAGGTCTTCAAGATAAAAATACGTCGGTCAATGACCTTGAGCTTGTTCCTCATGGTTTCATGGTTTCGCTCCTCTTAGTTCAGCTTCTTCGTTTCATAAAATTTTTCGGAATTGTAGATACGAAGTTAACGCAAAAATGGGACGATAACTCGTCAACTTTTGGTATCCCCTGTATAATATATGGTACAAAGATCCTATAATTTGAAGTATGCCCTATCTTAAATTTTTTTTTCACATTTTTTTATAATCAGGTTTAAGAACGCCCTATCTCAGAACATTTTTTAACAAGCCCTTATTTTACCAATTGATTCCGATGTGGGGCGTTCTTTAACAAAATTCTGGGATAACGCGTTTTTGAAAATTTTTTTAAATATGTAGATAGATCGAGAAATAATAAATATATAAAAAGTAAATATTTGGCACGATATACCTACGAAGAGATTAAGGCCGAGCTTCAGCTTCTCTACTAATTTGTGGTGTGCTGCTCATAATGTTTCCTAAAAATTGGCGGGACCTGCATGTTTTATGTTGACTCAGAGCGTAATTTGTAAATGCATATGAATTCCTGCTAAGAAGCTTTTTCATGGCAGAAATACGCTCTGAGTGGTTTGAAAAAAAATTTTCCAAACATTTTTGATGTTACCTGCTTTATCACTGGGACCTTCGTTTTCGTAGGTCAGCAGCACTACCATCACACACCGACGACCGCAAAGATGGAGAAAAGGTAAGAGGTGCGGAAGAGGTAGACCAAGGAGTAGAGCATATAGAGGAAATGGGTAAAAGTAGAAGAGCAAGGATAACCTCTGCGCGAAGCATAAAGTGCCGGAGGTTTCGAATAAGTCAATATTTTTCCCTTAAAATAAAATGCAAGCTTTTGAACCGATTTGGAATCAAATTTTGGCATCAAGATATTTAGAAACTTTTTCTCGATTATGTTTTTATACACTCAATCAAAAATATAGAAAATAAAAATAGCAAACTCCAACAGGACTATCTCTTTGCTAAATTAACAAATAACTAATGCTCTTTGATCCTTTTATGTACGTAAAGACAGATTTATATAACTCTTTATTATTTATTTATTTTTTTCAATCAGACATGTTAAATAATGATTACTAATCGTAATGATTACCGGTTTGATTAATTATTTTCTTGATTAGTTTAAATTTTTAATGATTATTTCCCAATTAATTAAAAAAAAATAATCAAAATAAATCGTGATTATTTACGATTATTAAAAAAAATAAGAAAATAATACAAAAAATAAAAAAAAAATTGTTTTGATAGTTTCTGATTTTTTTTTATTTATTTCAGTATTGTTGTAGAAGCACAAAAATACACAGATCAACAATACTGAAAAAATCAAAAATCGATACAAAAAAAAATCGAAAACAATCGAAAATAATCAAAAAAAGTTGTTTTGATTTCTTATAATTATTGTTGATTATTTTAGATTTTTTTTTTGATTTTTTCTTATTAAAATTAATTGATAATTGCCTTTTTTTGAAAAAAATTAAAATAATTATTACCAATTAAAAAAGCCCTTTAATTAATTGATTTCTAATTACTAATCACATTTAACATGTCCGATTTCAATAAAGATTTTAATTTGTATTATAACGAATTATATATTTTCAGAGGACACAATGTAACCTTCCTAAGCGGTTTTCCATCCGATTTCCACATAGATGGACTGCATGAGATCACACCAGCTGGCTTGGTTGAGTACATACAAAATTATACTAATTGGGATTTACTGGGTGCCCGCATGTCTGGTGAAATGCCTTTATCAATATGGGATGCCTTCCGATATGCGTTTCAGGTGTGTAAAAACAAAATTAATATGTTATATGAATCAACTTTCCTAGTTTGTGTAGCATTAACTATTTATACTCACAAACTGAATCGTAGCGGTACGTAGGAAATATCATCCAAATCGAAATTGGTTTACACGTATTGTGGGGCTTGTACGTGTCAGCCTTGAAACGGAACTTGGTTGAAATTCTATGTAAACATAAATTATGTAATTGTTTAGCCACATACAGCTGACAGTTGAAATAAATAATCATAGATAGATTATCAATAAATAGAATTTACGAAATCTAAGCAAAAATCCGCTTAAAATTCTATTGCGCTACAAGCCATAGGACATTCCTAGCATTTTAAAAACTACTACTTTTGAAAGCAATTTTTTCCAATACCTCACCTTTTTGTTATTCAAAGGTGGTAGAGTGAAGTAAAAATAATATTTTATATGCAGAGATGTAAAACCCGAAAAACAGATCCCGAGTTTGTTCAGCTAATTCGTGAAATTGTTTTTCGAAGTAAAATAACTATAACTGAAACATTTATATTGTATAATTCTTTGACAAGCTCAATACTCTGAAAAGCACAATCAAGTCTTTATCATTGCAACTCGCCAGTATTATAACTTTGGTCCGATGTATGTAAGTATGAGAAGAAGAAGAGATAGACCCACCATTATACCGAAATGGTCAGGGCGATGAGCTGAGTTGATTTAGCCATGCCCGTCTGTCCGTCCGTCCGTCTGTCTGTTCGAACGCAAACTAGTCCCCTAGTTTTAGAGATATCTCGATGAAATTTGGTAAGAGGCAGCCATTTTGTAAAGCATTAATCATTTGTCGGAACCAGCATGATCGGATGCGTATTCAGGGAAGGTATAAAGTCTTCGGCACACTCGAAGACAGCCCTTTCCTTACTTGTTTTGTCTAAGATATAGCTCTCATACATTATTAACTTAGTGGTGCTGACAACTGGCGCCAATCGGAAACATCATGGGATAGCAAATCGGTCTCAACCTGGTCCTTCCATCGAAGTGGTGCTTCCCTATTCCTCTGCTTCCAGAACATCATCATTCATTAGCAAACATGGCCTAAAAACCGAAGCCGATGGGTTTTAATTCATTGAACTATTCCGATGTCTGCATACACCTCATAGAGCTCATCAATAAATCTTATTTGGTTTTCGCCGTTGACAATGCGTTGAGGTTCATCAATCTTTCGAAGAATCTTTCTCTCGAATGCTTACAGAGCCGCCTGATCAGATGCACTATAAAGCTTATAGAGTGTTATTTTAGTTCGTTGGGAGCACTTTACTCCTCAATTGCCTACTTTGTCCGAAGAACACATTACAGGCTTTGATGTCAACAAGCATGGTATCGGATACACGGATGTGATTCCTTTCACCTCTTTCTGTCAATATGCGGCTTTTAACTTATATAAGGTGGCACAGATCAGCAAGAGTGAGGGAGGTGACGTTCAATAGAGAACTGGCACCATCAGTGCACTTCCAGAGATGCTCTGCTTTTCAAATAATTTAGCCTAAAAGTATGCAATGATAACAGAATGTAACGATATTTCGAGCGGCCTTTTTAGTTGTGATCTCTAATGAGTCAGAAGGTCAGAATCAGTCAGAGCCTACAGGGAATCTATCGAGTACTCGGTTTTAGTTGCAAGATTTAGTCAGAAGAAGTACCAGACTAGTTAAATTTGATAAGTAATTAGTAATCAATTAATTAGACGATGTATATTAATTGTTAATGAATATTTTAATTGTTTTTCAAGAAAAAGCATTTATTAATTGATTACGATTAGAAAAAATTAAAAAATAATACCGATTTTTTACGGTTATTAAAAAAAAAAATTAAAAAATTGTTGTGATTACTTTTAATAGTTTTAGATTTTTTTTTTTGGATTTTTCTAGATTATTTTGGTTTTTTTTGCAGCATTATTCCTCTTGCTTCTACAATACTCAAAAGAAAAAAACAAAAGTAAAAAACAAAACATTAAAGCTTTCGAAATGGATCTATAAAAGCTATGGCGGTTGTCTCTAAACATTTTTCCTACTCTATTCAATTAAAAACTTTTAATAATTAATTAAAAAATAATTATTAAAAAAATTAAAAAAACAATAATAATTTTCATAAATCCAAATAGTGAAAAACTATTATTCTTGGCCTTGAGCTGGTTTCATGAATACTTAAAAAAATTAAAAGTAATCAAAACAACTTTTTATTTTTGGTTATTTTTGCATTTTTTTCACATTCGTAAAAAGTTATGATTTCTTAAAATAATTTTTTTAATGAATTGGAAAATAATCATTAAAAATTGAAAGTAATGCTAATCAATCATTAAATTGATTCGCAAGAAAATAATTAATCAAACCGGTAATCATTACGATTAGTAATCATTATTTAACAGGTCTGCATCAAGCCTATTATTTATAATGACAGGTTTTTGCCTAGCGGTATAGAATTCGGAATAGGCTTGCTCAGATATAACAACAACAATAGGACTTGTTCTTTTATTGCTATCCAAAATACAACCAGTTGTCAGCTGCTTTAGCTGCTTGCTAAATATGTCTATGCCCTTAGACAATCTGGGTTTCTACATACAAAACCATTGGCTTGAGTTGAGTACGTGTTACACAGTTTTTTTAACTTTAATCTTTCAACATTCCTAAAACTTACCACTTGGTTAGTCATACAATATTAAGCACGTAACCTTCAATAATGTTTTCCTTTCTAGGCCTGCGATGCTATGTTGGAGGATGCTGAAACGAAAGAGCTCTTTAATCGTAACTTTGACTTGGCCATTTTGGATGGTGCTTTTCCTGAATGTGCACTCGGCATGGTCTATCACTACAAAATACCTTTCATGTATATAAACACTGTGGGCTTCTACACTGGAAGTTTGGCGAGGTCTGGCAATCCTGTCTCATATGCAATAACTCCAAACTTTTACACGGGATTTACGGACACAATGAATATAGTGGAACGGGCAATGAATACAGGCATACACCTCTTTGAAAATGTTATGCACAAGGTATTTTTTATGCTAAATGCAGGAAATACAATTTAACTCTATTTGTTTCTTCCCGCAGCTCGTTATGTCATTCGTCTATCGCGTATTACGCTCCCATATTGGTTCACACATTCCGCATCCCTACGACATTTCGAAGAACGTCAGTTTTATTCTTCAAAACGGACATGCTATCGTCTCATATCCGCGTGCACTCAATCCCAATGTAGCCGAGGTTGCTTGCATCCATTGTAAGCCGCCTAAACCACTACATAAAGATCTCGAAGAATTTATTGCCAAATCTGGTGAATCGGGCTTCATTTATGTTTCTATGGGATCATCAGTGAAGGCTGTCAACATGCCAGAGTCGTTGCGTCGTTTGTTAGTTAAAACATTTGCACGCCTCCCTTATCAGGTGCTATGGAAGTATGAGGGAAATGCATCGGAAATGCCTGATCTAACACCAAATGTACGCCTCAGTCGTTGGTTGCCACAGCAAGACATTTTGGGGCATCACAAACTGCGTGCTTTCGTTACACATGGTGGTCTGTTGAGCATGTTCGAGACGGTCTACCATGGCGTGCCCGTTGTTACGATGCCAGTCTTCTGTGATCATGATGTGAATTCAGCTAAAGCCGAAGTGGATGGTTATGCGATTAAACTGCAATTGGAGACATTGACTGTGAGTCAGCTTCACAAGGCTATTATGAAGGTCATACATGATCCACAGTATAGAAAGTCGGCGAGGTAAATGAAATGGGTCTTTATGTCATAAGAATTTGTAATTTAAACATGTTTTTTGCAGATCGCGACAAAAACTGTTGAAGGATCAGCGGTCTACCCCTTTGGAGACATCCATTTACTGGACGGAATACGTTTTGCGACACAAAGGCGCATATCATTTGCAATCGCCTGCTAGAAATTTGAGGTAAGCTTACATGAAAGACTTGCAGCGAGATTCGGGTAATCCCAGGAGATTTCAATACTCACAACGACCTCTGATAGGAAAAATTTACGATTCAACATTCCGTATGGTGAACAGGGACGCCTTCGTCCCCAGAGGTAGCGCTAAATTGCATCAGTTCTCCAGACTTTACCATCGTCAGCGCAGGAATCATAAACTGTGTTGATTATCGACCATTTATCGATCACCACACCGACTTATCACCTCGGAGAACTGTGTCTACAACAATTTTAGTAAAGCTGATTACGCCGGATTCCGGTAGTTCACCAAGAGCTCCTTCGCTGCTCTTCCTTACGGTTATTGATCCGGGTTCAGCCCTATACATGACTAAGAAAATTCGTCCGCATTTCCCCGGCGTGACAGTAGCTCTGACCAACGAATGTGATAATGTGCAACATTTCGACACTGGCGGCTGCTACAACAGCATAAACCAAGAAACAGCGATTGCCATCACCAGCACATCGGTTGAGGACGCCACCAGGAAGGTCAAATATGTGATTACTTTACTTTGTGCATGACCATCTTAGTCATCTCAGAAAAATCGAATCTATTGGCTACTGGATAGCGATGGAAGTAAACTTTTTTTTTTGCTGTTTGCATGCCTGCCTGACACATTGGCGCTTCCCCTTTGTGTTTCGCCTGTAAACTTTGACTATTTCTGCCTTTTGCCCCAAAGAAACTCTGAATCGTTCTGCAATTATTTTTCGATTATGCATTGCAAATATATCTCCTCACATTGTGGATGAACAACGCATTTCTTTCGAGACAATTTAATGCTCATACTACCTAAATTTTTCTCTTTTCAGTTGGATCCAATATTACCTTATTGATGTCATCGCTCTTTATGTAAGCATCATTTATATAATATATTACCTGTTGAAACGCTTACTTGGTCGCGCAAAACTCCTTCATCATAGCATACCTGAAGCTCATCAAAAGAAAATTAAATGACCATACTAACATATAAAATATATATTTATGTAAAGTGTAAATTTGCTAGTGATATTTATTGGTTGAAGAGTGTAGAAAAACAGTAATGGCAAAAATAAAAGCACTAAGTTATTTTTTTGATAAGAGTGTGAGTTTCAAAAAATTTCTTGTGACGTAATGTGATTTTCTTTAAAAAATATATATATATATATATCAAACTAAAAAATAAGTTTTGAAATTTTGCGTTCAAAGATTATTTTAGCCGAAATTAAAAAAATGTGAATGAGTTGTGTAAGAATAATGTCTAAGAATAATATTATAATAACCAAAAGTAAGAGAACTTAAACATTGTCCATGGCTGTATCTAAAAATATATGTCATTGTTATACCCCACTGCAGATGTTAACTGTTTTTATTGTTGTTTTGTACTAACAATTTTTGTTGTTTTTATTTTATATAGCTTCATTCCTCATTATCTAGAACGCTCCCAAAATTTATGTAAATTTATTTGTATGCATAAAATATATTTTCGACTTTTTCTGTTATGTAGAAAAAGGTATTTGTAAATATTGTAATTATACTTATAAAATATAATCTAATTTAGTCTATAATATGGGAATCAGCTAAGTCTTGCAAGGTGTAATGATTGCACGTAATGCATGACGAGCGCCCCGTTACTGAGCAACAGCATGCATCAGGAACAACGGTAAAATATTTTTCATTGAAATAATTGCTCTTCGTTTTTGTGAACGAAATTGGAGGATCGATCGGCTGTATTTTCATTTCCTATACTTCTTGCATCAAAATAAGCATAAGATAGTGTAATAAAACAAATTGCACAGACTGCCTATATATAGTTCTTTGTGTATATTGTATTGTTGTAATTTTACAATGCATGCAATTCGTATAATCTGTTCCCCTTTAGCAAGACTTAGAAAATCCCTTTAATGTTTTATGATGTGTACAAAAAATGACAAAATAACTTTTAAACTTAAATAAATATATTTAAAAATGCAGTATATAGTATACATTTATAGATGAATCAATGTTTATATTTGTACGTTCTAAGCTATTAACAGATTGGACCCGATCGGTCTCAAAGGACTTATAAATTGGTAATAATAAAATTTTTAGCAAATAATCGATACATTAACTTTAGTCAGGTAATTCTTGTACGAGTATGGCGGCTTTTATCCCGAAAAGTTCCCTGTTTTCATGGTATGATGCTCAAAGCACAAACCTAAACATTATTAACTCCAACTTTGAACAAAAAAAAAAACGCTGAATGTCTTCACGATATAATACTTATTAGGTATGATACAGTGTCAGTACATCCGTTACTCGTATTATACACTATAGTATTTTGAAAAGCTTCTACTTCGTTCCGAAGAGGACTTAACTTTGACACTACCTTCTCACTTCGGTATCTTGATAGAAAGAGAGTATTTGGTCCCTGATGAACCTAGCGTATGCATCGCAGCTAGCTGGAAGCTTTTTAATGCAAGAAGCTCTTCAGTTATATTGTCAATCTAATCAGAATTTTAATTTTTAAAGTCAAAGAGAAAGTTCAATGATTTATTTATGAAATATATATGCACTGCACAATCAGTTATAAAAATAAAAAACTAAAACTAAATATTACACCGCGTTACACACATTCTGTCCTATGAACCAAATATACAGATGAAACATTGAATTGGACAATTGAATTGCAAAAGGGTTAAAAATCGCTCCAAAGTCCTTCACACAGGCGGACAGACGGATACTACGAGCTTTATACTTTATACATAAAAAAAAAATTCTGACGTGTACATGAAAATCGCCGATACACGTGTATTTTTATTTTTTCTCCCTTTTCCGAAAAAGTATATTTGGTTCATAGGACAGAACTAAAGCTCGTTTTTGTAACGCAGTGTTATGAAAAAAAAAACTTATTGGTAAGAGGACTGACTTCGACCTTATCTGACCTTACATATAAACTCGAAAGGAGCTTTATTTATTGTACACACTTTGTTTTAGAGAAACGAATTTGAATTTGACCGAGTTCAGGTAATTATATTTTAACCGAGTTTTTTCATATGTTTAAGCAAGGACTTGGCAAAGAGATATATAGGAAGAGAATTTTCCATGCAAGTGGGTAAAATTTCTCACCGCCATTCCCCTGGGAATGGCCGTGAGAGATTCTTTTGCATGAGAAGCCGAAAAGTTGGTAAGGCCACACCAACATTATCGGTTTGAGAGCTTGCTGGAGGTGCGGCTGCAATTGTTAATACGGTTGAGCGTCATTTAAGAAAAAAGAGAAAAGGGCCCATTATAAAGTTATTACACTGTATTTACTTTTATAGACCGGGTAAGGTATAAGTTATGTCTTGCTGACGCAGAAAGTATTTTTATGCTGTGTGTCTCAAGCCCAACACTAAGGCCCTAACTTGGACGTCGATAGCCCCATTGCAGTCACTTTTATTAGCGGACTGCTGCTATTGCCTGCAGTGTGTAATTAATTAAATTGGTTTAGGTTGCAACTTGTCAAAATTATATTAGTGAAAAACTATCTTCAATCAAAAATAAATTTCTTTAAAACTACTTCACTTAAAAAAGTATTTACCTTAACAATCAAGTTAATAAAATATACTGAGTTGAGCTTTAACTGTACTAAAAACGCTTCAGTGTAAACTTTTAAATACAGTTTAGAGTCACAGCGCAAAGCTTAATCGTAAGTTTGGTAAATACTGTATAGCTTTCTTGGCGCTCAGAAATTAAACACATTCCATGCAAAAAATGCGACTAGTCTTGGATGCAGCCGGGATGAGTCGCAAAGGAGAATGCGACTAATGCCAGCACTCATCACTTTGTATGGGCTGGACTGTGCACATTTTTTTGAGCATGCCCTATGGAGAGACCAATTATACTCATTTATACCAGACCAGGTATGAAAGGACTAATCCACTTTCCATCCAAATAAGTACTTTTAGCTCCTATGAGTATGCTTCAAAAACTAAAATTTACTTACAATCCTACGAGTATGCCACACAAAGTATGCTTATGCATATTGAATTATAGCCCACTCTGGACGAAAGGTATCCATCGTGCACAACTCTATATAGATATGTCAATTTCAACCGAAATTAATGAATTCCCAATTTTTTGTTGAACAAAAACTTTTCTGCTTTGAATTATGTCATTGTTTCTGAAAAAACATAGAAATTTCTCGGTTATAAACTAAATGTGTCATTATTGTTGAGAAATAAAATACAAACCCCCATATTCATAATAAATAAAAATGGTTTATAAAGTTTTTTACAATGACATTTCCATCCGAATTTCCATTTATAAGAGCTTTATATTTATTTTTTATGAATAAGGGGGGAAATTTATACATTTAGACATTTTATTTTCGGGGGCTTTTAACGTAAAAAAAAAAAATAAAATACAAAAATTCATAGCATCTAAACATATTTTTATATGAAGTTCATTTTCAGTTTTTAAAAATAGTAGAAATAATTAGTTGTATGGAAAATTCAAATCGGCACACCACAAATTGGAAGAGAAGCTTGGCGCAAAAATCTCTTAGGAGGTTTATGATGATATACCTGTTGTATATCGCGCCATAGAGATAGATAGAAATAATTAGTAAATAGTGGAAATACATAGAGGATTGAATCACAAATTGTTATAAAATGCTTAAAAAAAGCGTGGAATGAAGTTCTTTTTAATTAATTCGTTGATATCTTGTCTTTTATTATTAGGAATTCCGATTTTGGAGTGGTAGGCTTTTTGTAAATCAATTGGTGTGCTATGTTTCTTCTTCGATTTGATTATAGTGGCTTCCCTGAACTTCTCCTCAGCGTATGATGTTTTGAAAAGCACAGAGTTGGGTGACACTCGTTCAACCTTCAGGATTTTCACTTCAGAGAGTTTAATTTCTCCCATATTCAATGGACCCATGTCATTAGAGAGTAATTTGAGGTCAAAGAAATCTCCATAAGACATTTCTTGCACTAAGAATGGGTGGCCTGATCGAATTATAGTAATGAATGAGTCAGTGGTGTATACTGGACCACTTTTAAGCATTCGTTTAGTTGCTCTCTTAATAAGGGAATGTGCTGAGTCACCTTCATATTGGGTATGGCCTTTGATGAGGTACTTGTGGGTGATGGGCTTTATACCCAAGTAGCGAACGGCGTATAAATGCAAGGCAACCATGAAATTGTTTTTCTGTTGTCCAGCACAATTATCAGAATAAAATATTATTTCATCTTCATTAGTCTTTGCCAAACTTTTAATATACTCAAAAACGCATGTTCCTAATTCATTAACCCCACGCTTTCCAGTGGCTTCGTCCCAAACAAAACATTGACATTTGTTTGTTTTTATACCAAATATAGTGAAATTGAACACATTTTATTTAGATTTATAATAGAAGGCAGACACTTCGCCCTTTGGTAATTGCATGACTGCTTGCAAATCACATACTGCCACAACTGCATTTTGACTTTCCTTGTCGTCGCGACACATTTTTTTCACGCAAGTGATTTTCATATACGGCTTTGTTGTTAGATTTTTCTTCGACTGCCATATTAGTATAGGCTTCGCATTACTCACATAGATCTTTTTTGGGGGGAAAAAAGGAAGTATTAAAGTTTTCCGTAAAGGATCTGTAAAACGAAATATATGTGCTGTTTTTTTTTCTTTGCATATATCTCCATAGTCGCGATAAAGGCTTGATATTGTATTGCTTCCTTCAATAAACGTTTGAGATGTACTTGCTCTAGTATAATGGCTTTCGATTTTCGGTATTGTTTCAATAAACGCCCTTATTCCATCTGCCATATTCTTGTAAAGTTTTTTGTGCTTTCCGTGTTTGCCTCTTTGATCCGGCTCCAATACTTGGTTCGCGAGGTTTTCTCGTTTCTCTATAACTGGTCGATCGTTGATATCAAGAGTGTTTTTAAAAAATAATTTTCAGACACGAAAAGAATTATCAAAGTTCTTAAAAAAAAGGCATTATTGTATTGTCGAAGAGCTCTCTTTCCACCCAAGCGCACATAGCGGTATTTGGGCTCAATGACTTTCGTACAATTAGGAATCTCTCTCTGCTTTTCAATGTCGCCAAGAGTCCAATATGAGGAAAATATCGCTTTTCTCTGCTCTTCGCTAAATATATTTGA
Organism: Merzomyia westermanni; assembly: GCA_949987695.1. Classification (NCBI taxonomy): domain Eukaryota; kingdom Metazoa; phylum Arthropoda; class Insecta; order Diptera; family Tephritidae; genus Merzomyia; species Merzomyia westermanni. The sequence continues at coordinate 83,166,479 of OX465293.1, forward strand.
ACATTTATACCGACAGTTTTCACCGCACGAAGGTTTAATTTCTCTTTTTTTCGAATAATTTTTTTTAAGCTTTCATAGTGTTCACCACTATTTCTCTTTTTTTTGACAATGTTTTTCTTCCAATTTTCTGGCTGCTTCCTCTTTTTTTTTCCTTTCATCGCCAGACTAACCAGAGTGGTGGAAGAATTGTTTTGTTTGAAGTTGATGTACTTGGTTGTAGATCAAAGGAGTTTTGTTCGGGCACTGGCGTACATAATTCTAAATCTGGAGAATCTTCCTCGAAGCAGTTATCATAAATTAGGCTGTTTACCGCGGTCGGATGTGGTGGGTTATCTTCATCATTGCTGTAGACACTATCACTGGAATCGTTAGCAGAACCTGGGAAGTATGTCACATCAGCTATGGAATTGTCACTATCTTCTGAGGACAATGATGAAGAAGATCCGCAATTATTTTTGGATAACGACATTTCCAAGTAAGCTAGAAAAAGTCGAAATTCGTAATTTTATTATCAGCAATGGCGTATCATTTTACGTTATGAGAAGGTGTTTTATAATATAGCCGATACAATTTTCGTAAATAATGACATATTTTATATTAACACAAAATCGCCATTTCTACACAGCCCATTTTTTCACGAAAAAAACGTCACAAAACAAAATACCTAGTTACGCAATTAATTTATTTTCAACAACAACGTCACATATTGTGTTGCGCAAATTATGAGGAACTACAATTTTTCAACAGTATAGTCACAACGCAAAATAATACTATTTACATGAAAATTAGCAACATGAAAAATATAACTACCTTTTCACATAAATGGCTGTAACACAAAATATATCGTCTTTCGGAAAAACTAATCATCTTTACACGACGACGACTCATGTTAAACTGAAATGTGTCGATGCTGTTGCAAAACTTTGACGCGTCACAACAAGTGGAATAACGGCACTATTTCATCTCACGCGCTCAATTTTCTACTAATCACAAAGAATCTTTTATACAATATTAACCATGATATTGAGCACATTTTTTTGTGTTTAACTCAAAAAAACACAGTTGAAGTAAATGAGCGAAATTTATTTCAAATTAAAGAAAATTTGAGAAAAAACAAATGCTTTTTTCCTAAATCTGTGGCAATAAGCGAGAAAAGCTAAACTCAAGATAAGACACAAATGAGATATTAACAGCATTGCGTTCTTTATACACGGCTAAAAATCTTAACCTAAATTTAAAAGTTTTATCGGCACATATAGATCCAAACCAAATTTGATTTCAAATTTAAATTGTTCCAGTTTTCGAGAAAATGAGCGTAAAGAAAAGAGTTTCCATTTCAAACCAGAAATGTCTTAACAATTAAAAAACATAAAAAACATTTGTAACAGTTGACAGGATTCGAGCCGAAGCTCCCCGCATCACAGTCGTCTGCTCTACCCACTGAGCTACGACGTACTCAAAATTGTATCGAGAAAAATTCAATGACTTGAAAAAGCTCAATTCAATGACAATGAAAATGAAAAAAAAAAAAATTAAAAAAATTTTAGACGTTTTTTTTCAGTTCAGTTTTAAATCGAATTTCCAATAAATTTAAAATTGGTGTAGGTAAATGAACGGTTTAGAATTTATTACAAAAACGTTTAAAAAATTGCTTAAATCGACGAATGGTTTAAAATTTAGGCTCAAATTTTTAGCCGTGTGCACAAATCTCTAATCACTCAAATTTTCACGGCTTTTGTTCAAAAATTGTGGATTTTATAGACAATTTCAATTCCATACATTTACACTACAACTTTTACTTTCAAAGCGCTCAACTGAAAAATTAAAAAAATGACTTTTGTTGTGTACCTTATTGCCACAGAAATATGATCTAATTTGTGTATGGAATGCACCTAAATGTATGCTACAAATGTGCTACATACCAGGCTCCCACTAGTTGAAAGTAGACCAAAAACGATAACACCATCAAAAAAGTGTTGATACTCATGCCAGTGCACCTCGATTTTGGTCACCTCTGACTGCTCGTAGATACAAACCACATTGGTTTAGCTTATCCAACCGTGATGGGGGTCGAGCTTTGGGCCTAATTCTCGAGCTTGCCTGCTCAAACCTTAATACACATCCCATCACATTTGACTCACTTTCTATAGAAATTATAGGGCTTCAAATGATATAGGAAATCTTAAGTATTTAATAGAAGGATAATATAAGTAATCAAATACGCAATGAACAACTTATCAATATTTATTCCAACGGATCCACATACATACATACAAACATATGTAAAAATATAACGAGTATTCTTTGAAGTACGCCTCGTCAAGAGTTCCAAGTCCTGCAGATGAACAGAAGATTCCCCGCAGAGAACTCGGCAATTAGTAAGACAAAGTTTTGGTTCTTAACTAGATCTAAAGTGTCAAATAAGAACTAGTTCATAGTAACTATATTTTCAACAGTTCAAAAAAGGCAGTTGCGTAAATTTCTTCTTCTTCTTCTTTAAATGGTCATCTAACCGCCTGGGCGATTTTGACCGTCCAACATAGCTCGCCAGTCGTTTCTTCGTTGCGCCAACTGGCGCCAATTGGAAACACCGCGGGATCGCAAATCGGTCTCCACTTGGTCCTTCCATCGGAGTGGTGGTCTCCCTCTTCCTCTGCTTCCACCGGCGGGTGCCGATAAGAATACCTTCTGGGCTGGAGCATCTTCGCTCATTCGCACTACGTGGCCTAGCCAGCGAAGCCGCTGTGTTTTAATTCGCTGAACTATGTCGGCGTCTGCGTAAAGTTCATAAAGCTCATCATTAAATCTTCTTCGGTACTCGCCGTCGCCAACGCGTAGAGGTCCACAAATCTTTCGAAGAAACTTTCTCTCGAATACTCCCAAAGCCGCCTCATCAGATGTCGTTAGTGTCCACGCTTCTGCACCATATAGCAGGACGGGTGCGATGAGTGACTTGTAGAGTGTTATTTTCGTTCGTCGAGAGAGGACTTTACTTTTCAATTGCCTACTCAGTCCGAAGTAGCATTTGTTTGCAAGAGCGATTCTTCGTCGGATTTCTAGGCTAACATTATTGTTGGTATTAATGCTGGTTCCCAGGTAAACGAAGTCCTTTACTATTTCGAAATTATTGCTGCCAACAGTGGCTTGGTTGCCAAGGCGCGAATGCGCTGACTCTTTGCATGATGACAGAAGGTACTTCGTTTTGCCCTCGTTCACCACCAATCCCATTTTCTACGGCGCGGTTGTTAAGGCCAATGATATCAATATCGTCAGCATATGCCAACAGTTGCACGCTTTAATTTCACAAGGCACTTAATGGTAATGTTCTTCTTGCAATATCGTTTTATGAAGAATCTGTCGACGGTTGAGTGAAAGATCACTTCTTTTGAAAATATTTAAAAAAAAACGATCTAACCTTCAATTGGTTTGAACAATGCCACATCTCAGAATTTTTTTCAATAACGCGTCATTTTAGAATTTGATTCAAGAACGCCCTATCTCAGAATGAGTTTCAAGTACGCGCTATCTGAAGGAAAATTCAATACATTTACAGCCAAGGCGTTTTTTAAAAATTTGTTGACAATAGTTAATATTCCAATCAATCAGCGATTTACGGTAAAAGTTTTTTTGTAGAAATGGTATGTTCAAAAAACAAGCAGTTTCCAAAACTGGTGAGGGTTTTGGGTTTTGAAATCTTAAAAAATTAAGTACTGTGCTGAATCACAAGCTTCGCAAAAAATAGGCGGAACACAGCGTTCAGAGCTCCAGAAACAATATGTGGAGTTTTGTTTTTGTTCGGAACCAGGGGCCGCAAATAATGATTATTTTTATTTTTTACTCATTCTTGAGTATTATTTTATTTTTCATAATAAAAATCAAAGCATCATACAGCCTGAACCATCCGAAATTTCGGCTTGAAAATTTGAAAGAACAAACTTTTTACTCTAAAGTTCTTGATCCTAAAGATAAGTTATTGAAATTTAAATGAAGGCATGTTCATTTCATACCTAGTTTCCATTTTCAGTAGAATTTTCAATAAATCTTTCTCACTCGGAGTGAGAGCCGATCACAAGAGTAATACAATAACATGCATTTTTAAGTTTTTTTTGATTGACGGTAACTGCAGTAACATATGTATATAATTGCTAATACCTTAAATATATAGCTTGGCCATAAAGTGGGACAATTTCCCTCAACTTGCATCGTGACGCTACAGGGCATCATAGCTTAGTTGTTAGAGTACTCTAACAGCGGCTTTGGTGCAGACACTTGGGTTCGTATCCCAGTGTCCGAGAAGGGGTCTGATGAGAAGTTGGGCACTTCGAAACATGTCATCCCATACCATCGCTGTGCATATCGTTGTAATTTTTCCTCTAATATCAATTAACAAACAAAACTCAAAAATTCGAGCTTTGCTCCAACAACAATCACCATAACTATAATTGATACAGGTACAGTGCGGGTGCATAACAAATAACACGGAAGTGTTGATATGCAAAAAAGCCCTTCTGTATCTAAATCTGTTTGTTGACGCCAACGTCTTCATTCCCACAGTTTGTTGGAATGCATTGCAACGAATATGATACATCTCCAATTTCGTCTGCATTTTTGGATAAACTTGTGACATCAACGCACGCTTACGTTGCAATAAAAGCGTGCGACCAGAATATATGTTTATGTACATATATACCTACATATGTATGTATACACGTATATCTTACAGCGTTCTCACGCTGTATGTTAATGATAATTCCTATGTATTTCTTTTGTATAAATAGAGCAACATTTTGTAAAATAAAGGCAGTTGTAGTCAACAAGCAAAATAAACCAATATCTTAATTACTGAACATTCTGGTGACCCCGAGAACAATAATGGCAGCCTTCATGGACTTGGTAAATCAACAAAACACAACAGGCAACAACATACAGGCCATTATACGAAACTTCAAGAAGGACTCCGCTGCAAGAAAAGAATCGGCGGAATACTATAAGGAGCGGCTCAATAGACTTGAAAAGGAATGGGCAAACTTCGAATCCACAGACAACGAAATTCGCTGTCTAGAAAATCCGCCCTTGGAGCACGATTACTTCAGCAATGATTACTACAACTCGATTATGCAATTGGTCTTGGAATATAGAGACATTTTCGAGACTGCGGCTGTTCAGTTCGCTCCAAAACAAGCTCAACCCAAACCTCAAGTGGCACAAACCCAACCTCAGATGGCCCAAACTCAGCCCCAGCAGCATGTTGTACTGCAATCAGAAGCAAACAGCTTCAACAAATTAGTACGCAGGCAAGGGGTAATGATGGCGTCATTACAACGCGCATTGGATGACACAGCTTCACCTAGATGCCAACTGGTGATTGAAAAGCTATGGGCAAATATCCAGGACATCCATTTTCAAATTTATGAGATGTTCGACGATCCATCTCATGAGGGTTACAATGATAGCCAATTTTTGACCCTGGAGGAAAGGGTACGAGGGAGTTTCAAAGCGGGGGAAAGTAACCCGCAAACAATGCCATTCAAAAATCAATCGGTCACATTGCCGAAGATCACAATCCCAAAATTTGATGGCAGTTATCTTAAGTGGCAGGAGTTTTACGACTTATTCACACAGCTTGTCATCAGTCAACCACTTTCAAAGGTTCAGAAGATGTACTACCTGAAGACTCACGTGGTCGGGGAGGCTGGCAATCTCATTAAACATTTTGCCTCAACAGAGGATAATTTCGAAGCCGCCTGGTCCGTACTTCTGGAGCGGTACAACAACAAACGCCTACTCGTTAGTAAGCTTATAAACGAGCTCCTCAGTTCCATAGGAGGTTCATCAATGGACAGCATTAAGAAGCTGCATGACACTACGAAAGAGTGTCTGTTAGCGTTAAAAAATCTTACAATAGATACTTCAACATGGGATCCACTGCTTCTTCACCTGCTATTGAAGAAATTGGACCAGCCAACACGTTTACGCTACGAGCAATCCTTGTTGAAACCCCGTGAAGTGCAAACAATTCAAGAGTTCCTGCAATTTCTTGAGAAACATTTCCAATCCATGGAAGCTATGGGTAGCAAAATTTCTATCCCTCATGCAAAGGTCTGCACTTCGGTTACGGCAAAGAATAATAACAACGACGCTTGCAGCCTGTGCAAAAAGGGAAAGCACCAATTATTTTCGTGCAGAGAATTTCTCCAACAATCTCCATTAGCGCGCTTTCAATTTATACAGAAACAGAAGTTTTGTCACAACTGTCTTAAACCCGGACATTCTGCAAAAACCTGCGCACTTAGAAATTGTTTAAAATGTAACAAAAAGCACAACACCTTGTTGCATTTCGAGGATGCTAGCAAAGACACAACAATGTCAACCACTCCAGCGGAATCAACTGATTTGAAAACTGCCAAACCATTCACAATCAAAGCAACAATTTCAAACCAGGAAGCCACGTCACTAGCAACCTCCAAACTCTCACGAGCAACCACATATGTACTACTCAGCACTGCAATGGTAAAGGTCAAGGGAAATGGAACAGAAGTGCAGTGCCGTGCAATCTTAGATTCAGGATCTCAAGTGAATTTTGTTACTGAGAGACTGGTAAAGCGACTAGGTATCTCAACTAAGCCATCCTCCATTTCTATTAACGGCATAGGCTCGAGTAACACTAAGGTACAAAACAGAGTCAATATTGCGTTATATTCCCGAATCAACACTTTCACCACACGGCTAGAGGCAGCAGTGTTACCTCATATCATATCCCCACAACCCTCACAGGACATCAATATCGAAGAATGGAAAATTCCAGCGAATATCACGCTAGCTGATCCAGTATTTAATCGTCCCGACAAAATTGACATATTGTTGGGAGCAGAATTTTATAACCAGTTGATGGCAGTGGGACAAATTAAATTATCCGAAGACTTACCCATTCTGCAAAATACGGTTTTAGGATGGATCGTTTCAGGAAAAGTTGGTGGCAACTACATCACAAACGCAACATGTGGAGTATGCACCGAAGATGACATCAATTTAGAAGCTGCATTTTCTAGGCTTTGGGAACTTGAGAAAGTTGCATCACGAGGAAAACAATTATCCACTGCTGAAAAACAGTGCGAAACTCATTTCGCTCAAAATACAACAATCACTGAAAGTGGAAGGTTTATGGTCAAATTGCCATTTCACGACAACATAGAGGCCTTAGGAGAATCGTATGTAATCGCATATAATCGATTCCTTGCCTTGGAACGCCGATTATCAAAATCTCCTGAGACAAAAAATCAATATATCAAATTTATGGAAGAATATGAGAGGTTGGGACACATGACGCAGGTGAAAATTGACTCCATCGGGAAGCCTAGGTACTTCATTCCTCATCATTGCATCATGAGGCCTGAAAGTCGTACCACGAAATTGCGTGTAGTATTCGACGCATCAGCAAAATCAACTTCCGGAATGTCCCTGAACGACCTCATGTATACCGGCCCTACCGTCCAGAGCGAACTTTTCACTATTTTGCTTCGTTTTCGTCTACCTAAATTTGTGTTCAGCACAGATGTGGAAAAAATGTATCGCCAGATGCTCATTCATCCGGAAGATAGAAAATTCCAACTCATCATCTGGAGAAATAATCCAAGTATGCCAATAACGCATTATCAATTAAATACAATCACATATGGGACTAGATCAGCTCCATATTTGGCGACGAAATGCCTACAAAAAATTGCACAGGAAAATATGTTACAATATCCTCTCGGTGCCCAGTTTCTACATGACAATTTTTACGTAGATGACGGAATTGGTGGGTCAGACAGCTTAACCACAACTATTGAGATTCAACAGCAGTTAATACACATTTTAAAGCAACATGGTCTCAACCTACAAAAGTGGCATTCCAATAATGCACAATTACTGCAAAATGTTGGCATGGAGGACCAGGAAGTCGATGTCGACTTCGACAATGATGTTAACCAAACCATTAAAACCCTGGGCTTAACATGGATGCCCAAGATCGATCGATTTTGTGTCAAGGTGCACCTGGGAAGTTGCAGTGTAATCACTAAACGGTCAGTCAGTGCAGATATAGCCCGACTCTTCGATCCTTTGGGAATACTGGCACCAATAGTAGTCACTGCCAAAATCTTTATTCAAGATCTCTGGCAACTTAAATTAGAATGGGACGAAGCATTACCAGCCGACTTGAGTGCAAAATGGGCATCATTCCGGAGCGACTTAGAAAAGTTAAACAACATGCAAGTTTCAAGGCACGTATTCGAAGGATACATTCCAACGAAAGTTCAAATTCATGTATTTGCAGATGCATCCGAAAAGGCATATGGGGCTGCGATATACATAAGATCAGAGCTGAACAACGGACAAGTAATCGTAAGGCTGTTGTGTGCCAAATCACGAGTAGCACCTTTAAAGCGGCAAACTCTTCCACGGCTGGAGCTCTGTGCATCAGTGTTGGGAGCTCAACTAAGCAAAAGGATAAAGACGGACTTAAAGCTAGATGTTCCTACGTACTATTGGACTGATTCACAAATAGTCCTGGCATGGATTAACTCACCTTCATCATCGTACCAAACATTCGTAGCGAACCGAATAGCTACAATTCAGGAGCACACTATTTCTGAACAGTGGCGGCACATAGGCTCCAAAGACAACCCGGCCGACATTATATCAAGGGGATTACCGCCGGGGAAGCTTGAAAATTGCAGCCTATGGTTTTATGGGCCAAAAGTATTGCTTGGCGAAGAAGACACCTGGTCATCAAAATATTCCAAGGCAATATCAACAATAGACGAAACTACTAACATGGAACGCAAGAAGCTGACATCAGTACCTGTAACAAGTACCATTGTTCAGGAAAGCATGCTTCATAACATCCGACATAATGGCTCTTTCAACATATTACAAAGAGTTGTAGGATACATGTTAAGATTCATCAATCGGACCCGAAAACGATCACAGCAATCGGGCATTTCATTGACAGTACTTGAACTAAAAGCCTCGCTTATGGTCATAGTTCGAACAACGCAGCAGTTAGACTTCCAGGACGAGCTGAAGCAGCTCAAAGAATTCAACGTGGTTGGCAAGAACAGCCCATATCGCAGCCTTTCTCCGTTTCTGGACAACGATGGCATCTTACGCGTGGGAGGTCGCCTACAAGAATCAGTACTAACGTTCGATGCCAAACATCCAATGCTACTTCCTTATAAAAATCCAATAACCAAGTTGCTTATTCAAATGATCCACAAAGAAAACCGGCATTGTGGACCCCAAGCACTATTATCTTTTACAAGGCAACGATTTTGGCCAATAAAGGGAAGACTATTGACTCGGTCAATTGTGGCAAACTGCGTTAGATGTAACCGAGCTAAACCAAGGCTGATGGGCCAAATCATGGGTAATCTTCCATCAACAAGGGTAACTCCAGCACGACCATTCATCAACTCTGGCGTAGACTTCTGTGGACCATTTTCGGTTCACTTCAAGATTAGAGGAAAACGACCACAAAAGGCATATATAGCCGTGTTTTGCTGTTTTGCAACAAAGGCAGTACATCTTGAACTAGTAAGTGATTTAACGACTGCTGCATTCATAGGCGCATTAAAGCGGTTCATAAGCCGAAGAGGACATTGCCTAAATTTATATTGTGACAACGCAACAAATTTCGTAGGGGCAAGAAACCAGCTGGCTGAACTCAACGATGCGGTGCATGCCGACTCTGCACGTGAATCCATCATAAATCAATGTGCCACAAAGGGAATCACATTTCATTTCATTCCACCTAGAAGTCCACATTTTGGTGGACTATGGGAAGCAGCCGTAAAATCAGCAAAGCATCTCCTTGTCAGAAGCACCTCGACAGCATCACTGACTTATGAAGAATTGGACACGGTTGTCATAGAGGTGGAAGGCATCCTTAATTCCAGGCCCATCAGCCCAATGTCCGAGGACCCCAACGATCTTGCAGCTCTAACTCCAGGCCATTTTCTCATAGGAGAACCCATTAATGCGCAATTAGACACAAATTCTGAAACACAAAAAATTAGCCTACTAACCAGATGGAAATTAGTCTCCCACCTCAAGCAGGCCTTTTGGAAGCGATGGTCAAGCGAATATTTGACTGAGCTTCAGTCAAGGCACAAATGGAAGATCGAGCAGCAAAATGTCAAAATAGGTGACATGGTGATAGTAAAAGAAGACAGCTCACCAGTACTTCACTGGCCGCTAGGGCGAGTCGTCAATGTATACAAAGGAAAAGACGATGTGGTGCGGGTGGCAGATGTGAAAACCGCAACTGGTACTTGTAGGAGGCCAATTCATCGGCTAGCTCCCCTACCTATCGAGACAAATAGTGAGTCAGAAGAAAAGACAACCAGCATACCGGTCGAAAAAATTCCACCAAAGAAAGAAATCCATTCCTTGCACAAAGGATTTGCTACGCTACTAATATCACTACTGATCCTCCCCATAGCTTTGGGAGCTCAAATTGAAAACAGGAGATTTGGGTCAAAGCTTGGCATTCACTTTGAGGGAATTGGATCAACCGCTATATCCTCATCGGAGTGGAACCTTATAATTTACTACGACCTGAAAGGATTCACAGCAGAACTGGCAGCACTGTCAAATGGTACAATGGCGTTGCGACATTTGTGTCAAGAGATGAAGCAAAAAGGCATATGCAACGCTTTGGTAAAGCACTTTGAACAGAATGTAGATGCTCTACAGCTGGATGCCTCAATAGTGAAATCCAACAGGCAGAAAAGAGGTGCAGTGGACATAATTGGAAATGTGGCGTACTCATTATTCGGCATCTTAGACTCACAATATGCCGAACAAATGTCGAGCACAGTCACAAAAGTACAAGAAAATGAATCTCATCTACTTAACCTGATCAAAAACCAAACGTCTATTGTGGACTCTACAATCAACATTTTGAAGCAAGACCAAAATGCAGTTGCCAAAAAATTCAGCGTAATAGATCAGCAGATTAGCCTCATACTAAATGGAATGCGCAGTGACACGGATGAGAGACTCGAAGACAAATTGTTTCAAATGTTTTCATCGCTGGCAATGCAGCTAACGCTTATCGCAGGGAATTTGCAGAGAATCCAGTCTTCTATTTTGGACGTTCTCATGGATTCTCATCAGGGGAAAATAAGTCCTCTGCTCCTTACGCCCAACCAATTAAAACATGAAGTGAGTAACATTAAAACTCACTTATCAGCATCACTGGAACTGCCGGTACAACAAGACGAGTTGTTAAAACTATACCAGCTCATGAAGGTCAAAGGAGGAGTCACGCAAAAGCATTTGGTGTTTAGTATCACTTTGCCGCTTGTGGAACGTGATAGATACGACCTATTCAACATCGTACCGATCCCCAACTTGACCAATGGTACAATGATTGAGATCGTGCCATGTGCCTCAGTTTTTGCAATCAATACGGCTCTCGACAAATACTTTCCAATGACGGTGTCCGAATTTCAATCATGTGTGGACATCAAGCAGGGCAGTTACATATGTCCAAAAGTTCAAATCCTTTATAGCCGTGGATCGGCCAAATGCGCATGTGAAGAAAATCTTTTCCGTGATGATACGCAATCAAAATGTCTACTAAGAAAAATAGCAAACGACTTTGCGTGGATACCACTACGGCATGACAACCAGTTTATATATGCCACATCAGTTTCATCTCGTGCCACTGTGGTATGTGGAAGAGATATCACCGAGATCAATTTAAAGGGATCAGGACTGCTATCACTTCAACCAGACTGCATCCTTAAACATCGCTTTGTATCAGTTCACTCGCATCAGCTAATATCCAGTAGTCTGGCTTCTTCCTACACAAGGCTTGGTGAAATCTCTAAGGTGGCTTCTGCAGAGCAACTAGAGCCCCTACTTCGGAAGATGGACGACGTAAAATATATACCACAAACACAAAACCTGACGTCATTACAAGCCGAATTGGTCAATCATAATCTATTAGAGCTACCAAACAAACTTGACGCTCAAAATACTCATCATATCACAGTTGGTTACACAGCGCTGCTTTTAGTTGTATGCCTACTGGTGTTTATGCTCGTCAAATGGAGATGTAAAACGAAGCACCAGCAAGCTTTGCCCAGTAATACAGATCACTCCGAACACGAAAAACCGACACCAGCCCCTCGTCATCGTCATCTAAATGAAGTTTTGGATTTTACCTTTAACACTTAATCGAGCTGCGCTCATCGGGGGGAGGATGTTGACGCCAACGTCTTCATTCCCACAGTTTGTTGGAATGCATTGCAACGAATATGATACATCTCCAATTTCGTCTGCATTTTTGGATAAACTTGTGACATCAACGCACGCTTACGTTGCAATAAAAGCGTGCGACCAGAATATATGTTTATGTACAGGGTGGCTGATGAATTTTGCTACATTAAGAAACTCAAATAATTTTTTTTTCAGTGTATGGAATTCATTTTTCTTTTATTCATGTTAAAGCTCATTTAATTTTATTAAATATAGCTTAATTAGTTTTAAAAATAATGGAATTTAAATGCCCCCCCTGCTCGTCGATGCATGTGCGGCATCTTACCAAAAAGTTGTTCATTACTGCTTGGAGAGTTGAGACAGGAATAGCCGCAATTGTTTCTCGAATGGATTGCCTTAGTTCATTCAAATTTGTTGGTTTTGCTTTGAAGACTTCCTGTTTGCAATAACCCCACAAGAAAAAGTCAGGTGCAGTAAGGTCAGGCGACCTGGGTGGCCAACGGAATGTGGAGTTTCTGGATATCAGCTTATTGGGAAATTTTCGTCGCAATTCTGTCATAACAGGTTGGGCTATATAAGGAGCTGCACCATCTTGCTGAAACCATACAGAGTTGAAAGAAATTCTCATTCGGCGTAATTCTGGATAGAAAAACTCTCTCAACATGCTCAAGTAACGGTCTCCAGTAACCGTAACGGTGTGACCGTTTTCTTCGAAGAAGTAGGGCCCGACAATGCAGCGTGATGAAACTGCACACCACACTGTGACACGAAGTGGATGCAATTCCGTCTCATGGAGTATCTGTGGGTTGGAAGCACTCCATATTCGACAATTTTGTTTGTTTATGTTGCCGTTTAAATCGAAATGGGCCTCGTCAGACATGAAAAGACAGTTCAACATGTTTCCATCCTCTTCCACCATTTGAAGCATCTTCTGGCAAAATTCCAAGCGAATCGGCAAGTCTGCAGCGTTCAGTTTGTTGGCCATTTGAATTTTATATGAGAATAAGTCCAAATCTTTGTGCATAATTGACTGTAATGACTGTCTGCTTACACCCATTTGAGCAGATAAGCTTCTTGTCGAAACACGTGGATTGTTTTGTATGGCAGCAGCTACAGCAGCGATTGTTTCCTCCGTTCGAACTGAAGGGCTTCGATGGTAAGGTCTTCTGTTGACTGTCCCATGCTCGGCAAAATTGTTTACAAGTCTTATTATGGTCCATCTGCTCGGAGGATTGCCGCCAAACGTGGCCCTATACTCTCTTTGAACCGAAACTACGGACTCCAGTGCGTGATAGCGGCGGACAATCCAAATTCTTGTTTCAGTGTCCCAGTTATCCATTTTTGTTAAATGTAAAAGTCAATCTGCAAAATAAAAAAAAAATAAACCAGATTCATTAAATAGAAAAAAAGTTATTTAATTTTTTTTTGGTAGCGGCTTTCATCAGCCACCCTGTACATATATACCTACATATGTATGTATACACGTATATCTTACAGCGTTCTCACGCTGTATGTTAATGATAATTCCTATGTATTTCTTTTGTATAAATAGAGCAACATTTTGTAAAATAAAGGCAGTTGTAGTCAACAAGCAAAATAAACCAATATCTTAATTACTGAACACTGTTCTATGAACGCGCCTAAATATATTCCACTTTCCTTGAGTTGACATATAAAATATATGTACCAAAGAATGTCTAAAAGGAATAAGCAAATGGCACATTAGCCTCTTCAATCCCGCACCGAAAATACGTTCGAAACTGGTGTCTGGAGAGGTTATTTCAAACAAAATTTTTTTGTTATTTTTTTTTTGACACAAAAAAACAGTTTTTGGAAATTTTGAATTTTTAATATAACTGCAAAATAAAACAAAACATTCTCATGTAATTCAAAGAAAAAGCTATTTCAATGTTTTTCTATTAAAAATAAATAAATACTCGTATATATTAAAAAAAGTTAAAGTGTTTAAGTGTACACAAAAAAAATATTGACTCACTTGTGACAAAATATGATCCAATTATTTCACAAAGAAAACTTTTGTCCCCATATGTGGACATTATACCCGAAGAGGTTAAAGGAAAAATGCATCGTGACGCTACAGGGCATCATAGCTTAGTTGTTAGAGTACTCTAACAGCGGCTTTGGTGCAGACACTTGGGTTCGTATCCCAGTGTCCGAGAAGGGGTCTGATGAGAAGTTGGGCACTTCGAAACATGTCATCCCATACCATCGCTGTGCATATCGTTGTAATTTTTCCTCTAATATCAATTAAAAAACAAAACATAAAAATTCGAGCTTTGCTCCAACAACAATCAGCTTGCGCATTTATATTTTAGATTCTTAAGGTGAAATTTCCTATAAAAAATATAATAATAATAATAATGAGTAAAAAATAAAAATAATCATTATTTGCTGTCGCTGATCAGAACTAAAGAAACACTAGCAATAAACGAACCAGATCTAAACTGTATAATAGTTAATTAATTCGGAACTTTAGAAGAGGTCACGCAGCGGGGAATTTTTCCAACGAGTAGGACATCACCATTTTTTTGCAGAGATTAAGGACGAACTAGTAGTGGTTCCGAATGCAGTAGAAGGACACCAGTTTAGAACTAGAGTTTTTCTCCCTAACTAGAAACACACGTGTTACTGCTTGTAATTCGCAACAGGTTTCAGGCAACTATAATAAATTGTTATGTACTGTTGCAACAAAATTATAAAGTACGGTAAATATAGCAAATTATCGTTACAACACCTGAATGGAAATTTCTAATACATACATACAAACAATGCCATGAGAAGTCAGACAACTGTTGAATCACTGCAAACGTCGTCACTCTTTCACATTGCTAAATAAATTTTATTTGTTTTTTTTTTGTTTTTTGAACTGCTACAACGACACTAATACACTACAATAATATTTCATTCATCTTTTATTGATGTGTAAGTAAATGTGTTTGAATAATTTGCCAATTATAACACAGACATACACATATACATACATACATACATTAATGTTTCTCGATACTTTTAACGTCACTAGTCGGTGCTACATTTGTTGTACCAATTTGACTTTTACCATAAAGCATATAAAGACTGGCTAATAGACCACAAGTTCCAAAAATAGTAGAGATCCACCTTAAGGCATTATTGATTTTAATTATTCTGCGTGATGAAATTCAATTTTAATTCAAAAATTCAATGCTTTGCTAAGTTAAGTAATTACTTACAGGAAAACCTTTTTCTTTAACATATCAGTCCATGACTTATCCAAACTTGCTGCTTCCTCAACCCAAAAGAGTGGCATAGTAAGAGGGCGCATATTTTTCATAACCTCAACCTCAGGTACTGGCATCACAGACAAACTAAATTGTAAACGTTTAGCGGCAGAAAGGGGTGTGCCAGATATCTGTAATAAAGGGGAAGAAAACATTCAGAGAAAATTTAAATCAAAGAGTATGTGTCGCGGAAATACACGTGTTGAAAACATTTTACAGGCATTTAAAACAAACAAAGCTTAATTAGGCAATTTCATATTTAAATAGATACTTAATTAATTAATTTCAAAAGTACGACTAATAACTTTTAAGTGTTTGGGAAAAGGATAAGTGACTTTACACTTGTTATATATACATTAGGCTGATTAGAAAAGGTGGGATCCTTGCTCACGGTATGGGTCAGTGCAGTAACTAAATGGGGGAGCGAAATTATACATCAAAAGAAAGAGAAAGCTTTTTCTCCTAGAAATTGAAAAGAAAAAAGCAAAAATTATGAGGAAAAGAAAATGGAAGGGAAGAAAAGAAATAGTTAGAAAGAAACGATTTACAGTTGCGATGCTGATCGCAATGGGATATTATTATCAATATGGTAAGAATAATGCTTATTATTATTTTTATACCTAGTAGTGCTACCCAAACAAGGTATATTAACTTTAGTCGCTTAATGGTGGTATGTAATGGCATAAACGGATCGAGATAGATATTGACTTATGTGTATCAAAACGTTAAAGAGGAAAAAAGAAATTGATTAAGCCATGTCCGTCCGTCCGTCCGTCCGTCTGTTAACACGACAACTTGAGTAAATTTTCAGATATCTTAATGAAATTTGGTACGCAGGTTCTTTGACACACCCTTGGAGCGCTATTTAAAATGGGCGAAATCGGATGATAACCACGCCCACTCTTTACATATAGAATATTTTCGAAAATCCAAAAAAAAAAGTGATTATTCAGTACATAATACACTTATAAGGATAAAATTTGGTGTGTACATTAACGTTAAGGCAAAAAATAAATTTTAAGAAAATTTTTGAAAATGGGCATGGCACCGCCCACTTCTGATAATGTAAAATTTAGAAATAATATTAACCATAAATCAAAAACCGTGTAAGATATCGAAATTCAGCACACATATTTATATTAATACAAGGAATGTTCCGGAAAAAAATGGGAGAAATCGGTTAAGGTCCACGTCCATTTTTATACGAAAGATTTTTTAAAGAATCATAGGTATATTTAATAGGCAACAACTTTGCCTACAATAGTTTTATATCATTTCTATTTTACTTTCAAAGTGTCCGTGGACGAAAAAAGTCGAAAAATATAAATTTTTGAAAATGGGTGTGGCCCCGCCCCTTTCATAATGGATTATTCCGCAAAACTTTTTATACCATAACTCCGTCAAAAATTAATTTATCGAAACGATATTTGGCGAAAATGTTGAATATATAGAGGTAAATGTTGTCGTAAAAATGGGCGAAATCGGTGAACGGCCACGCCCAGGTTTTAACATAGTTCTGTAATACTTGTTTGTAAAATGTAAAACGTGATATTTTTATAACCATGCAAGCTATAGCAACTCGACCGCTAAAAAATTTTGTGGATTTTGGGGAAGTAGGCGTAGCGCCGCCCACTTTTCAGCATAATAATTCTGCTTATTTCAAAGGCGATTGCTTGTAGTTCCAACCAAATATCTCAACCAAAATTCGTCAGCTGATTCTCAATAATATGTAGTATACTACTGCCAAAAATTAAGAAAATCGGATAAAACACAAGTAAAATATCCGGGCAAGTTGTTAATACTCCACTGTAATGGGGAAGTTATATACCTTTTTTAATCTTCATACCTTTAATGAATATGAAATGTTTGTAAGTATGGGAAGAAGGAGAGATGGGCTCATCAATAAGTAAACTGAAATAATAAGGACGATGAAGTGAGTCGATGGTTTAAAAAAGTCTTTCAAAACGGGGTAGCCTCTCCGCAGTGGCGTGGCAAACTCTCCGAGTGTCTTTCTACCATTCTCAGCAAAAATTAATCTCCTTTGTAGATGCCGTTCAAAGTCGGCAAAAATCTTTAAGTCCCACCAATTTGTAGGAAAAAATTCAAAACGGCACACCACAAGTTGGAAGGGAAGCTCGGCGCAAAAATCTTTTAGAAGCATTATGATGATTTACCTGTTGCCTATCGCACCATACAGGGTGGCTGATGAATTTTGCTACATTAAGAAACTCAAATAATTTTTTTTTCAGTGTATGGAATTAATTTTTCTTTTATTCATGTTAAAGCTCATTAAATTTTATTAAATATAGCTTAATTAGTTTTAAAACTAATGGAATTTAAAAGCCCCCCCTGCTCGTCGATGCATGTGCGGCATCTTACCAAAAAGTTGTTCATTACTGCTTGGAGAGTTGAGACAGGAATAGCCGCAATTGTTTCTCGAATGGATTGCCTTAGTTCATTCAAATTTGTTGGTTTTGCTTTGAAGACGATTGCAATAATCCCACAAGAAAAAGTCAGGTGCAGTAAGGTCAGGCGACCTGGGTGGCCAACGGAATGTGGAGTTTCTGGATATCAGCTTATTGGGAAATTTTCGTCGCAATTCTGTCATAACAGGTTGGGCTATATGAGGAGCTGCACCACACAGAGTTGAAAGAAATTCTCATTCGGCGTAATTCTGGATAGAAAAACTCTCTCAACATGCTCAAGTAACGGTCTCCAGTAACCGTAACGGTGTGACCGTTTTCTTCGAAGAAGTAGGGCCCGACAATGCAGCGTGATGAAACTGCACACCACACTGTGACACGAAGTGGATGCAATTCCGTCTCATGGAGTATCTGTGGGTTGGAAGCACTCCATATTCGACAATTTTGTTTGTTTATGTTGCCGTTTAAATCGAAATGGGCCTCGTCAGACATGAAAAGACAGTTCAACATGTTTCCATCCCCTTCCACCATTTGAAGCATCTTCTGGCAAAATTCCAAGCGAATCGGCAAGTCTGCAGCGTTCAGTTTGTTGGCCATTTGAATTTTATATGGGAATAAGTCCAAATCTTTGTGGTAAGGTCTTCTGTTGACTGTCCCATGCTCGGCAAAATTGTTTACAAGTCTTATTATGGTCCATCTGCTCGGAGGATTGCCGCCAAACGTGGCCCTATACTCTCTTTGAACCGAAACTACGGACTCCAGTGCGTGATAGCGGCGGACAATCCAAATTCTTGTTTCAGTGTCCCAGTTATCCATTTTTGTTAAATGTAAAAGTCAATCTGCAAAATAAAAAAAAAATTTACCAGATTCATTAAATAGAAAAAAAGTTATTTAATTTTTTTTTGGTAGCGGCTTTCATCAGCCACCCTGTACATTTATATATTTTTTAGATTAATTGATACCTCAAAACTCATAGCAAAAGTGTTTTTATTGAAAACAATCAGGTGGCTTTATAATACGAACTGAAAAGTGTTAAAATAGACCTGCGTCAATTGGTATGCCATAATAGATCACTACTAGGTATATAATGCTCAGTTCCACCCGAACTTAGACTTCCTTACTTGTGATTGTTATGATGGTGATGATAACCATGAGGAGAATACTAAGATGTTGAAAACTGTAACTAGCCATAGTAACAACAGTTAAAAAAAACTATAAGCGCAAGTGAAACCGTAACAGAAGCTGTAATCGAGACCAATCAGAGGTGGACCAATAACCATTACCTTTGAAATAACTGAATTACAACCGTGTATGAAAAATTAGTTGTTACCGTATAACTAAACTTAACCTCAGCAGTAACTGTAAACAGACGTTATAATATATTATTTGACTCCCGATACTAATACTTTATGTTTGAGGTTATCGTTATAATTAAGATTACGGTCCAGTTACCCTTACAGCTATGGTTACGATTAGGGAACAGCACTTTAATTTTAAGAATAAAAGTCCAAAGAAAAAATTTAGTTCTGGAACTTTATTTTATTCGGACAAAAATAATAGCTCCACCTGGTGTTTTATTTTTTCTCGACCTAAAAAGTCCTTTTCAATAACTAACAAACCGCTAATCTAAATTATTAATTGATTCCAAATTTATTTAATTAAAATTAGCGGTTTATTAGTTAGAGAGAAGCACTTTTATTCGGTCCTTAAAAAATATCTCGTTAAAGATAAATTTTTTTCCTGGCGAGAAAAAATAAAGAACCGGATTTTAAATTAATATCGGACTGTTTTCAAAAAAGCCAGAAAAATTAATTGTGGTCAAGATTTTTATCCTGGAAGTCCAGGGGTCATAGACAAGTTTATAAGTTTCTCCAGGACATCATCAAACCCACAACATTTATAAAATCGAAAACAAAATTGTAATATTTCATCCGATTATTGTTGCGCTTACTGTTATGTCATGTATAAATATTTATATTTTGTCATTTAAAAGCAATAGTTTTGGAATCACATCCGGACAAACAAGGTGAGCTATATTTCGCGGTTCAGAATATTTTGCCTTCGTGCTGTAGCAAATATTATCGGGTATGTATTAAACATTTCTATCGTGGGCAACCTCACGCCAAAAGTGACATTGCAGCCAACAACTAAGAGAGTGATAGCTAGGTAGGCACATGACGCATGAGTGAGAGACAGTGTTTATGAATATGAGGCAAAGACGAGATGGCGATACTTAAAAATCGACCCTTCGAGAACACGATGAACGAAACACCTTGAAAGTTCGACTTGAGTAAGATCACACGCTGTTGGATTAAAAAAGGGAAGCGAGGCATGGGGATCAGTAAATTCTCAAGTGTCGTACAGTGAACTTATTCTTGAGTAACTCAACTTGTGAAATCTTTTGATATTCTTGTCTCAAATCTTGATATTCTAACCCCGTTTTTTGAAATTTCAAGGAATTCGAGAAACCCGTTTGATAAAATCCGAAATATCCATGTTACATCTAAATGCACTCAACAATGGTGTTGGTGTATTATCGGTATTTTATGGGGGCGAATATAATAGAAAATCACCTTGTATTGGATACTCATGCCGTTTTCTAGGATCACACTTGGTCCACATTTTGACCGAAATCTCAAACACTTGAGGTCGTTTCTGTAGTTCGCCTGAGTATTGTCTTTGAGGTGCCTGTAAAGATTTTACGTTCCAAATTTCATTACAATCAGTCGATCCGTTCTCAAGTGATAAGGCAACATTAAAAAGTGGCATTGATTTTTATATAAAACTAAAGGGGTTGGCAATCTTTGTCTTGCCCAGAAATTTACATGCATGGATCTAGAAATATTGTCTCTCCCTATCCCTATCCCTATTACTATCCCTGTCGCTATCCCTATCCCTATCCCTTTGCCAATTTAAAAATCAATAAGTTATGGACATGGAGAACCCAAATTTTTTTTGGCTACCTACGGCATAGTTATGACCATGGCTTCATGATATGCTACCATTAATCCACAGCATAGATATCATAAGGTTGGTTGGATCAGCTGTTGTATATGGATATGGTCATGCCACAATTACACTAGCTTTCAAGCAATAATTTTCAAAACAAAAATATTTTTTTTTTGGTTTTTTATGGGTTAAATTATATGGGTAACATTTGTTGATTTTGAGTTGTTCCAGATTTTTCAATATAGTTTTAAGCTTACCCTCTCAAAAATGATAAATACACCGTGCTTTTCTTCCTCTGGTTGCAGACCATCCACATCTGCTACCAATTGAGGATCTGCTCTGAAGAAATGTGGCAACGAAACAATCAAGGGCGCCTCGGTGCATGGCGTGAGATCCATAGTACCTCTAGCGGGACAATCGTCTGGATAGTTTCTGCAAAAGCATTGGTTTTCCGGTTCGTTCTGAAAGAGCATATCCAAAACATGTGTAGATCAAAAGTAAGTTTTCATCAATTAACTGCATTAACTTCCACCATTACCTTTGGATCACCAAAATCGATCGTATATAATGAAGCCGGTATACCCGCATAACTGGTTTTCTTTTCATATTCTGCTCCCAATGAACGACATATATCCGCCGCAAAGGACCAAATGGTTTCTTTGGGTTTTAGTAGAGGTGCAAAAATGGTTGTATCAGTGCCACGAAATTGATTACAACTATCACCATCCCAAACGCTCAGCTCTGCCTCATCATCGAATTCCAGTACGCGTCCAATATCTCGACTAACCTTAACGCCACGCGCAACCTTATAGCGACCAGAGTCAGTGTGGTTCGCCTAGAAATGAAAAGGAACACTTTTTTTTTTATAGAAAGCAACCATCAAAGTAACAGCAAGTTGACATACTCCACCCAAAAGTGAAAACTTGAAATGTGTATCATTCACTTTGACTGCCCCCTTTACAGCGCCGGTATGAAAGTTTAAGCAGATCGCCTTAGCGGCGAAATGATCCGACGAACAGTCCACATCAATGCCTCTAAAGAAAATATCCAAAAATGGTGCGCGCAGAAAAGGTGTAGTTGGTTTGAAAAGAACCCCAATACCTTCGGCAACCAAATTGATCATAACTTCCTTGTCGCGTTTTACAGCAATAGAAATAACCTTGGAAACGTTATAAGTTAGTTTTTTTTTATCATTAAGCAGATAAATTCGTGAAAATTACTTGAATTAGCGGATGTGGCATCACTATGAACTCCTCACCACTAAGCCCACGATCTGGTCGAAAAATGAATGTATTACGCATATTGTAAGCCACAGCGTCCTCATCCTCGAAATCCTCCAAGTCATATTTATCCTTCCATTCGCTGGTGCGTTGTTTATAAATATTTGCAAAGTATCAAATAATCAAGAAATTTGTCAGCCGAGCTAAAGTGACTTACTCAAAAACAAATGGCCCCACTTCTTGTAGGTGTGGTTTTCCGCCATTCTGCACTTCATCGGCATTTGTTACATTGAAAACATAAACGGAAAAATTAAGTGGGAATGGAAATTTTTCCCACATTTCTCTTGGTTCACTGCCGGGCTTTAAATTCAGTTGCTGTGCGAATGGAAACAAAAAATCCATAAATATTTTTATGCTGATCTTACAGATTCAGGCTAGAAATATAGACTGCCTACAGCACATTCGAGTGTTTCTTTATGATTAGATAAGAAAATAATTCCCAGTAAAAAATAATACTAATGGGAAGAGAAACAGATTTTTCGCAAAGACAACTTACAATACAACATCCTCGGATAGAAGCGTTTTTACTGAAGACAACACTGCAATACATATAAAGGACTATGATCTTAAGCCATGTACCTGGAATGTCGTTATCGGCCCCTGCGGTGTGGTGATCGTGTTGCTGGTCTTCCACACCGAAGAAATCATGTTCAAGTGACGAGACAGGAAACATCAAAATGTTTACAAAAGTTTATTTCAAAAATAGGGTCGCCCTTTGGCAGTGGTCGGCAACCATACGAGAATATTTCTGCCCTAAAAAATCCACAAATTTATAGAAAAGCTCTGCCTCAATCTCTTCGGAGGTATGTCGCGCTAAATACTTTATTTTTGTATCTTACCTGGAGCAGCCCTACAGGAAATGGTTTGGGCGGAACAAGATATGACGGCAATCGAACCTTGTGACATCTACTACAGTGGCAACAAGGAAAAGCATAGAAAATGAAGGCGTGGTGTTGGATTCGTTTGAGAGAGAGACTGCGGCCAGGTACAATTGTTTACTCCCGTGGGTGACCGTCTCGGCGAGAGTTGCATCAAAGCAATTTTCTTCTTTTCTTATCTTTCCAATGATAAACTAGAACAGAGATATTAATGCCAAGACTGGCAAGTAATTTGTATTTTTTATTACACTTGGACGATTGTAGTTCGCACAGTAATAAAGTAAAGTTTGACATCGAGAAGCTGCGTACAAGACAGACAGCTGACAGTTTTTAAACTCTACTCTCGCAGCTACTCTTTGTGAGCAATTGTCGACTCAACTATTTAGCCACCGCTAGAAGACCATAGGGTTCCAGTTGGCCCTTAAGAACAAGTGGTACAATGCAGAATGTCGCTCCTCCTCGGAAAAAATAAACAAATTAGTACAGGAATAATGGCTGACCACAAACGGAGGCTTAGAGTTGTTGAAAAGCATTCATCAACTCTTATGCAGAATATGGTCAGACAAAAAAGGCGATCCCGAAAATTGCACCAACTTCTGCGGAATAAGTCTCTTTAATATCGACTGCAAATTAGGCAAGCTGATTATGCCGCTTCAGACCTTGTAAGACAATGTACCGACACTAAGAAGTAAAGTCCATTATCGATGAACAAAGATCACGTTATATGAGTCGCTCATTGTATCTGTTCTGTATGGCTAGGCATCATGGACAGTGTCGAAAGAAGATGAGATGGCCCTTGTAGTATACAAGATAGAAGTTGATAATAATTCTTAGTTAATTATTATTATTTTTTGATTAGAGGAAAAATTGAAAGCAACAAACACTCTCAACAAGTTCTCCGGAAAATGTATGGCCCTTCCCGTGATGCCGATGGGGAGTATCGAAGGAACAAGTGGGTTTCTTATTTTGGACTGTCAGTCTCTATGCTTATCGGAATCCAGTGAATTCCCAGAGTAAGCGTTTTATTATTTTTATATGTATGTTTTTTCAATTACAGTTTTGTTATATTTTTTGGTGGTTTTTGATAGCTTTATTTATTTAAAAATATGTTTTAATGAGCTCAAGGCCTAATTTAAATAAAACACCGTGTTTTTTATTCTGAAATTTTTATATATTCGGTTAGTCGATATTTCGACTTCAATCTGAAGTCATTATCATGACTATAAACACAAACATGAAACAATAAAAACGAACATAACCAGAAATATATTAATTATATTGCAGACCTAAATGTATACGCGTGCATTTGAACTTACCCCTATAAATATGCTTGATCGACTGATCAAATGTTATGAAACACCGTCTTTTATTCAAACTAGGCTTTGAGCTCATCAAAACATAATTTTGTTATATTTTATGAATTTTATTAAACTTTTCTGCAAATAAGTAAATAAATACAAAGGAACTCTTTTTTTGTGTTTAATTATTGTGCAAGTGTCTTCTGCTGTTGCTAGTAATGATCTTAAAAGCCATATTTATATAGCGATAATTCTATCAGATTTTAAAATATATTTTTCCGAAAATTCGATGCACACTCTACACTAGATCGGAACGTTATGCAAGTCCCCTCTATAAGATCGTATTGTATAGAAGTGATGCGACATTGTTAGTTTTATGGAAATGATATGACCTTCTGTGCATTGGATGATGCGATATACTGGTGGACAGGTCATGCGACAACGGTCGTTTTAAGGAAATTTTGCGACATTCTGTGCATCAAGTGATACGAGATTCTGGGGGTAAAAAAGCCATGCGACATCCTTTGTTTTATCGAAATGATGCTACATTAAATGCACCAGACGTCGAAACATCCTGTGGTGCAGGTGATGTCAGATCCAACGTTGGTTAAATGATGCGAAGTTACGAAATTATGAGAGGTCCTACACATCAGGCGATGCTACACGGCCCTTTTTAGGGAAATGATAGGACACCCTACCATGTGATTCAATATCCTGTGACACCCATTAAAAAAGATATGTTCGCATCATTTCCCTGAAAACAACCGATGTCGCATCACCTGATCGTGTCGTCTTTTATGGGCTTCACCTTAGTTACAAAATGTCGCAACTCCTGCATTGTAATATTTTTATTTTAACAAAGTTTGCTATTTTGAGTTGTTTGTAGCACATATGCCGTTATTTTATTTCCGCTGTATTTTTTTTTTTTCCCTGCAGAAACTGCTATTAGTTTGGGATGAATTAGGGATGGTTTGCAAAGGAGTATGGGGATATGGTCAGTTTTATCACTTTTATGCCTGGACGCTTACTATCGGACCGATGCGCTTGGTTATGCTATGGACACAATCGGACAGGTTCACGAAAATTGACAACTTATCCATTATGGACATAGATGTATGTATTATATCAAACTGTAGAATTTCTTTAGATATAAGTCACGATATATTCTTAAGCTTCACGGCTAAAAATTTTAATCTAAACTTAAAACTTTTCTGGGCTACATATATTATGTCCAAACCAAATTTGGCTTAGAATTTAAATTGTGCCAGTTTTCGAGAAAATGATCGTGAAGAAAACATTTGTATCAGTTGGCAGGATTCGAACCGGGGCACACAAAATTGTAATGACAAAAATTCAATGACTTGAAAAATCTTTCAGAAATAAATGAAAAAAATAAAAACAAGTTAAAACGTTTTTCTCAGTTCAGGTTTAAATGTAATTCGCAATAAATTCAAAATTGTTGTAGGTATTTGAACAGTTTGGAATTTATTACAAAAACGTTCAAAAAATTGCTTAAACCGACGAATGGTTTAAAATTTAGGCTCAAATTTTTAGCCATGTTGTGTTCAATTTCTGAGCAGATAGTAAAGTATGAAGTATTAGCTGTGACTCTCCACTTTTTTTAAAAAGTTTATGCTACCCCGTTTTCCCCGCAGTTAAAGTTGAACCTAGTCTACCTTGCCAATTTGGCTGCTTAAACAAAGATGACGGATTTTTCTTACTATCTTCAGAAAATCAATTTCGAATAGGACAAGTTCTGAGATAAGATTTTTAATTCAAGACAGTTTTTTGCGGATTTAACTCTGACACGTTTTAAGGCATATAATTTTGCGGGAACTCAGGAAGTATCAAATAAGTTTTCACTACGACCTGTCTCCTCCGTAGGAAACTAATACAACTAAAATTAATAGTACCAATCCAATGGTAAATGAAACTGCAGGTACCAATGACTTGAGCCATGCTTGTGCTTAAGATATGCCGCTTAGCAGCTCCTCATAATTTTCCGTGGATTTCGCAGATTGTCTACTTGAAAAGTTTCAGTGAATCGGAGCATTGAACACATAGTTTTCTTTCGAATGCATGTGCCATCTTTCGAGCACTCGAAAAAGTAATTTTGAGCGAAAAGTATATGCTCATCCCAGCGAAACAGTCGCAATCAAAGGGGAGCCCAAATGAGTCCTAATATTCTCATAAAAAGCTCATATTTTTGCACCTGATATGACTATTGCAGGACTTATAAGCGTCTTATACTTTTATTCATATTGGTGCAACTGCCGAATTCGTTCTGTCATTAAAAATTTCTAGCACAAACTCATCCCTTGATGCCATTCAGAGTGGCCCTAAAAGATGTAGATTTCAACAATAATAATAATAAAAATTCCCAACGGATAGCCCACTATCCCGCCCAACCGACACAAGATGTGCATCCGCATAACGCACGGCTTATTTTATTTTTTTTTTTTTGTATATATATATTGCCGAGTCGTTGAAAGGCAGGGGTTTGTTAAGTGTCGAGATCTAAAACTGCTCAGCTACAGAGGGAAACTCATCAGCTAAGTAACATAAGAAATTAGAACTTATAAATAATGTATTAAGAGAAGAAAGAATCATTTAGATTGTAAAGAGTAAATTCATAAAGTTGCTATAGGTTAGGCGAGGACAGTATCAATTTTTTAATGCTAAAACGTGAGTCAGAAATATCAAATGTACTGGAGTGAGTAGCATAATTGTCACACAAACATCGGAAAGGCTCATTTCAAAAAAATTGGTTTAAAATGTCTTGATGGCCGAAAAGGAATGTTAAAATTTACTTCTCCCAACAAAAATGGGCTAGAGACCAACCCGTTTAATAATTTAATCATAAATATTATTCCGAGCATTTCTCTACGACTAGCAAGGGTAGGAAGGTTAATAAGTTTCAAGCGATTAGTATAGGGAGGCAAATTATACAAGGAATCCCATGAAAGATCTCTTAAAGCGAAAAGCAAAAATTGTTTTGAACCGATTCTAACCGATCAACGTGGACCTGGTAGCTCGGATTCCAAAAATTATGTAGACAAAAACTAAAAAAAAAAAAACACGTCTTAATGTATTTTTTTAAATATTATACAGATTTTCGTTACTGATAACTTGCACTTTGTATGTTTTGGTATCATCTCCTCATTTCCACATGTTTGCAAATTCTTCCAAAGAGATTTTCCAGCTTACCGATTTTATCATTTTACGAAGTAATTTCGGAAACCCCACAAATCCGACAAAAATACCAAACGCGAGCGCAATCGACGAACCAATCAGAATTTTCTTATACATTTTGACCCTTAGTAAAAGGCACAAAAGTAGTTGTTTTTGTTTTTTTTTTTAAATCAGTTTGTAGTATTTTCCAATTCAAGATTTTTAACCGCATACGCGTTTACGTGCCAATCTTAAAAAAGTAACTGTCTAAAGAAATTTTCTGTTTGCTAATTTTATTTCTTTCTTCACCTTGGCTCATCGTTGTCAGTAATAGATATTTGCATACATACATACATACGTGCATATAATAATCATAATTGCAGGATTTGCAGTCAGTACCCGGTGCATTAGACCGTTAAAAAAAATTTTTTCCTTCCGAACGACAGTTTCTTTTTGCAGTAAAACATATCGGGAGCTGAGTAGAAAATGACACTATTTTAAATGATGTTTGAAAACCGTCCTACTTCAGAATTTTTTTCAAAAACGCACTATTACAGAAACGGGGGTATCTCAGCTGGATATGTAGTAAAATTTCGTTCAGATATGGTGTTTTTGCAACTCATTTCGAGACAGGACGTGGTTCAGACCGATTCTAAATAAGCGAATAGAATTATCCTCCACTAAGGCATCGAAATACTGTTGAAATATGAGAACATAACATTATTAGTTGTAAAGATAGACGCCTCGATTTGCTCGAAATCAGCTAGTACCAGTCAAAATGATAAATGACGGCATCGGCATAATTCCTTCAACCTGACCATTGCTGCTATTTTACCTTCAATCCAAATCAAAAGCAACAATTTTAAGAATCGTTTTCAGTCTGTCTGTATATTTGACCGCATATCACTATTTCGACAACTCACCCGATTTCGGAGTTATGAACAAAAATGTGTTAGTACAAAATAGGTATCAAAGGAAAGTGTTAATTAGTGCTGCAGTAAGTAATTTCGGCAAGCCTTCCGCAGAAATTTCTGAAAGCTTTTGGTCCCGAGATTGGTGGGAATACCACTGATTTATTCTCATGCTCAAAATTATGTGTTAAACCTTGTGTTCCAAGCACAGCTAGCTACAAAAAGGGAAATAAAGAGAAAATAATTCAGCATATTTGGACGAAAAATTTTGTTTTTTTGTTGAAACGGTCTAATGCAGTTTGGAATTTACTCCTTTCCCGTTTAGTGAATACATAGTTATGTGCCGTATACAATTGTTAATAATTATATTTAATAAATATTTAATAATATCCTTTCAATAGGTCTTATTGTGAATGGAATGCCTGCAGCAGGCGTCTCAATTAAATCTACAACATTTTCAACTGAGTGGACGGTTTGACATTGTTCTCAAATCAATTTTTCTCACATTGAATGTCCAAATATTTATTGTAAGTGTTTGTACATAGATATGTCTATTTACTTATATACATATAAGACTATATTTGGCATGTAGATAAAAAACAAATAGGAGTGTGCGAATATTAACCCATACATGCTCATCGTCCCATTTTTAAACGTCCTGCATGTATTAATTGTTTAAAACCATGCTTGTTTCTGTTCGGCAAATATTTTAGAGCAGTACTTTCATAATTTGCGGCAACCCTAAGACGCATTTAATTTTTAATATGTTATTAGATTGTATCGCAAACGTGTGAAAGAAGTGTGTTATGTCTAAAGGAAAAGCGGCGTAGCTATTTTTTTTAATTGTTTATTTTCCAACATGAACAACGTTTCAAAGTATTGTGGTCTTAAAATAAACTAGCGTTCTTTTATTCACTGTAAAATTTATGCTGCCGTTCATTCAGAAAATTCGTTTGAAACTGGGAATGTTGTAATTGAACTATATCGTAAAGGGACTTGACACCGTGAAAATAAAATTTGCAGAAACAGAATTCCGCTAGGTGGCGCACGGAAAATTTGTTTAAAATTTTGAATATTCTCATCAAATTTTAACTAATTTCCCGGCGACCTAGGAACTTGAAACTCGTAGAAAAGAAAACTCTTCAAATACTTCAAAAACTAAGTGCTTAAATTACAAATCACAATTGCAATTGCCTTTTTGTAGACAGTAATAAAAAATAGAAAATAAAAAAAAAGAATTTTAAAACTACCTAGTAATGCTGTCAAAAAGCAACAACAAATTTGTCATTAAACAATCCTAGTTTTGATTTTGTAATTTTAATCATACTATTCGTAATCTATTTGGGAGATATGTAGCTTTAAAATTTTTTTTGTTATATTATTTTATTATTAATTTAATAAGATATGAACAAAGTTCCTAAAGCATTTAGACATTGGGTCTCAAAGTAAGGTAGAGTTATTTTATTCACTTAAAAATTTGTGTTTAAAAACATGGACATATGTATATGGGTTAAAGAAGCATAATATTTAGTTTTGTTCACATGAGTTTAAAGCAGAGACGTGTATTGAATATGTATGAAGGTCCTTTACCTATACCCTGAAAAATCGAATGACTGAAACTCCAATACGTATTCATGTCGGTAAAATACCGGTAATTTTTCGTATAATATACGAGTCAAATTACTAATAGCTGTGACACCGGTGTGAGCAGTACAGCAGTACCTTAAGTCGAACAAGTAAGGAAAGGGCTGTCTTCGACTGTGCCGAAGACTTTATAACTTTCATGAATTCGCATCACGATTTAATGTGTCCGATCTTACTTACAATTAGTACAAACTCTTCAAAACTGTTAATTCAAAGATAGATAGCCCAAAACCCATTTATCGGAACAATCGATTGTATGGAAGCTGTGCGTTGTATTGGAGATTTAAAACCACACACACACAGGAACGCGAGGAAAGAAACAGCCAAAAAGTTTACCGATGCTCTTAAAAACGTGATGGGTGAAATACGGAAACTTTCAGTATGGCTCCGGGTGATTTAATTAATCATTTTACGCGTATCGTTTTTGCAGGGATAAAGAGTAATATGTACACGTAGGGCCGGTTTCACCAGCTCGACTTAACTTAGTTAAGTTTTCCACTTTTTCAGTTTCACCATCTAACTAAACTAAGTCACAACTTAGTCAGCCTGCCAGCTGACTTATTCCCGACTAAGTCAGTGTTGCTGTCGTTCAAAACCTAAATGTCAGTAATGCTCCTAATTTGTTTTGTATAATGTCCCAGCCGGAAAATTCTTCAAGCATGACTTTAACGGCGTATGCGTAGATGCATGTGAACGCTTGTTTTCTAGCATGCAACCATTACGAAACTATCGTTTTCAATTAAGCGCTAATTTAAGTACCTTCCAACTAAAGAGAAATGGGTGTAAGATCAATACATTCCTTCGTGTATGGCCATTCATGCCCATTTCGCACTGGGGTATTGGGATGCGCACAGTTGTCTGGTATGAAAAAATACTACTATGCATAAAACAGCTGATCGGGTTGTTGTGTTCAAAATTATTTAAGTCGCTCAGTTGGTGAAACCCAAAATTAAGTTAGTCTCGAGTCTTTTATAGTGTTTTACATAAAGTTGAAAATATCTTAGCTTAACAAAATTAGTCTACATAGATAATATAAATTAATTAGATGCTAATATAAAATATTTAATGCTGGAGAAAATAATACAAGCTGCAGAACTTAACCGCGCTGGAACAATATTTTATAAAAGCGTGCAACTGTTGGCATATGCTGACGATATTGATATCATTGGCCTTAACAACCGCGCCGTAACTTCTGCTTACTCCAAATTAGAAAAAGAAGCGGAGAAAATGGGATTGGTGGTGAACGAGGGCAAAACGAAGTACCTTCTGTCATCATGCAAAGAGTCAGCGCATTCGCGCCTTGGCAACCAAGCCACTGTTGGCAGCAATAATTTCGAAATAGTAAAGGACTTCGTTTACCTGGGAACCAGCATTAATACCAACAATAATGTTAGCCTAGAAATCCGACGAAGAATCACTCTTGCAAACAAATGCTACTTCGGACTGAGTAGGCAATTGAAAAGTAAAGTCCTCTCTCGACGAACGAAAATAACACTCTACAAGTCCCTCATCGCACCCGTCCTGCTATATGGTGCAGAAGCGTGGACACTAACAACATCTGATGAGGCGGCTCTGGGAGTATTCGAGAGAAAGGTTCTTCGAAAGATTTGTGGACCTCTACGCGTTGGCGACGGCGTGTACCGAAGAAGATTTAATGATGAGCTGTATGAACTTTACGCAGACGCCGACATAGTTCAGCGAATTAAAACACAGCGGCTTCGCTGGCTAGGCCACGTAGTGCGAATGAGCGAAGATGCTCCAGCCCAGAAGGTATTCTTATCGGCACCCGCCGGTGGAAGCAGAGGAAGAGGGAGACCACCACTCCGATGGAAGGACCAAGTGGAGACCGATTTGCGATCCCGCGGTGTTTCTAATTGGCGCCAGTTGGCGCAACGAAGAAACAACTGGCGAGCTATGTTGGACGATCAAAATCGCCCAGGCGGTTAGATGACCATTTAAAGAAGAAGAAGAATATAAAATATGAGGCAATAGGGTAGTAGTAGGAGGTGTAAGGAATTAGGGAGGGCAAAGAGCACACAGCCAATTTGAAAAGTTTAAGATTTGTCTCCATTTTTAGCTTGTTGGGTAAAAAATTCCACAACTGTACAGCCCTAACGAAAAACATTCTTGATGTGGCAGAATACTTGAAAAATGGTACAATTATGTTGCATGTCCGGTCTGATTGCGCAAAATTTTAGCTTAGAAAAAAGGTAATTCGGGCTTCGGGTGTGGATCAGTTTAAACATGTAGTAAACTGTAGCGTTGTTATTTAAAAGTTGGAATTTTCTCATCGAGGCTTTGTCAAGGCAACCATATATTAATTCTTGGTATGAAAGTATTGGCACGAAAAGGTTTTAAACTAGTTTGAGTTTAGTATCTTGTGGAACATAAATTGCCGTTTTCCATAGCTGTCGCAGCACAAAGTACATTTTACTAACTGCTGAGTTAACATGATCGACACAGATGAGTTTGGAATTTAGTCTAAAGCCAAGGGTCTTGACCACTTTCTCATATTTAATAACACTCCGATTAAGTTTCGTAAAAAAATGAGAAAATAATATTGTTTGGGTTTTGGACACATTTAAGCAGAGTCCATTGAATTTCGATCATGAAGAAATAGATGCTAGGTCTTCGTTTATTCTGAAAACGAGATCCTTAGAAAATCCTAACGGTGCAGAGAGTTATATTTGTGCATCATCAGCGTATGCGTGTAAAGACACATTTACAGTAGGTCATCAATATATAAAGAAAATAAGACAGGACCATGGCATAGTAAAACAGGAAATAGCACGGCATCCATATTGGAAATTGCTTCTTTAAAACGTCAGAACAGCACAGCACCTGTTAAAATGTAAACAAACCGATTGCAAGTTTGACAGTTTAGAGAAAATTAAAATGAAAAAAATCGAATCAGCTGTTGAGATGAAATTACCTGTATAGGTATGCCATGGACAGGACCAAGAATTGAACCTTGCGGTACCCCGAATGTTATAAGCAATAGTCAGGGGCAGGTTTCATTGGAAACGACCCTTGCTTCCTATTCCGGGCTAAATCCGAATTATGCCAGTAGCTTTTGAAGAAGAATTTTGTGACAAACGTATCAAATGGTTTAGAAAAATCTAAAAGCGTAAGTATAGATAGATCACGCCTATCAAAGTATGGCCGTATCTGATTTATTACCTTGAGCAAGGTTCGCCTTAGTGCTACAAATTGTCTATGGACACTAAATTTCTCATACAACAGAAGGAAATAACTGCTGAAGCGCAAGGTTAAAAGTTTTTAAGCGATATAATATTGTATTGTATCCATTTCGCCTCCAGTTTGCAACTCAAAAGAAGGACCATGTATTATTATTACTTGTGAAATAGCATTTATGTCCTTTGTTATAAATGAGGAAAAAGCTTTAGATTTCTATGTTTTTCGTGCTTTACCTTGCGATGTTACAATACAGTCCAGACACAAACCAGTTGTACGATTTCTAAATACTTATGGGACAGCGGTGGCAAACCTTTTAATTCATGCTATCATTTTATTGACATACTAACCGAATGTAAAGCGACCACTTTCGATTGTTATCACGATATCAGCCTGCTTAATATCACATCAAACCTGCGAAAGATTAAAACCCCGTCTTGGACGAGCTGAGTGGATCATATCATAGTGCCTTTAACACTGTTAAGTCTGCCATTGAAATATTTTGTATTAATCAGGAAAAGGGATTGTTATAAAAATAATTTAACTTTAAAACCGCCATTAAACAATCTTACAAAATAAAATATTTTTAGGCGCACTATTTTGTGTAAAAATCCAATCTCCTGTAATAACTTTATGTCTGAAAATTATATCTTCACAAAACTTACAAGTCTATGCCAAACAACTTTTCAATCGAGGTTTCAGACAAAACAATTGCCATGCGAGGAATTACTTGACCCTAATTTTGTAGAAAATAGTTCTGGACGGTAAACTGTAGAATATCCTCACACAATAAAATATCTTTATAATAATAATTCCCAAACGGATTACCGGCCGACCGGCGCGAGGGGCGCATCCGCAGAACGCGCGGATTATTCGTTCGTGCCGAGTCGTTGAAACGCTTTGGTTTGTTAATCGTCGAGATCTAAAACTGCTCAGCTACAGAGAAAACCTCATCAGGTAAGTAAAGTAGATATAAGATAGAGAATACATTAAAAAATAACTAGTTAACAGAATAAAATTGTTGTTAGAAGTTAACATAGAAGTCAAAGAATAAGAAACAATTAGTAGCTATGAATTTAGGATAGAAATAATTGATTTTTTATGCTAAAAAGCGAGTCTGAAATATCAAATCTACCAGAAAGAGAGTTATAATCTTGACACAAATAGCGAAAAGGCTCATTTAACTGAAAATTGGTTCGGAACTGTTTTAAGACTAGAGGTTTAAAATGCCTTCAAGGACGAGACGGTACATTGAAGTTCACTTCACTTAGAAGAAATGGGTTGGAGAGTGAACCATTTAGCAATTTAATCATAAAAACAATTCCAAGCACTTCCCTCCAACTAGAAAGTGTGTGCAGATTAATGAGTTTTACACGATTCGTATAGGGTGGCAGATTATACAAGGGATCCCAATGTAAATCTTTTAAGAAAAATAGTAAAAATTGTTTTTGAACTGATTCAAGGCGATCTACATGAACCTGGTAACGCGGGTTCCAAATTATAGAACCATATTCAAGTATCGGTCTGACTAATGTAGTGAAGAGGGCTTTAGTTACATAAGGGTCGCTAAATTCTTTAGACCATCGTTTAACGAATGCTAGGACACCTCTAGCCTTATTGACTGTTGTGTTAATATGGCGGTTGAAACTGAGTTTATAGTCCATAGTAACCCCCAGGTCAACAAAATCATACACTTGCTTAAGACTATAATTTTTATTTGTATAGGAAGCCGGCTGAGAAATTCCACGCGAAAAACCCATGTACATTTTTTAAGGTTAAGTGGCATATAATTTAAATCGCACCAAGTAACAAGTGTAGATCTGATTGTAGCTTATTTCTATCTTCAAATGACGCGAATGACACGAAAAGCTTTACGTCGTCAGCATACATTAACATTTTTGAAAATTGTATTATTGTAGAAATATCATTTATAAACAACAATACTCCTGAAGAGACATAAATGACATCGGATACTAAATTTTTAAACACTACTCTTTGTGTCCTATCAGTAAGGTAAGAAGAGATCCAGAGATTGAGACCCAGCTGAAAGCCCAAATGATCGAGTTTATGAATAAGTAATGACATACTTTGTCAAAAGCTTTGCTGAAATCCGTATAAATAACGTCGGTGTGCAGATTTTTTCTAAAGCCATTTGAGACATGACTGGTAAACTCAAATAAATTCGTAACTGTGGACTTTCCCTAACTGAACCCGTGTTGGCAGTCAGCTATCAAAGTAGAGATCGGACCCGTAAGTTGATGTGTAACAATAGCTTCAAACAATTTTGGGATGGCAGAAAGCTTTGCTATGCCACGAAGACCTACTCCCGCTTTTATGCAGCGGTAGAAGAACCGATTCTTTCCACGCTGTTGGCAAAACACCACACTTTAGTGATAGATTGAACAAATTGGTAAGGGGTTGATAAATATGGTTCGCACACTTTTTCAAGAAACATGTAGAAATCCTATCAGGACCATATTTAAAAGACTCTTTTCAAGGTTTTAAGTAAATTAGAACATCTTTGGCGCATATAATTGGTGAATTAATTACATTTGTCCCGTGTAGCTTATAGGGATAATTTTGAAAGTTTGAATTGGTGACGGCAGAATGCTTAGAAGTGAAAAATTGAGCAAAGAAATTTTGCGATTTCTTCATTATCGCTAGATATAATGCCTTGATACTTCATGACTGAGGGAAACCCTGATACTTTACGTTTATAATATACGAAACCATAAAATGACTTTGGATTGAGAATAATGTCTGTTTTTATTTTAGAGATATAAGCTTTATAGCACTTTTTATTTAAAACTATGTACTTCTGACGTAGAATGGAATACAGTAAGTAATGTTTGTTTAATCCGGATTTCTTATATAAATTAAATTATCACAACCATGATCAATATATGGCCGAAACGAATTTCTTTGAAACCATGAATTGGGAAAAATTTAATCAATCCTTGTTGAGGGAACAAAGTGTCAAGGAAGATTAAATCCCAGCGAAAAATTAAAATCTTACATCCAGGCGCTGAGGAATTAAGCACAAGGCACAGCAGCTGAAAAAATTGTTCGTCCTTTTGTGCCCCTAACTGTATGCTACAAATGTTTATTCTAAGTACTAATAACACTCTCTCACACTTATAATATATCTCACTGCAGCTGACGAATATTGAATGATTGTATGGGTCAGACGTTGTCATATGCAGTCAGAAATATTCAGAGATTAGAGGGAATCAATTCAGTAATCGATTCTAGGAATCATGAAAGCACGAAAAGAGTGTACATAAGGTTATCTCTCAGTCAGAAACTGTAAGCGTCAATCAGAAAATTTTTTGCTGACTACTTCTGGAAAATCTGTCAAAGGATAAGCTGTTGCGCATTTGATAAAACAATTGTAAATTTAAGGAACTAAGTTTTAAATGTGCCTGAAAAAACGTCTTGCATGCGTTAAAGTACCCTGTGCACTTTTTGTACAAATTAGTTTTATTTTTTATTCTATTCTAAAATACTTCAATTCCTTGCCATTCACAATAAGCCTTGACTCACAGAAGTAATATTCTTCGCTATGAGGAAGAAACGGTGGAACATCTCGTTTGCAACTGTCTGGCCTCGGCGCTGCCTAGGAGTTCCCGCTGGATAAGCTCCGCCAAATTGAAGAGTATGACATTAAGGATTCGAAGAGGAGGAGTGACGGTATCAATTGCCCTTTGGTTTATCTCTTACGTTAAGGACACGACTATAGCGGTACGCCAATGTAATCAATAAACCTTGTAAAATTAAATTACAACAACCACTATGAATATTATAATAATAATTCTATATTTATTAAAAAATTTGGCATAGAAAAATACTAAAAACAATATTCACGAATTGGTTACAGTAGAAACATATTCCTTTGTATTTGTACATACATATATAGTATACATATGTATTAACTGTTTTAGATTTGCATGTAAGTGTGCAAGTATGTAAAACGCACATTTATAATTTACTAATCATTATATACTAGTTGCTTATATACATACGATACATACGATTATATGGCTTATCACTCAGAGGCGGTTTAATAATTTTGATTGAAGATGACTTAACTTATCAAATAATATGAATTTTTACAGAGATTATTTTCGCGAGCTATTAATAATCGACTAATCGGTTAATAGTCGAATGTCGTTAATAGTCTAAAGCGTTTAAAATAGACAAGTTGACAAATTCGACTTTCAAATACTTAGCTGTCTTCTTTTACCATTCTTTAAGCCTGAATTTTTTTTCAAATAACTTACTTTTCTATCTTTTCCTGCTTGTCACTATAATAAATGGACTTCAGGTGGGCTGTTGAAGACAGTGTGTCGTTATTGAAGTCCCCATTTAGTTTACAAATTTTACAGAATTAGTCGAAGATTCAACCGCCGAACAATCGATTGCATTTAAAATTCGTATTCCTTTCGCATTTGAGTTTTTGTATTTCAATTAAAATTCAACATTTTTTTGTGCCGTTATGCATGGGCGGGCATATAAATCATGTGCATACTCGTATATTTAAGATTTTCTTAAATTTGATTTAATAACATTGTTTAAAGTTGTAGGTGCTTTTGAACGATGCATGCTGTTGTATTATCATTAGGGCCCGCCGAAAGTTTGAACATATATCGAAATATTTTATTCACTCGCATCTAAATTTTCTTTGTTAAATATGACTAGAACACAAATTTCGAATGAGAAACTTGTTTTTGCAACTTCAACAACTTGGGTTGAATACAATTTCTGCGAAGTTTTTTTTATTGGTATGTATTTAACAAAAAAAAAAAAAAAATTTCTGTAAGGTCTTTTTGTGTTAGTTCCTAATTTTCTGCTCTCATTTGAAACCAATATTAATAAATAAGGTATCGTTTTAAAGGTGGGGGTTAGCTCTACATACAAAACCATGTTTTAATTAGCGGAGTGCTTTTGTTTAAGCGTATTTCAAAAAAATGAATTCTTTAAAATAAACGATTGTGCATGCACACAAAAATCAATTTGTACTGCAACGCTATTGTGACTGTGACATTCACATGCCTCGCGACATCTACATTTGAGTACTAAGACTGAACAGTGCTAGCATAATTAAAGGCATTGCGAATATCACAGCGCTCAACAGTACTGTCTCCGATACAAACTTTAAGTTTCCTTTCAAGAAATGTCTGGAAAAATGGAGAAATCGCACAGAAATTCCACATTTCAGTTTTTATGGACGGATCCAAAATGCCCTCGCAGCTTCTTCCTTATGAAACAAGCAAATCGACACATCGTTTCTTTAATATGGTTGCTAGCGCATCGTAACATACCTATTCTCAAAGGAAATGGATGACACATATTCGGTAACAGGGAATCTAAATAGCAGATGACCTTTCTTGTTATGGATTGGTTCATGATGCCTCAACAGTGAAGAAGGTCCTTCAACCTTCGAGACCTATCAGGACCGTGTTTCTCAGCACTGGCTTTGCAAGCCTAATAATAGATTGAGTGCTTCGGAGTATTTAATGCTCCTATAATGAAGCACGATTTTTGAATATTCTCAAAATGAATATTCACATTAGTTGCGGTTCTTACCGGACACTGTACTAATGGGGCACATGCGGCACGAATGGGTCAGGAATATAATACCCCTTGCCGTAGCTGTAACATTGTAAGGGCGGAAGAAATGATGTAGTACGTTATGTTATCCAGCGCATTGGCAAATAAGATGGCTGTTTTTCCTTTCTTTGGGATCATTTGAGATGCAGTAGCAAGAAAGAAAAACTATTGGGTTCACAGGGACTCGCCACACTAACCAACCAACATTCGTATCAAAACTGCATCGTGGATAAGTTTCCATATGCATAATTTTGTATGTACATATGTACATCACAAATTTTTATAAACAAAAAATGTTGAATTTAGAATTTTTTTGACACGGTTTTTCTTTGACAACTTTTCATCTTGCGTATGGTGAACTAGAAAAAGCTTTTCATTTGTCACTGTTGGCTGTCCATACCTATAACAATTTGGAGTGACAAAATTGTGTCTATTGAAGTATAACAATTGTTAGGGATAACAAAATAAGAATAGTGCTGTAAGATACATATGTACACAGGCTCGAAAACGTGAACACTCTAAAGTGTAAACATCCCAAAACGTGAACAAACCCAAAAAGCTCCATAACATGAACAGTAAACGTTAAAATTATTTGAATGCAGTTTACATCTGATCTCAAGTAATTTTAAACTTCGCGAATCCCCTAGCCATAAAATATGTATTTTGATCTGGAAAAGAAATACACTGCGTTCCACGGAGTTGCTCAAAATGGAGAAAGCTCTTTATCGTTGGTTTATACGAATGCGAAATAAGAACTGGCCAGTAAGTGCTTTAATGTTGAAAAAAAGGCACTGCATTCAAAACGGAAGAAAACTTAAGCAAACTTCTACGCTAGGAATGGACGGCTTCAAGGATCCAAACAAAGGTATGGTATTCGACTTCTTAAAATATCAGGCGATTAACTGTCTTCGAAGCGTCAGCTAGTTTCCGTTTAAAGAAAAACTTAAAGCTAAAATGACTGAATTTGACTGAGTTGTGCAACGATCAGCTATATAATGCTGATGAGTCCAGCTTACTCTGGAAACTCTTGCCAGAAAAAACTTACGTGTTCAGTTTACAGAAGAGAGCACGAGCGGTAAAGTCGGAGAAGCAGCGAATCACGTTTTTATGTTGTTCAAACGCCACCGGATCCCATTGACTTAAAACCTTTATAATTGGAATGGCGAATAATAAACGCTGCTTTATTAACTGTCAGTGCCCCATAGATTATAAGAGCTCCAAATTCGCCTGGATGACGTCGGCTATTTTCAAGCAATGGTTTCACGAGTCATTCGTTCCACAGGCTTGGTATTTAAAGCTCTTCTCTTAATCGACAACTCTCCTTCTCACCCAAATGAAGCTGAACTGATAACGGAGAATGGGCAAATTTCGGCAATGTTTATGTCACAATACGTTACTCCCCTCATTCAACGGACAGATCAGAATGCAATAAAAATCACTAACTTGCATTAAAGACACAGCCTTCTAGCTTCAAAATCTGATTTGCTCGAATCGATGAAGAAAATTAACTTAAAAACAGCTATAAATCTTTTGGATACCGCTTGAAGTCGTGTTGGTGATTAACATTAGCTAGATGCTGGAACAATATACGAGTATTACATTTTGCGGTAAACGATGATGATCCCGAAGATAGTGTTCCGTTGGCGGTGTTAAACGAAAAATCGGAAGCTGAACTTCGCTCTTTGATGAGCAACACCGTCAATCTCCTTAACAGTTTAAGTGCTGAGGTTTGTTCGTTTTCGCAAATATACTCAAAGATATGTAGGTTATTGAAAATCGTTTTTTGTATTAAAACTTTCAGACTGAATTCACGTTACGGGCAGTTCATGAATGGAACAAAGATATTGAGGAGGATAATGCACATGGCGATTATGAACAAGATTACGAATCTTATGAGCACTGCGTATCAGAGCGACTGGAGAAAATTAAACCGACTAAAGCAGTTAAAATTTCTTACGAGGCGATAAGAGGGGTTGGTCATGAAGACATCCATCTAAATGATATGAATGTACTGCGACGTTTAAGGGAGAAAGCTGTGATTCAAGTTTAAAAAAAAAACAGAAAATACAAAAAAGATGACTATTTTTTTTAAATAAAACCTACATTTCTTACGATATAACTAAAGTGCCAATTAATATGTAACAAAAACAAAAATTAAATGTGAATTTAAATGTATAAATATGTATTGACTTAGTCTTTTTGGGCATTCCAAGAGGTGAACACTTTTGTTTACGTGAACTGCAATGGTTTTAATTAGGTCACGTCATCGAGCTTGCGCTGTAGCTCAAACCAGGCGACAATGCAGTACTAAGAAAAAAATGTCCAGGTAAAAAAAATATAAATTTACACTGTGTGTTTATATATGGACTACTTTAATACTTTGATCTAATTTGCAACTTACGCTTTGTAACCATATTGAAAGGCGTAGTGTGAAAAATATTTCGCTATTTCACGGCGCACCCTAATGAAATTTTTGTTTATACTTAAATGCAAGTTATTCATATCATACAATTAACACGTCTCTTTGTCAATATTGCAACTATTTACATTGAAACTATATATTAATTTGTATTATATTTTTGTGTTGTGTAAACATATCTGATTTATGTGCATACATTTTTGAATGACATGCGTTTTTATGCTAAATTATATAAATTAATAGGAATCTGAGAGATATTTATCTTAAATTTCCCTTTAAAAATACATTTATTTAGTATGTATTTACGTGTAAACTTGGTTATCTATGCCTAATTTAACAACTTCTTTCACATGTTGTAAATTTAATTTATAGTTATAAAAATACACCTACATATTTACTATATGTATGTATATAAGTTTTGTTTATTAGAAATACACTAGATAGCTAAAATTGTTATGCATCTATTCAGGCATTGTTTTTGTGTGTACATACATAGATGTTATATCATTTTAATAACCCACTCATATTGATTGTTTTATGCTTTATATAACTTCGTTTGGATTTATAGTTTGTTTTATAGGAATATAATGTAAAACCTTCTAATAGTGAAAGAGCTGATGGGATAAGGCTTATACCTTCAGAATAGCTTAAGTTTAAAAACTTAGTGTAGAGTTAGCACATTTGGACCACAACCTACAAGCTGTTGGGCGCCTGAACTGATTTCCAAAAAGCCTAACATTCAACACGCTCTCTAAGACTAAAATTGAAGTTAAATATTTTTTTGATTTAAAATACTTAAACATTTTTACGAGCCTGCTTGAATTAGTAAAAAGAGTCACAAAGTTTAAACCGAAGATTTATTTGTATTGCACTTTAATTAGAGTTGTCTACGAAAAATATTGCAAAAAAATATTAGAAATCATATATATTCTTAAAAATCAATATGATTGGGTTACATACATATATGCAATTTAGTATATGTGTGCATGTGTATGTGTGTTTAGACTCCTTCATGGCCAGAAGAATTATTTACAATTTCAGTTCGTAGCTTAAATTTAAATTTCTTATTTTATTTGGTTACTTAAGTTTAAATTTAAACAGAAACATTTTAAATACTTAACAAACACATGCGCATGGGCAAACATGTGTACATATTTTGAAAACTTCATAAATCAGTCGCCTGTCAAGTGGCATCATTTTAAGCCGCACGCAAAACATTTAAATATGCTATATTGAACTCGTTATACTTACTAAAATATATATTCATACATATATACAAGCAGGATGTGTTGTTACAAACTGCACAGTTTTAAGCTTCTAAGGTTAGTATGACGAAGAAAAGGAGCATAAAGTTGTGTTGCCTATGAATGACAGCAATTTATTTACTCATCCTGCTTCATTACAAAGAATTGTCTGTAAAGGTTGAAATTTTTTAATGTGCAAAAACATTTGTTATAGATTTATTCCAGGACCAATAAGATTTTCTTAATGTTAAATGAAATGTGTTTTAAAATATTTTATTTTTAATCATATAACAAAACACCTTGTATAAATATATTAGATGTAAATAGATCTGTATATGAAGGTGTGTACTTTTTTGGGCTGATACGTAAGGTATTTTCGAGTTCTAAAGATCACATAGATCAAATAATTTTTTTTTCATTTCAAACACATACAGCGGCTTATGCTTTACCAAGGATGTAGTTGAATTTATTTTTTGATTTGGAGTAAACACTGCAGCGCTAAATTCAAGGAATTGTGACGTGCAAAATCTCCCCTTGTTGCTGATGTTCTTTAAACAGCAAAAGCAGTCACCAAAGCCTTTGGGGAGTAATGTCGAAATGATAGAAAATCTATTACCAACTAGAGTTGATAAATACGAGTATTCGTTTGGCTCTGATTTTGTCGTAGAGAATGGAAGATCACAGTAAATCGCAGCGACCGCTTCAAAAAAAACGCCGTGACTAACGTGACTGTGACAGCATCTGATCCCTTCTCACATTCTCGGTTGCAGAGGAGCATATGAATCTTTTGAAAGAGATGACTCACTATACCCCCCGGAAATAATAATTTTTCTAGTCGTAGGGGACCCTGCAAAATTTTACCAATCAATGTTTTAATTTACTTTTAAAATTTATTAAAACTATTATCTATTTGCAACCAATTGGTGACAATGGGACATAGTCATAGTCATACGAGAACGCA
The DNA here is from genome assembly GCA_949987695.1 of Merzomyia westermanni. Lineage (NCBI taxonomy): Eukaryota > Metazoa > Arthropoda > Insecta > Diptera > Tephritidae > Merzomyia > Merzomyia westermanni. Next base: position 83,210,007 of record OX465293.1, read on the forward strand.
CCTAGAGCTAAAATCTTAGACGACATTACTAGTTCTAGTTCAATACCCAAATAATGCTTTTAAATTTGCACTCTCACATGGCGATTTCAGTGGCGTTGGTAATTGTCGACCAGTGCTTGGCAACTCGTTTTCCGCCAGTTCCAGCTCGAAAAGTCTGACGTTAGCTTAGCCTTTGGCTAGTTTATTGGCAGTTCGCTTGATGATTCAGTCGATATACTAGTTGTACTTCAAAGTCTCTTTCAACTATCGCTCTTGTAATCGGTACTGATAGAAAATCGAGGTGTGTAGCTCCAAGGCGGCCTTTTTGTCGACTCATTCGCAATGTTACTGTAAGATTACTATATAGGGACATCAAGATAAATTTTGCAAAAACCTATATCATTTTTTGATTGTTGTTCTACAAAATTTGTGGAGTACAAACTTTGAGTAAAATTGTGAACCAGTCTTCAAAAAAGACAGTCTTGGCCTACACGCTTTGTGAATCGTCTTGTGCCGATTAGAAATGTGATAGTTTAAAGGCAGTTTGAAATATCGGGTATTATCGATAATCACTCATTCACAAGCAAAACTACAACCAAACTTATTGAAATGGCACAGTTTGAGAACTAGCCAAATCCGAACTATGTTAGAACTGTCGAAATAGAAGCCATGTGATAACGAGTTGCAAAGTAATGCATTGGCGACAACTGCCACCACCAATGACATCGCTATGTAAAAGTGGACAGTTGAAAGCATTTCTTGCGTATTAAGCTAGAGCTAGTAGTGTCGTCAGACGGTTTAGCTCAGGGATAGTTCTAAGCTATTCCAATTTTCTGCAGGGTATTCGTTTCTAACCTAGGATGAATGTGAGACTGAAGCGGCTAAGCATTTTTGAGACAAACTTAGTAGAATCATGGTGTATAACTTTGTTATGAACGCAAACTGCCGTAACGACATTAGAAGCGAAGACACCCCAAATAACGGCGAAAAGAGTTATTATTACTACTATCATTTGCCATAGTTGACCAAAGTGCATTAAAAAAAATTCTAGGTAAAAATTATTATTTAGTGCCACTAGTTCAAAACTTCACTCAATTTCGGACAACTCAATTCGTATTGAAAGTAGAGCTGAAAGTTTGGAAAGTCGTTATAATCTAGGACAATATGAGACTAAAGGTGCAACGCTACTAAATGCATTTAGGATCTTTATAAGACTAGATAGACTTTGTTGCTTTGAATGAACAACTTTTCAGTACTTTTTAAAAAGCATTTCGTGTTTAGCTCATTTGCATTTCATTAATCAGGATACCGCGGAAACCTATCGCAAGCTTGCAACATGTAATGAAGAATATTCTCACAATTTTTGAGCCACCCTAGTGTGCGGCTTGTATGGCCTATAAATATATGTAGGTATGTTTGTGCGTGCACTCTCCATTACGCTTTCTTTTTGCTAGTTTTTACAGTATTTATAAACTTATTGTTAAAATTCCCTTTATTTCGTTTTTGTAGTTGCATTTGCTTTTGTTGCTTTTGCTTAGTCCAATTTCATATAATTGATCTCTTTGGTCTAGGCAAAGAGCATGTATGAATAAGAGCCACCAACACGTATGTTCGAGCAGAGCTACTCGCCACACTTGCTCGCCGATATCTATTAGGGTTTCAAGCATTCCCCTTTGTGCATTTTCTTAATTTATTTAGAGTGACTTTGCCAAATATCAGCTGATCGAATGAGTAGCAAATTTTTAGTTTGAGTAGCTGACTTTATTGACTTTTTGATGAAGTTGAGTCTTTCCGGACATTGCGTTTTCATGAAGTTGAGGGTATTTGCCTATTATGTTTGTGCAAATTGATCAACTTAATGGAAATAAAATATTAAATATGACAAATATCAAAATATTGGAATATTTTCATTTTATTAATTGAAAATGTTTTCCAATAGATATTTGAAGATATTTTTATTTTTATTTCCATAAAATATGCATGCAAGCTTCCATTTGATATGGTGGCTTGGCTTACCAGACCCAGGTTCAAGTCCCATCAAAAGGAACAAAAATGCTGTTTTCCCTTTTTTTATTAATATTTGATACTTTTTTTTAACTAGAAAAGGCATTTTAGATTGAAAAAAAAATAAATAAAATTTTCAACTAGATATGAAAAGCATGCTTCAAGATATGCAAGGCATGCTTACAAGTATGAAATATTTGATTGCAAAGTGTTCTGCTATACATATGTATATATGTGCAAAAGTAGAAATAGATATCAAATAGCTGAATGTACAGACTATTTCAATAATATTATTATAACTTTTCATTTATTTAATTTAAAATTTTTATATTTTTTTACCGAATTTGAATTAAATTTTCAAAAAAAAAAAATCACTAGTCCATAGTTTTCAAAAAATCCATACCTACTTTTAATGGCAATTTTCGAATTTTATTTAAATTAGGTAATCTATTTTTTCACCTATTTTTTTGAAAAAATTCATGCCTTATAATTTTATATTATCAACCAAGTTTCAATTAAATTTTCAAAAAAAAAAATCTCTAGTCCATAGTTTTCAAAAAATCCATACCTACTTTTAATGGCAATTTTCGAATTTTATTTAAATTAGGTAATCTATTTTTTCACCTATTTTTTTGAAAAAATTCATGCCTTATAATTTTATATTATCAACCAAGTTTCAATTAAATTTTCAAAAAAAAAAATCTCTAGTCCATAGTTTTCAAAAAATCCATACCTACTTCTAATGACAATTTTCGAATTTTATTTAAATTAGGTAATCTATTTTTTCACCTATTTTTTTGAAAAAATTCATACCTTATAATTTTATATTATCAACCAAGTTTCAATTAAATTTTCAAAAAAAAAAATCTCTAGTCCATAGTTTTCAAAAAAGCCATACCTACTTCTAATGGCAATTTTCGAATTTTATTTAAATTAGGTAATCTATTTTTTCACCTATTTTTTTGAAAAAATTCATGCCTTATAATTTTATATTATCAACCAAGTTTCAATTAAATTTTCAAAAAAAAAAATCTCTAGTCCATAGTTTTCAAAAAATCCATACCTACTTTTAATGGCAATTTTCGAATTTTATTTAAATTAGGTAATCTATTTTTTCACCTATTTTTTTGAAAAAATTCATGCCTTATAATTTTATATTATCAACCAAGTTTCAATTAAATTTTCAAAAAAAAAAATCTCTAGTCCATAGTTTTCAAAAAATCCATACCTACTTCTAATGACAATTTTCGAATTTTATTTAAATTAGGTTATCTATTTTTTCACCTATTTTTTTGAAAAAATTGATAGCTAATTCTATATATTTTTTCCGAATTTTAATTAAAAATACCTAGCCATAACCTATTATTTTTTATAATAATATACTAATATAATAGTTTTATCCAAAAAAAGATTCATTCATAATCAGATTTGATAAGAAAATGTTTATTACCACATAATTTTGTACGTACAAACGTCAATACGTATTATGCCATCTAATAATATACATATGTATGTAGATATTTGTGTATGTCCGAGGCTGCTGGCATCGTTGAATGGATGAAGGATATATCTGCAAACATTTAAATTTCGCGAAAACTCAGTTGAATGTTCTGAATTTTCATAGACATAGCGAAAATTTTGAAATTCCACATAACACCTTCATTCATGCAATATGAACATTCACACATAAATACATATGCATGTGCGGCAGCCAAGAACAATGTTGCCGTTGCAGCTTCTAGTAAAACGCAAGAAAAAGGGACTAAATAAATTACTAGTGAAAACGCAAATCCTTACTATTTTCTTGTATTATGTTCTGTAACTTGGCAAGACTATAGCTAGTCGGTTGACTACGCTTTTATTTGACATATCGGAAATGTCAATAGCTTAGAAGTCTCGAAAATATCCAAATTTGCAAAAGGCAGTCACAAAGGAAGCTGGTGCCGAAAGGGTAAAATTGATAATTAGTACAACATTGTCAAGCAAATCAGTCGCTCTGCTACTGCGATCTACTTTTTTAAGGGCTCTCATCACAAAGCTCAAAAATTTAACAAACGACATATACTGCGTACTTTGGCACGTTTAAAATAAAAATGCCAATTTTGTATGAAATATATAAAAAATATATAGAAAATTTTGAAAAATAAATTTTTCGTGTTTTAGTATAGATTTATACCAATTGCTGGTCAATATCTGTATTTTTTTGTTTAAATTTTTGGAAAGATTTCCAATATATTGGTATATATAGTAATAATATCAACATATTGCATATATATATCTCGTGCCTTACTTTCAATTTCTTTATGTTACCTGTCCCGGTACTTGTACCAGGAACTTTCTGTATGGTGGGTCAGAATTTTATCCAATATACAATGCTGGTTGCCTAGCAAAGTACCTATGAAGTTCCTAAATTAAAAATTTTTAGCAAATATGCCCAGTTGAATTTAAGTTTACCCCGTCACTGAATACCCCCAATATGAATTGAAGTTGGAAATTAAGATTTTTGTCAGATTTTAATTTTGTCGATCAGGAAATAATATTTGATTTATGAATGAAATAGTTATTGTTGTATTTATGACGACAGATTTGTAGGACAGATTTCGCTGCTGCGACTGTGCGTAGAAATGGTTTTTGTTTTTGTATCATGGTAGTTGTGGACAGCACTTGCATTAGAGGGGGATGTGAGGACATGTGTAGGTATTTATGTGTGATTGTGCGCATACGTTTGTTTGTTTTTTTGGACATATGTATGTACACAAATCTGTGCGTGCGCGGTAGCTTTACGCATGCACACTTTTTGGTGGATGATATGGGAATATGAATGTGTGAATGGCCGACGGCAAAATACATTCTTCCCATATTAATGATTAATTGATATGATATTCACATGCATATTTCCTTTTTTCTGCAATTTTATTATCCTTACGTAAAATCCTACTCCCTATATTTATTTTTATGTTCAATAATTCAAATTTATTTTAAATACAATTGCTATGAAACTAATTTTGGTAATTGTTTCCTTTAGGAGACAACTGCCAAAACACGTCCGAAGTTATCGGGAAAGGTATCAAAAGATACGTTTTGACCTTGGTAACAATAATCAGGCGGATTGTCGAGTTTTTGTTTCAGTGAAGAGATATTTGCAATCAAAGTTGAAATTTTCTGTAATTTTCATGTGGTTGTTGTAATCACGTATTAGGGTGTAAAAGTGTGTAGGGGTTAAAAGTGTGTTCTGCGCAGAAATACTGTGGACCGCGTAGCCGGTGTTGGACCGGCTAAGGGTTATTTTTGGGTTTTTTGCGAATAACTTTTCACTGAAACAAAAAATTGAAAATCCGCGGTAATTCTATACGACAGCACGTAATTGCTAATATACGTCCAAAAATCTCGGGAAATGTATCAAACGACGGGCTTTAACCTCCGTATCAATAATCCGAAAACGGAAGTTCGATATTTTATGTATGTTCAGAGATATTTGTAATCAAAGTTGAAAACTTTCTGTCATTCTCATGTGGTTGTTGTAATCACAGATTAGGGTGTACCGAAAAGTGCAAAAAGTGTGTTCTGCGCAGAAATACCTTGGATCAAGCCCCCTATTTGGGATCGGACCTGGCTAATTTTTAGGTTTTTTGCTAATAACTTTTCACTGAAAGAAATGATTTGATTTCCGCTTACGGATTATTGATACAGAGGCCAAAACGCGTTGTTTGATACCTCTCCCGATATTTTTGGACGGATTTTAGCAGTTGTCTCCTAAAGGAAACATTTACCCTACTGTTTTATGCAATTTTAATTATCCTTACCTGCTTTTTATATTTATTTTCAGGTTTACTATAACATATATTTATTTAAAATGTAATGCTATGAATTTCATGTTTTAGGTTGAATTCCAAAACGCTCGAAAATTACGAGTTTTTACTATTTCTTTGTAGAAATTTTTATAAGTAGAAATGGTATTGTTTGTTAGGAACCATTAAATAATTTTTTTTTCAAAGATATTCAATGAGCAAAATCAGCTTCGTTTGCGTTTTGCGAAAAAGTTTAAATTTTAGATCAGATAATCTGATAACGATAAAAGGTATTTTAAGTTTTTTTTACCTTTAACCAATTTATTATAAATTGAAAGCAATTGCATACCTACCTACTAAAAAAATTTATCTAAGACTTTAAACTTAAAATATCCTATTGAAAAAAATTATTAAAATGATTGAACCAAAGGCTTAAGTCATAAAATACTTATTGGAAATAGAAATAATAGAAAGGAAAAATGTTTTAATCAAGGTCGGGAGTCATATACATCCATAGATTTGAGATCGGAAATCTCGAAATAATAGCACAAAGTATTTTTCAGCATTTAATTAAATTTTCGCATCAAAATTATTTTCAAGTAAAATACTTGCATTTTTTGGCAAACGAACGTCAAAATCCACGGCCATCACATTAAAATGAGTCGTTTATTCAACTCATTCCGTTTGTTTACCTTTTGGGTTTACGCAATTCCCACTCATAAAGTACAAACTTTAACTCAAATAATTTGGAAATATTAAGGACAAAGCACAAAGGGGACTCGCTGAAACCCTAATAGAAAACATCGAGTAGCATCGAACATACTAGTGAAAATTCTGCCGATTTTCAAATGAGCGAACTGACGCCTCTTATTCATACATGCTCTTTGGTCTAGGGTAGCTGCGTTGGTTGTTGTTCGCATTGCGGTGCTATTTGATGCACTTGCAATTGGTGCTCTTCACTTTGTGCCTGTGCTATTTGCCGTTGTTCATGCTGTTCGTGTTGAATTTCTGTTTGTAAATTTTCAATGAGCACCGTTTGTTCGGTCAGCAGCTCAGCTGCTAACGTCGTCGCTGTGTTGTTGTGAAGCGCGTCAGGTGGTGGCATATTCGTATAATTGGGTGGCCCAGTTTGTGGCGGCGGTCGATGGTTGTTGTTTGGCATTACTGTGGTGGGTGTAAATGTGGTGGTTGGTGTATTAGTGGTTAGCGTTTGTGTATTACTATTCGAACCGGGCACGAAAACGCTGGAAAAAAAGAAAAAAAGGGGAAAAATAATTTATTAAAGATAAACTATTTGCTAAGTGAGGGACCTAATTTTGCAAATTATGCAAGTTAATAAAGGACTTCGTTTTTTATGTTAATGAAAATTGAGCAAAAAGCCAGTTGCACTCGGAGGTATGACAAGTATGGCGTTGCTATCGTTAGCGATGACCTGTTTCGAACACAGTAGAAGTCTGATAATCCGGTACGTTCGGGACCGGCTCGGTGCACGACTACCGAAACTTCCAGTCTATCGGGCGGTAATTAGAAGAACAATTAGGCTAATAATTAAACTACAAATCGACGGCTGAGTTGAAGATCACCCTATTTCAAAATATTTTAAAAAAACGTCCTATCTCAGAATTTCTATGAAGAACGCCCTATCTTAAAATTTTTTTCAATAACGCCCTATTTCAAAATTTGGTTAAAGAACGCCCTATCTCAGAATGAGTTTCAAAAACGAAATATCTGAACGAAAATTCAATACATTTTTGGTTGAGATGGGGCGTTTTTAAATAAAGTTCTCAGATAGGGCGTTGCTGAAAAAAGTTCTGAGATAGGGCGTTTTTGAATCAAATTCTGAAATAGAGTGTTATTCAAACACATTTTGATATAGGGCGTTTTTGAAAAATATTTTGAAATAGGGCGATCTTCCACTCAGCAGTCGAAATACAGTATGCAAATACATACAACAAAGCTTATTTTACATTTCATATAATGTATTTCACTTAGATTTAAAAAAGTCACGAATGTCTTTTTGTTTTCTTGACTTTTGGCGTTTAGTATAAAATTTATTTCTAATGATATGGAAATCAATAATTTCTGAAGCACTGTAGCTAGTACTAGCCTCAGCAAAAGAGATAAAGTTATTTAGTGATTCTGCAACTTCTGCCCCGCTGATTTTTTCCGGCCGCTAATTCTTTCCGAACAATACCGACCGCTTCCGGATGAACCCGAGCTACCCCGAAAACTTCCGAATAGCTCTCAAGCGTTTTAGTTGCTTAGAAGACACACAATTTTTACAATTTTCCGGAGCGATGCCGGACTATCGGGCATTCCGGACTGTTGGATGCCGGACTAATGGACTTCTACTGTATTTAAGGAAACATATCTAGCTACAACGGATCCTGGAGGACTCAGGTTTTTGAACTGTGACTGAGTTGAACTTAAACTGGTTAAAAGGGGGACTGTTTTATAAAATTACTTAATATGTATCTTTTGTTATCACAGATATCGTTTCTGCCAAATTTTAGTCTCAAAAGTGAGAATACGAAATAGCACTCCGGGAGTCCGATATATAATACCCGAACTCCATCGTGATGAGAGGCTGAATTATTGAAAGTCCGAGACGAGATGTGATATGATTGACTGTATCAAAAGCTTTCAATAGGTTAACTACCGCAAGGCCACTATTTTGAGTTTGGTGTTGGAAGAGTAGATTCTATTCAACAATTAAATATATGTTAAGTATCATGAAGCGATACACCACACGCAGGACATGTGTTTGGCATGCTGGGTGTGAGCCTGTACAAGTAAGAATTTAACCTGTTACAATAACCAGCTCGAAGTTGGGTCAGAGTAACTCAAGTCTCTCTCTCCTTTAAGCTATTTCAGGAGGTTGGATGTCTATAAGAGGGCTCAAATGCCGAGACGTGAGGAAAGAATCTACCGACTCGGTGTGTAAGTCGTTTAAGCACGCCTGTGTGCTTACGAATATGTTTCCCTATGTCCCTGGGCTGCGCATCTTCGTTCAACATATGGCTGTTTGGAAGTCTAGAGTAATGGCAGTTCAGTCGAAACAGTCTACTTAGTAATTCCGCATTGTCTCTGATATTGTGCTCCGTCGGACTGGTAACAGGTTTACTGTTACAGTTTCTGTATAACTAAATTGCCGTCACGCTAGGAGGATAGGGACGAATTTAGTGTACTTCCCATGGCGGAATAACCTTGCGACACCTTAATCAGATAGCTCAGAACATACAGAAAGAGTAAATACAAGATTTACACTTTGCCGACTAGGGTGCCCGTATTTATTGAAATTTCATATGCTCTAGAACGTGTAGCAGAGCTGGGGATCTCAGGTGTTGGAGCGGGTGGGGATGTTGCAAAAATGATTAAGTTGTTCATTTATGGATAGTAATAAGGAGATCATATGAAAACCTCTGGAGGATTTTTTTCACTATGATGATGAGCTGATAACAATCCTGCCCTCTTAAGGAATCCATGTCTATGGGTACCTCCGAAGACACCATTAGGTTGACCTATCATCAAGCTAGCAATACTTTCTACTCACGATTAACTGAAGTGTGTCCTAAAACTAGTTACGTGGTAAGTCGTGAAATCGGTTCAGTGAACATTTTGGGCAAATGCTTCTTCCTCCGCAAGAAACACACTACTTCGCTCACAGGTTTTCATGTCGTAGACAAATAATCGATATCTTTTTTTTGAAGCCGGGTCCCGACTTGGCGTTGGTAGACAGCGAGTGCATTTCTACTATGGAAAGCTTCTCAGAAAAAAATTCTTAGGAGTTAATCTTCTTGGCCCTTCTTTCGTGGGCTTCGCCATAATCTATACTGCTAATTAAGGATTGTGTAGGCTACATTTTGTATCCCGAGCCGTTTCTAAAATTTAACTCAGATTAAACAAAATACTTCCATTAATATGCGATCTCAATTGGGAAACAGTTCTATAGTCCTATACTTAGTTAATTTACTTCCTTTTTAGAGAGATACTTTATCACTTTTTAATAACACAAACCGAAGTACTATGAGTATATACCTTAAAGAATTTGTTGAACGATATAAAGGCGGTGGCGTATTCATGCGTAATCCACTGTAAACAGCACCATTGATTAAACTGCAAAAATAAAAAATTAAACGAGCATAAATTGAGGCATAAAAAACAGGACAGGAAACAACATCAAGCATGAACTCGAAAGCTTCATTTACTCACCCAATAGCCGCACATTCATGCAGCGATGTCAAATATGATGGTGGTGGTGGCCTATGTTGAAACTCTGGATACAGATAACCACTCGACAGTAAACGATTATTACAAAAGGGACTGTTACAATTGCGACAGTTTTCCATAAGCCGATAACAGGGACACTCATCCGCATCACCCGGTGAACACAAGCGCCAAATAATACCGGAGACAACCAGCAATGACAGCCCAATACCGATCATAAGCAACGACGCACTCAAATATTGTGTTGTATGCTCAATGAGACCAGTTGCGCCCAGCACAACACCACCCAACGTACATGCAGCGCCACCAAGTGCAAATATGCCGATAATAAAGGGCACAATAGGACGTGAGAAGCATTTACCAAAGGTAGAACGTATTGGGCCACATGTACCACTAGCAGCTATTGTATGTGGGTCGGTGGATGAACCTACAGCAGCACCACCAACGCCACCAGCACAACTCGTTGCAGCACCAACAATGCCAGCTGGATTATTAACAATGCCGTTGGTTGTGTCAAGGAAGCGTCTGAAAAAACAAAAAAACCAGATGAAAAAAAGATTAAAGTTAAACAATTATTATTTATGACCGCTTGGATGTTATATTTTTATCAATAAAGTCTTATACTATGTATATAAATATTTGCAAATGTATATGTGTCTGTAGATGGATATGGGCGCATGTAAATATGTTTTATTATTAAGAAAAAATGTTTATAGTTGACTGCGGGTTGCCTTCGAATGGCCGGTGATAAATACAATATATAAACAGGAAGGAAAGTAAAGTCTCAGGTAGAATTTGTTGTTATATACCCAACTGTGAGATTTAGCAACAAAGTTGTAGTTATTTTTTATTTTGATATGAGCTATTTCCATTAGGCATGGAACTATTCGAATAAAAAGTATTCTATTAAAAAATCCATTCGAAGGCTATACAAATTCAAAAAATTTATACTTTTATTCGAATAAATGACAACTATTCGAATAGTTAAGCAAATCTCACTACAGGTTATGCACACATTTGTACAAGCAAACATACATACATACATACAAAACGTGAATGCATGCTCATAGGTACAAGCGAGGAAGACAGTGCATTTCGCTTTCGACATCTTTCGCATTTCAATACAACTATTCGATTAAACGGATAAATTATTCGAATAAATACTATTCGAATTTTTTGAAACGAATATTTTTATTCGAATATTATTCGAAAATAATCCCACTACTAATTTTCATATAAAATTTGTTTGGCTAATGGATGAGATTTTGTACGTATGTAGACAGTATACTCCATTCTATGTAAGGCTGTATACCTAGGTGTTGCTATGAGTATGTTTTTACAAGGTTGCCAACTGTTTGAAATTGTTTAGCAATGACATTTAATAAGCCAATATGGATGCCAAAGCAAAGTTATTTTGTGTTGTACTTAAAAAAAAAATATTGCTAGTTCAGGTTAGAACTTAGTATTGCTACCTAATGCTGTCATGTTTATTTGCATTTGAATGAATATGCTACATTTATTTTGTTGTTGGTTTTACGGTCTGTTCATTTTACATATTTTTGTAAGGATAACGAGCTCAAGACCAGTTGATAATAATTCTTAGTTAATTATTATTATTTTTAATTAGAGGAAAAATTGAAGGCAACAAACATATACAGGCTACAGTTATAGTACTATTTCGAAAACAGCCACGATTTCTCGTCAGACTAATTCGTATAGTTTTGCTATTTCAGAGGATCTTGTGGAGAATCGAATCCACTCACTCTGATTGCCAGCGCAGTAAGTAGATTTTTTTTATAGTATTGCCACCTATCTTCTTTTCAGTGAAAAGCTTACATAGTTATCAAACTAAAGGTATTAGGGGTTGCTTCTTGGAATGATTTTACAGTGTTGCCACCGATTGAAATTGAAAAATAAAATAAAATCACATATGCCAATATGTGTATTAAACGGAAGGTATTTTAAGTCGTATTTATTGAAAAATATTTATATTAAGGGTTAACTGGGTTGCCACCTATTATACCTATATTTACATTTTTTGCTGATATTATCTCGGAAATGAATTCACCCAATTGGATGAAGGTTTGTAGAGAGGTAATATTATGCCACATTTTAACCTCTCCTATCTAAGCGTTGCCACTTATAATGTTTTTTACTGATTAGTATCTAGAACAAACTAAATTACAACAATAATGTTCTGAAGCTTATTTCTAACTGAGATGATTTTTGTATAGTTGAGTTGAAAGATGGATATGCAAATTAATACCCTAGAGAAGCCGGCTATGAATTGGATGTAGGCTGATATGGCTGAATGATGTTTAAATGTACGAAAAAGCAGGCATTTGTAATGGACTTGAAAATGGATGCTTGAACGAATGTTCCAACCGAGTCACCTTTGGGTGGAAGATGGGGAAAATTGACGGAAAGAGATGGAGACGGAATGGACTAAGAAGTCCCGGCGAAAGCGTTGGCGGACTCCTAAAAATACTTGAGCCCTTTGTCGAATGTCAAAACAGTTCTTAAGCTGACGGCGCAGGGTATAATAACAAAGCAATTTTATCTTTACCCGATACGTGTACACTACTCTTCGTAAGTTTACAATGCAGTAGGATTTTCACATCAGCGCTGCTCAACGCAGCATTACATGGAGTTTGCAGTCAATGAAAAAATGTGAAAAATGGAAATCGACATAACATGGAATCAGGAAAAACCCAGCACTACCAGCGCATCAATATTATTGATAGTAACAGCATGCGTGTGTTAAGCAGCATCTTGCATGCTGCATGCCACTGACAGCAGGTAGTTGCTGAGCAGGTAGAAATTTGCGTACAAAAACACACACTCAAGGAATTCATTAGGATAGAAGTGGAAAATCTTTGCCTGAATTGATGTGAAAAAAAAAACGCACACACATAAACTCAACCTACAAGACTCATAAAAATGAGTCAGGGAGCGGGCATGACAGTTATTTCCTGAAATTTTAATTCGAGAATCAGATGGATGACACTTGAAGTAGATTCTAGTAACTTGAGCTAGGAAAAAGAAGCTGACGAAATTGGTCTCGAGGTGTGCCAGGACAAAACGAAGTACAAAGAGTAAACTCATTTGTATTGTGCGAATAATGAAGCCGACTCGGCCCAATAGAACGGGCAGATCAATACTTAGTTTGAAGTACCAACTTAAAAATGATTCGAAATCAATTGGTGTGTTCAATTGCCGTCAGCTAGGAAAAATGTAAGGCCAAGCCGTTTAAAAGGTTCAGATTCAACTTTCCAAGATTTCTGAGAATATCACAACTTTTGCCGCCTCTGAAATGCGCAAAAGCAAAACAATTAGAAAAGTGTCTTACAGAAAGACGTACTGTGCTCGAGGGTATTTTGTGTTCTTCGCACATACACACACACACATAGACAGTTAACTACTGTATATTGGGGTCACAGGATTCTTCTTCTATTGACATTCACCTTTGTATGCTTGTCACTGTCTTCGTCGTTGTTGTTGCTATGGTTGTTAAGGCTGCAGCCGCTTTAACGCTCATTGTCAACTAAGGATACTTATGCATGATAGCCTGCTGCTCTTGCCCTTATATGCAATGGATTTTTTTTTTGTTGGTAAATATGTTGATCCTAACAAATATTTTTTTGGTCTTTTGTATTTCTTTGTCTCTTCTTCAATTTCGTTTTTGTTCATTCGTTTGACATGCAACACCTGCCTAAATGCCAATGATGCTCAAATACCTATCAAACGTAAGTGCAAAATATCTATGTGTATGTAGCTTTTTTTTGTGCGTACATAAAGTGTCTGACTGTCTGTCGGCTTGCTTATCGCTTATTTCACTATAATTTATGCCGAGTAAATGGGCAGCTGCTTCTCGCTTTTTCGCCTTTCAATTTATTTTCTTCTCATTTCTTGAGGCAGTTCAATAGCCATAATCACAACAAAAAAATCATTTAATTTATTAGAATTTATTCTTTTTTTTGGGACCAGCGCATCTATTATAAGATTAATATACTTTTCGTAAGGGAAGAAGCAAATAAAACAAATCAAGAAAATGGTTTCCTGAAATGAATTTTGTAATTTTTTTTGTGAGTTTCCATTGCTTTGGTTTCGATCTCGGCGAGTGTGGGAAAAAAGAAATCAACGAGAGGTGGAAGAATTTAAGTAACAAGCGATTTTATTGTCGGTCAATATGACCTGAAGGTGCCTATCGTAAATTATCAGATTTGTCCTTTTGTGGATTTTAATTAGAATTCGTGTAGTGGTCATTGTATTCAAGGATAATATTCAAGGCACAATATTTTTCTCTTGCTTTTAAAAATCACGCCAGCTTTTTCTTATTCTTGTAAAAGGGCGGCAACTAGAAACTACAAGGAATAACAAATCGTTTTCCACTTTGTCCTTCCAGCGGATTATGAGCCTACCTTTTTGAACTATGTCCAACTTCAATTTTACTAAAGGATAAAACAGACCCTGAGCTCCCCGTATATATTTCTGATTAATTTTTTTGGAGAAATACTTTTACCAAGTTAACCGATAGTTTAAGATGTCTTGATATTTAAAGGATTAAAATCTCTCCAATAAGTGAAGGTAAGGTTGTGGTGCAGCTGGTGTTACGTATCAGCATCTCTGAATATAGCGAATGTTTTTTTTGGAACAGGCAAAAATTTGTATTCAAAAATATGTGCAGCGATTTCGTCCATTTTCGCTGGGTATAGTCTCTGGTATAGCACTATGTCCTATAAAGAAAATTTAAAAAATTATATATAAAAGTGGCAGTGGTTCTTAACCTATTTCGATAATTTTTCTTCGCATCTTTCTTAGAATAACACTGTTATGATGTATATTGAAACGATTTTACGCCATCCCTTGTCAAATTTGGTTTTGTAACAAACCGCTTTCGGCGTTCCGCCATACTCAGTGTTTAGTTCGATGACGGAAAATCGTTCCAATGTATATTAACTTTCCACATTGTTAATTTGAAAATGGAGTTGATGGATTTGCTTTTATTTTTTTTTCTGAGAAGCTTTTCGTGGGCGAAATACCCTCTGAGCGCTGCCGAACTGCCGAGGGCCAGCCATTTTGAAAACGGTACTTGATTTAGGTACTTTCGGTGTATTAGACCACAACTCTGCCTAATCAAAATCGGGCGATCCCATGCCCATATTAAATGACATATAAAAAAAGATCAAGACGAATTTTGTATGTAATTTGTGCTTCTATTTTTTAAGTTTTTATGAAAACGAGCACACTGCAATCAGGTTTCGGCAAAAAAAAATGACAAATGAAGAAATAAAAAGAAGCTGCGTTTCTTAAAATTTTTATTTAAGATATATCAAATTCTATAACGTAAGCCATATAAAAAAAAAATTTCAAAATTTACATAAAGTTCAGGAAGGTTAATTAAACGTTTAAAAATTTACATCAAAATCTCTATATTTTTGGGCAGAACTTTTAAAAAATTTCTGAGTACGCAGTTTTATAGCTCATTTGATTTAAGCATGATAATATGCAAACTAAAGGTATGTCAAAACTTCTCTTGAATTTTTAGAAGTTTTTTTTTTTGTTAAAAATGTTGGATATTTTTTCCATACAAAATTAATTTTTCTTCATTCGTTGTATGGAAAAAATCACTCAACACCCTTGATGAAAAAAATTCTGAAAATTCAGGGAGATTTTTAGCGAGTTCTAATTTGCACAATGTAAATTGATTGGTCTACAAAACTACGTACTCAGAAAATGTGAAGATTTTGATGGCCATTTTTTAAAGTTTAATAAACTTTCCCTAACTTTGTGTGAACTTCGAAATTTCTTTTTATGTGATTCCTGTTATGGAATTCGCTACATTTTAAATTAAAATTATTAAAGTTACAACTTCTTCTCATTTCGTCGAACGATATAATTTGTTTATATATTTAAAAAACCGAAAATTGTATTTGCTTTTTCTTTTATTGCAACTTTCCGCATGTATAATGAATTGTCAAAATTTCTTGACTGTGCCATTTAATGCTTAAGAAGCAATAGACATTTTTTCTTCAGACTTTTCTTTTGAACAGCATACATCGCATAACTTATTGACAAGAAAATATGCCACATTATATAAAGATACATAATATACTCGTATATCAAAAGTATTTCATCCAACTTATTGCTTGACCAATAAAATAAAAATAAACTTCAAATTTGAACTTTATTTATCTTGCATTATGCAATTCTAATTTTACATATCAATTCACCTTTCATTTTAATTTGTCGAAAAAATTAAGAACTATTCGCATAGAAAATTGAAAATATTATTTCAAGCAAAAAGTATAATCTGAATCTCAACTACTACTTCGCCATAAACCTCAGCCTAAACACAAGTGAATTATATTATATCTAACTTTTAAGCAAAAAAAGATGTGAAAACATTTGAGCACTCAAAACAAAAACTGGGAAGAAAAATCAATTTTATGTAGGCTGTATAAAATCAATCTGCATAAATTCACCTACACAACAGCAGCAACTACTAAATGAAATTGCTATCGTCATTTGAAATGCAAACTGAATAAAATAAATAAACTAACGTGTGATAAATGGTTAATACAAAACAAAACAAAAAAAAAAAAACAACAAGTAATCAAATCTAAGTGCTGGTGAAATATAACATCCCAACAAGCACTGAAGTTACAGCCCAACCTAATATAAAAGCACTCCGGCAATTTTCTGTCAAAAATGTCTCATGCACATACAAATTGTATGAGAGCAACCTAAACTAACGGCACAGCGTAAAAACCTAACTCAATTTCCAATTTTTGTTTTGCGTGACATATCGATTTGACCTTTACGCTCAGCTGGCACGTCGCTTGTGTATTTGAGAGCTAGTCACGCACGCAAATTTATTTCGGTTAGAACCAAAAAAGTCGTTTATTTCTCGATTAGAATTAGATTTGATAACTAACCCCATGCTCTAATCTCTAACGTTAGAGAAAGACTCGAGAGACACTGGAGAAATATAGTGTTCTCAAACATAATGGGACATAGTTCTCATATCGAGAAAATCATAGTTCTCCAATCGAATTCCATTAGCATTCCAAAGTGAATCCAGTTTTCCTTTGTTCTCCAATCATTCGCGTGTCGATTACTAAAGTAGTTCTCTAGCATCTTTCAGATATAATTAAAAACATTTTATATATTTTAATAATTAATTAAAATTATTATTAATAAATAAAAACAATAATAATTTTCATAAAAATTCAAAAAGTGAAAAATTATTATTCTTGGCCTTGAGCTCGTTTCATGAATACTTGAAAATGTACAGGCCGTAAAACAACAAAAATCGTGGTATAAAAAAGCAATAACAAAACCGAGAGCACACGGTAAGGCAGTTTTGATGATAAAACAGATCTGTCAAAAATCCATCATGATCACACTACTAACTGTCAAATGGCGGAAGTGGTTCATGCATATGGTAAAAGAAGAATAGAACTAGGAGTTTAGATGACATCAAAAGCAGCGTATTGTTAGCTTAATGGTTAGCAATGCGTGCCAAAATTTCTCTGATGAGTGAAGTCTAGCAGCTTCCGAAATGGATCTATAAGAAAAGCTATGGCAGTTGTCCTAAACATTTTTCCTACTCTATTGAATCAAAAAAACTTTTAATAATTAATTAAAATGATTATTAATAAATAAAAACAATAATAATTTTCACAAAAATTCAAAAAGTGAGAAATTATTATTCTTGGCCTTGAGCTCGTTTCATGAATAAATAAAAACTTTTATTTTTGGGGAAAGCGCACTCAAAGTTGTATTTTTCCAAAGAATTCCATGTTAAAAATAAGGTACAAAACAGTCATGACTGCTATTCGCGTCTGTTAGATCAGTCGGTTATGTTGGTGTATCATTAAATCCCGAGAAATCAAAATTTTGCGATGCATGTCGATCTATATCTATCTCATTTAATTAATTTCATCAAAATTTACTGTTACACGTGCTCGCTGAGTATAACTGGAACTTAAAAAAAAATTTATATATACAGATATGCCAGGCAAGCGCCAGCGAAATTTGTGTGCACGTATACTGATACATATATACTTATTGAAATATAAATTAGAGATAGTAAACATAGCAACAGTGCAACATAAAAATGTTTAGTCAAAATTACAAATGAAAAAAAAATAGTAATTTTTGACACAAAACTGCAGCCAACATCTAACAACCGCATGAAATATTGCTTTTGCTGATTTCGATTATTTTCGTGTTAGCTTTGATTGTGCTGTGTTGTTTATTGTCTAATTGATTTTGCTCACTGTTCACGCGTGATGACTAAATGCAGTTGTTAGAAATAAATTGCATTGCTACAGAGGTTTTTGAGAAGAATACGTGCACACAAATGTGTATTTTGTTGCCAAGCTATGCAATTTGATGTCACCACATTTGACTAAATTTCAATTTACAGGAAAATTTTTCATGAGACTGAATGGTGCAAAGCGTTTAGAAAATATTTGCTCTAAAGCTACATGCAGTATATTTGTAGATTTGTGCTTTTATGTTTTAGAGCAAATATTTAGAAACTTTTTATGAATTACACTGTTGTAGTTAAAAATTCAACGGAAATAATATAGGTTTTTTTTTTTAGAAAATTTGGATAAGCTGAATTCAATTGCAAAAAGTTAAAAACCTTATGAAACCACGAAGATCTAATTAGAAAAAAAAATTTTTTTTTAGCTAAAGTTTTAAAACGGCAAACACCTTGGATTTGGAGTCTCCAAACTATATAGAAATTACCTATCGTCCGTTTTATGGATAAAAAAAAGTTGCAAACGCGACGTTACCACTTATTTTAGTGGTTACGAAATTGAGCTGCAACTTAAGCCGGCAGAATACCAAAAGGGTGTACAAGTTTTCAAATTATTTATTTGCTGGTAAAACGGATGTTGTTACCACACTTAAATTAGGGCGTTAATGTCTAATGTCTACAACAAAACGCTTTAAAAAGCTTTCATATAATTAGAGTGATGACTTGAATTTAGAGACAAGGGCTCTAACCACTAAAATAGGGCGGTAATACTAATAATTATCTTAAAATACAAAACTTCATTAAATCTACATTGAAGCTAAAGTAAACTTTAAGATTTATCTGCCTGGTGAACAAAAATTCTCGAAATTTTCCTGCTCACTTACATATATATAATTTTCTTTTCCGGTTTGATCACAAGAAATAAAAAGCTGCCACATTTCATTCAATAGCTATAACTGATATAATAAATTTTCTGAAAAGCAAACTTCTATTTTAAAAAAAATGTATCTAAGTTTCAACTCCCAAATTCATAAAAAAAAATATTTTTATGAAGCTCTTATAATTCAAAGTTTGTATGGAAATCTAATTTTTGCAAAACATCATAAACCTTTTCTAATGTTTGTAAATATGGGCCTAATTATACAAATCGTCACTTTGTTCATTTGCTTATTAATGAGACAAAGAAATCCATACAAACTTGCAGTAATTCTGCTTAATGGAACAAATATTTTAATGCCCCGAAAGCTCCAGTTTGTTCAAGTTTTACGAGTGATTTTCTGCAGTGAGTTGAAGAGTTTCAAGAGCTATTGACTGAATTCTAAGACTTGAAAGCTTTTTTTGGAAGCAATAGATGCATCTTTTATTGAAAGCTCAAAAAGCTTCTATAATATACAAGTTGATTTTTAAAACGCATACTATCTCTATGGCGCGATATACAACAGGTATATCATCATAAACCTCCTAAGAGATTTTTGCGCCAAGCTTCTCTTCCAATTTGTGGTGTGCCGATTTGAATTTTCCCTACAAATTGGTGGGACCTACAGTTTTTTGCCGACTCAGAACGGCATCTACAAAGGAGACGAATTTTTGCTGAGAAGCCTGTCATGGCAGAAATACACTCGGAGAGTTTGCCAAACCACTGCCGAGGGGCGACCCCGTTTTGAAAAACTTTTTTCAAATCACTTTTGATGTTACCTGTACCAGGGCTCGAACCATGGACCTTCGGTGTGGTAGGCCGGCAACACTACCTTCACACCACGGCGGCCGCCTACGCTTTCCGAAAATAAATACAAGCAAATGTCTTATCTTTTTCGGGTTACACTTCAATTCAAAAATGAATAAATTCTGATGATATAGTAAATGAAAAAGCTTACCTAAAAGCTCTTTTTTTTAAAATATTTTTCTTAATTATTGTAAGATGGTAACACTGTGTCCCTGTAGTAGGTTTTCCAAGACAATTTATATATTGTTATCTTCGCATTTTATTACACAAAGTTTCACTACAACTCTGTTTCTTGCTGAAAGGTGAGCATTACAATGCGCTCAAGGGCTAGCGCTCCAAAATCGGAGGTGCTTATTCTATAAAATTTTCGTGGACGGCGATAATCGAAGATTATAGTGAAATTTAGTAAAGAAATTTAAATCTATGAACTTAGAAACTCCATTGTCTATTTGTGCGAATAATTAAGGTGAAATTTATTCCGACGAGCCTGATTTGTGATTTCATCATAAATAAGTTACTTGGCTTTATACTCATACATTTTGTAAAACAAACGAGCATTTGATTCCATTGGCATGCCTTGCCTTGCATTTCAAATCATTCTATTCTACATTTAATTTGTTTATTGGCGTGTTCTTTTTTTGTTGGATATCGTATTATTCTGTAATCTCTGTCAATCCGTGAACAGCGCAGTGATTGGTTGTCAGTAGCAGCTGTCAGTAACACTTTACACAAAAACATAATTGTTGGTGAATAAAAAAAAATTATGTATATACAGTGATTCACTTAAGTCTGCGTACACTTACTTATACCCGAGAATATTCTCATAAACAAAGTATTCTGATCTTATATATAATTTTAATTTTTTATTTAATGTGCCAAGTACTTCTACCTACAGGGATGTAATGAATTTTTCAGTTTTATGGAATATGTTGCAGTTTTTATTTCGAAAATAAAGTGCAATATCCAAAAACAGCACCACAAAAGTCTACGTACAGCCGCACTTTATATCCTTTCTATACGTGAAATATTTAACCGTAAGTTTTATATATCAATTACGTGGAATAAGGGCATTCAGTGTTTGCAGATTATGCATAGTTTTCGCTGTTTTCAATTTTTGTGTAGCTAAAAATGGCGGAAAAAGAACATTAACACTAGCTGAAAGGAAGCTAATTTTGAATTTGCACGTGAAACAGTAAAAATCGTATACAGAAATTGCTAAAATTCCTTCTCGTAGTCGTTCCACTGTTCAAACGGTTATTGGTCGCTTTAGTAATGAAGGTCGCGTGGAGAACAAGCCGAGAACTGGTCGCCCAACTAGGCTGAGAAATATAGCGGAAAAGATGTTCCTAAAGAAACCATTTGTCGTGCTATCATAAGCGTAGGATTTAAGTCACGAACACCACGAAAGAAGCCATTTGTAAGTCTTAAAAATCGTATAAAGCCATTAGACTTTGCGAAAAGAAATGTAAATGCGCCCCAGGCCTTCTGGCGCAAAGTAATATTCTCAGACGAGTCAAAGTAGAATATCTTTGGAACTGACGGTAGAATGCGGGTCTGGCGCAGACAAGGAGAAGCCTAACTTGCAAGAAAACGCTAGAAACCTTGGTCTTGATACCGATTACTATTTTCAGCAAGGCAACGATCCTAAACACACAGTTAATAATGTGCGTTTGTGGCTTATATACAACACACCACACCTGTTAGTTACCCCACCTCAGGGCCCTGATCTTAATCTGATCGAGCATGTGTGGAATCGGCTAGAAAAGCAAATCAGAAATCACGAGATAAGGAATAGAACGCAGCTGAAGGAAGTCTATTACATGAATGGAAGAATATCGAAACATCTTACACTGAAAAACGTGTAAGCTCGATGCAGGATCGACTAAAAGCAGTCATTAAGCTGAAAGGATATCCAACAAAGTATTGAGATGTAATATTCAAATTAGAAACTAGTTTTTTCTTGATCCTTTAACACAACTGTTCTTATTTTTTTCTCAGGTATACGTAGACTTTTTTTGGAGGTAAAATACAACATTTTCTGTTTTTCCGTTAAAAAGTTGTTCATGGGTCCAGTTAAAATGAAATGTAGTTATCGTCTTACACTCTGAGTAGAGCAATCTTTTCAGTAAAAAAACGAATTCTTAATTTTTTTTCAAAATAACAGCTTTGTTGTTTTTATTCAGTTGTAAAAAACTCACTGTACGTAGACTTATGTGAAACACTGTATATACACTAATGATGAATCTCTTTGCATACATACAGTTACTTCGATTCCAGCTTGCGCGTTATTACTACCAGCATTTTCAATAAATAAGTAAGCATATTAATATTTATAAGAATGCGAACAATCCGAACAAATGCTCCAAGAATTAGCCAACACCATGCGGGCAGTGTTGGTGACGCCCAAATACGCCTAGATATATGCTTACACACATATACTCATTTATATAGAAAAACATACATACATGTATTGTACATACGTGTTTCATTAAGTACCTTTTGCTGTCAGCGCCGCAAGCTTTGTACTTAAACTTGCTTCTTAAGTAAGCCAGCAGGATTCTTTAGTATGTCTGTATGTTTGTATGCATGTACATATGAATGTATGGCTGTATGTTCGTATCCCGAGGGTGTCACTGCTCAAAAAATAAGGCGTTACTTTGTTTATCATGTTGGCACATAGTAAGTACCACTATAGCCCAAAAAATAGAAGCATGCCACATTTTAGAATTTGTTTTATTTTTAATATAAAGTTTAGAAGTCTATTGGAAAGGTGTGGTTAATTTTACAAATTTAATTTTTTTAATTAAAAAAATTAAAATTGACTTAAAACGGAGAAAAGTAGTTAGGTTCAATTCTTAACATCAGAAATGTGAATGTTTCACACGGTGGTTTCCAAACTGTTAGCTAATCGGCAAATGTCGGCAAATCCGCTGAATGTATTTAACTGAAGTCAATGAATTCAAACCTACATACCAAAAACAGAGTTGTTTATAATGCATCCAAACATTATAGAAGAAGCTCGACCTAAATCTCTTATCGGTTATATCAAGACTCATTCCTAACACCTTAGGTTAAAATCACAGCAGTAGTAATCGCCACTTAGCGGGTTTCCACAAACTTTCTAGGTGCGTTGTGATTTAAATTTTAAGGTATAATAAAATGGATGAAATTGTTTTAAAGCCTTTGAACTTTAAAAGCTTTAGTAGATTTTTGAATAATGTCTAATAGTCAAAACCCATTTTGCGCAAAAAGCTTACTAAGAACAATGTAATTTTTCCAAACAATTTTTAACCTCAACTAAAACATAATAAAATTAATGAAATTATTTTAAAGCTTTTGAAATTTGATGGATAATTTCTGTTAGGACTATTGAGCTACATCAAAACCCATTTTGCGCTAAAAGTTTCACTAAGAAAAATGTAATTTTTCAAAACCATTTTTAACCTCAACTTAAACATAATAAAATTAATGAAATTATTTTAAAGCTTTTGAATTTTGAAAGCTTTAGTATTTTTTGGATAATTTCTGTTAGGACTATTGAGATACATCAAAACCAATTTTGCGCTAAAAGTTTCACTAAGAAAAATTTAATTTTTCAAAAACATCTGAACAAAAAGGTGGTGGGGAACTCTCAATTTCTCGACGTTGTATATGGAAATCATAGTTACGAATTTCTTTTGCAAAATTTTTCTGAATTTTAAAAGTCCAGTGTGTTTCGGGATCTACTTTTACTATCCCGAGCTCCCGGGATTAGTCACGTTATTTGCATATTCGCTATTTTTCAAGAGCTTATAGTAAGAATAGTGGAAAAAATTGGTTGAACACGATCAGCTGTCCGTCCAGTGACTTAAACTTGCATAGCTCTGTGAAATCAGTGCTGCCCACCAACTAAATTGAAGTTTCCGTTTACTTGTATATGGGTTTTTGTAAAAAAAATATGATACATTTTGGGGAGCATGATACTTATCAAAGTTCTTCAAAAATACTTACAAGTAACGTACTCATACTTCAACAATTGAATTGTACTTATGTTCTCAAAGTACTGAGGTACTGGTACTTGTACTTGTAGTGTTAGCTTATTTGTCATATTTTATGATATGCGGCTGTATCTAAATGCACAAACACACATATATGCACATGTTTGTATGTAAGTAGTTTTACGGCATACAATAGATTTGATTGCTTTAGTTTTTTTCTCTGAAGGCAACTTTGCCAGAATAAAGAAAAAAAAGAAAAAAAAAAATGGAACGCAAAAACAAAAACATTTTTTTCTTCCAAAGGCCTTTTTCTTTTCACTGCATCGATAGCTTGACCCTTAAAGTGTATTTAATATATGGACACACACGAACTATTTGAAATAAATTTTTATTATGCGCAACACCATTGACAAATGAGGAGGCTTTTTGTATGCGTTCGCGTGTTGCAACGTCGCTACTGTTAAGCTCAGATTTATTTCCCAACTTTTTTCATTCATTTAAAGAGGCGAAGCATTGCATCTAGACAATTTATTAGCTGTAAGTAAGTGTCTACATATACATGTAAGTGTTGTCAAATTAAGGCTGCTGCGATCGCGTGAGCTTTGTTCCAGAAACAAATTTTTATTTATTTTGTCGTTTTTCATTTGATTTTCCACAGCACTTTTCGTACCATTATTCTTGAAAGTCATTAAAATGCCATATGTTAGGGTCAATGCATTGCGTTTACAGTTTGCTGAATAGTTTAGCTTTACAAATATACATACATACATCCATGCACATAACACAAGGTCCTCTAGTGTTTGATAAAACATTTATCCAGCTACCGATCTGTAAGAGGATTAATTGATTGCTTTGTATATTCAATTTTATGTTGGAGCTATAATTAAATGCTCGCATAGGTATGCGTGTGCCACACATGCGCTCATGCACACAGACACACCCATTCACGCACAAATGCATATTTGTTATTTTGTTATGTTTAGTGAGAGCTAATATTGTTTTATGACTTTATAAGTATGTATATGTGGGTCTGTTTTTGTTTTGCTCTTGCTGTTGGACAATGAATTGAAATTATATGGCATTTGTTAATTTTGTGTAATAAAAATAAGCGATATTTCATTTGAGTCATAAAAATAAACAAATAATTGCTTTCATGCATCTAATATTATATGCGATGAAATGCTTCCAAGGTTTGAGGGGAAGAGATATCATAATTGTAATCCCAGAAAACGATTACTATATTTGTAATCCCAAAAATTATCACTTTTAGCTATAGGCGATTTTAAAAGAGTTCTCAGCAACTGTGCAAAAGTGAAATGATCCGAAGATCCAAAACGTTATATACAGTATTAAAAAATTAGCTCAAGATTCGAAAACACGTATACTATAAAGCAAAGACTTTTAACAAAACCTTGTATAGAAACCAAACTTCGTTTCCGCTGTTATTGTTCCCAGAAACACATAAATATAGGAACATAATCAGAAACGGAATGACTGGAACCGTTCCCAATTAGTAACGGAAGTGTAACAAACTTTACGTAACAAAACTGCCGGAAACTTAAGCTGGCACGAAACATTGGGCACAGAAATGAAAAAAGAAAAAATAAAATAAAAAAATATAATAAATGAAAAAAAATAAAGTAAAACAAAATAAAATAAAATTGAGTAAAGTAAAGTTAAATAAAATAAAATAAAATACTATAAAATAAAATAAAATAAAATAAAATAATATCAAATATGATAAAATAAAATAAAATAAAATAAAGTAAAGTAAAATAAAATAAAACAAAATAAAATAAAATAAAATAAAATAAAATAAAATAAAATAACATAAAATAAAATAAAATAAAATAAAATATAATAAAATAAAATAAAACAAAATAAAATAAAATAAAATAAAATAAAACAAAACAAAATAAAATAAAACAAAACAAAATAAAATAAAATAAAATAAAATAAAATAAAATATAAAATAATATAAAAGAAAATAATTGGAAATGAAATAAAATGAAATAAAAAAATAAAATAAAATAAAATATAAAATAAAATAAAAGAAAATGAAAAAAAAGAAAATGAAATAAACGAAAGTAAAATAAAATGAAATAAAATAAAATAAAATAAAATAACAGAAAATAATTTGAAATGAAGTAAAATGAAATAAAAAATAAAATGAATACTTAAAATAAAATTAAATAAAATAAATAAAACAAAATATAATAAAATAAAATAAAATAAAATAATATGAAATAAAATAAAATAAATTTAGTATAAAAATATATTACCAAAAAAAATTCAATTAACACAAGTAAGGAAAGGGCTGTCTTCGACTGTGCCTAAGACTTTATAACTTTCATGAATACGCATCACGATTTAAAGTGGCCGATCCTTACTTACAATTAGTACAACCTCTCCAGAACTGTTAATTCAAAGATAGATAGCCCAAACCCCATTTATCGGATCAATCGATTGCATGGGAGCTATATGTTATTTTAATGCGAACTCGGTGATTTTCTCTACACACATTACATATATAATAAGTACCAAACCTGCAAAATTTTATGTTCCTAGCTTTTTAATTGCAAAATTTATAGCCCAAGACCTATTTATCGAAACTATCGATTGTATGGGAGCTATGCGTTGTATTGCTCCGATCTTGCTGATTCCGAGAAATGATTAATGTCTTGCAAAAAGGCGGCCGCATACCAAGTTTCATCAAGATATCTCAAAAACTGAGGGGGCAGTTTGACAGGCGGACAGACGGACAGGCGGACATGGCTAAATCGACTCAGCTCATTGCCCTGATCATTTCGGTATACTTATTGGTGGGTCTATCTCCTCTTCTTCTCATACTTACAAACATCGGACCAAAGTTATAATACCATTTCATGTTCATGAAAGGTATAAAAAGGAAAGGAGAGGAAAGGAAAAAATGCAAAAAAAGAGAAAATTAAGGGAAAGAACAGCAGAGAAAGGACATTGAATGAGAGGAACAGAATAGAAAAGATATTTAAATGAAATATACAGATAAAAAATTAAATATAGAAACAAAAAATGCTACAACTGTCTGAGAAAAATTATTGTAGCCGTTAATATGGTGGAATTTCAACCACTAGGTGAACTTTGGTTTACCAAATCCACAATGTTTCCAGAGAATACCGATGTACGATTTAAAGTTTGTAAGAGAGATATCACTATAAGTTTTACTAAAACTGGACACATTTTGATGTAAATAGGATATTGATTATATAGACAGATGACCACTGCTAAGTTTACTCCAAAAACTGTTTCTTTACGTTGGAAGTACTAGAGAGAGATAATCTTACAGAGAACCCAACCACATATCATCTTCTGCTAGAATGAGGTGCTTTTAATTTGGTTGTTATTATTTCTGAATATATTAATGCTTTGAAATTTTTCTCTAAAATCAAAAATAATTATTGAATAATGATTTTTATTAACTGGCTTTGAGCTCGAAAAACTTACAAAAATAAGTAAAATGGACAGGCCGTAAAAACCAATAACAAAATATATTTGCTACCGTCTAGTTTAGCGAAGTAGATATGCTGCGAAACTGCAATTATCTAATGAATTTGCTAAGTTATGTCTCATTAGAAAAAATAAATATCTTAAGAGCGGTTGTTTTTTCTCTGAAAAGTACTTCACGAAAATTCCGGAACTAACGCTTAAAACACTTATCATGGAATGTTTCACCACATAGCCGCACCATGGCATTCCACAGCAGTCGGCTCCAAGCATACGGGAGAGCTTTTTTGTAGTTAATAGAACAAAACCTTTTTTTTAAGTTTTATTGATAACGGGAAATTCTTGTATTCATTAATCATTATGCAAAACCAAATCCATATCGAGCTATAAGCTAAATACAATTCGCATTTAACTGTATATATAATCGAACATTTAAATGCAATTCGTTAATTAAAATTTTCTGCTGCAAAAACATGAGTGCAACAAAAGCTACAAGTACAGAGCGTGGTGCAATTTTTGCAATTATTGCACAATATTACGTATAACAACACAAAAGAATTATAAAACAGTTACCCAAAAAAAAAAAAAGACTAAGGAAGTCTAAATTCGGGTGAAGTTGAATTTTGAAATATTTTTTCTACAATTAAATTTTTTTTTAAATTTGCTAAATTTGTATGCTTCAATAAACTTATACTACATTTACACTGCATCAAATAAGCCATTTTGCGCGAAAAAATCCAAATGCGGCGCATTCCCCATACAAATCGCATTTCCCAAATGACTGATTTCTTCGCATTCGCTCGCATTTGCTCGCATTTGGGCCGCTACAACATGACATTTTTTCGAACGCATTGCGTTTGAAGTTTCGCATAAAGGGAATGTCAAACAAAATGAAAATGAGCTAATGTAAACCGGTTTGAAATGACTCTTTTGCATTTTCCAAATGCGGTGCAGTGTAAATGTAGAGGTTTCAAAAGGTTAGTCCGTAATGTCAACTTTAGTTATTATTATAGTTTTACTAAAAATACCACCCTGTGTTTGTGGAAAATTAGAAATGGAAAGTTTGTAAGGGAAAACGAGTTCCGTTGCTCTAACAGGGTTCTAAAGAAAAAAATTTTGCTCTATTAAAACCTCTACAAAGGAAATATTTGCCACCGGGGAGGGACATTTTAAACTTTTTTTTGGTAATAAGCTTTAATTGCCAAAAATTGACATATGTATTTAAGTTATAATATTAATAAATGACAAATTTTTTACTCAGACAATAATGCATTTACATCATTCTTAATTTTTTTTTAAATACATTGTTATGGTTTTAAATGAATTATATAATAAAAACTTAATTTGACATGATATGTTAGCGGGCGAAATGTGAAACAGTTTAATGCCTTTAACGCTATACACGCTCATTGAAATAAAAAGAGCAATAAAAAAGTTACAAAGATAAATTTTTTTTTGTTCTTACAGAGTGCTGATATCTTTTGTTTTCAGTTTTGAAATCTCCAAGTAAACATTCGAAAAAGGAGGTATATTTTAAACTTTTTTTGCTGATACGCTAAGCAAGAAAAATGCTATTTATAATTAGAATTTTCTAACTTATCGAAGCTAGTCCTAAAAGGGCCACATATGTAGCAACAAACACCGAAGTGCCCAGAGCTGGAAAAATTCTAGTAGAGCTTGTTTTTTAAAATTGATGTTTCTAGTAACAAAAGTTTGATTTAATGCATTTAAAATTTTTTTGGCCCATTTTGAACTACTTTCAAACTGGTATATTTAGGTCAGAAATCTGAGAGCGGATATCTCTTAGAGCATTGCCTTGGTTAAAATATCAGTTGCTTGTATGAATAAAAATACAGCCGGCTGATTAGTTGGGTTTGTTGTTCCTACTACCTTCAAAGTAATTTACAACTAACTGATTTGACTGCATTCTGGATTCTCTATTCACCCTGAGAGCTATGATACATGGAACTCTTTAACTATGTTATAAAAACACTTACAGCTGGGTATAATAAGCTAGGGCAAAAAAACATTAAAATCGTGTTAAAACATTAATTGTACTAATGTATGCACACACACTGAGAGACATACATACATACTTACAGACAAACCTCCCAACTAGCAAAACCACATCATTAAACGCACATTGAAATAAAACTACTGAAAAAATACTTAAAATGTAATTAAGAAGAACAAAACCTACACAAAAACAAATGAGAGATCTTGCAGCATGCCATAACTCGTTGTACTAACAAATGGCAAGTGGCCGCAAATTGCCACTGGCAAACTGGTAAAAGAAGAAAAATTGCCATCGAATTCAGTTAGAAAAAAAGTTAATTTAGCTTGATAGCCAAGAAAAAGCTAAGACAGATTTATAATGAATTAGTATGGCTATTGGACATCGTCTTGTAATGGCACAGAGATTTTAAACCGCATGCGGCCACAATGCGCGCTTGTAATTAGTAAAACAAAAGCATTAGCTGCTTTTGAAGGTAGGAAAATCAATTAACGTTATGGACAAAGAAATGATAGATAGACAAATTAAAAGATAGAGAAGGACTAAGGTGAGCTGATAGGCATTGGAGAAAACTTTAGAGAAATGGGTTTGAAAAGAAAAGTAAATGACAGATAACTGGGAGAACATAAATCTTCTAATAAATAAAAATTAAATTGCTTTCGTTGGTTATAGACTCACAGGCAGCTGAACAGGTTTGGAGATGTTTACGTTAAAGTACATTTATTTAAAAAAAAATCGATAGGTGGCGCTCAGGTCGGGTATTGGATTTACAAATTAAAAGTTTTGAAAGAATTTGAGGGAAACTCAGTGTAGCGAAAAAGGGAGAGATACTTCGTTAGTACATATGACGAGAACGTCAAAATAAAAAGAAAGTGAGAGAGAAGAAGAAGTGACAACATGAAATACGCATATGAAGAGAGAATCAGTTAAACAAATTGAAAGAACGAAAAAATATATAGGAAGATATGAATCGAGGAAAAGATACAGGGAAAAAAGCAGACCAAGACAGAGTAAAAGTAAACAAGAAAGACGAAGAGCAAGGGAAACCGAGATGAGAGTAAAAAAGAGGATATCGTTAGGAGGGTTAGAACAAGGGAGAGTGGGACTCCGAGCGAGATGAGAGGGTAATTAGTCGAGGTAGAAAAATATCGGCAATACTATCGATATAGCGATGTTTTGTAACTAGCGATAGTGTCCGTTGTACAAGGTGGCGCAAAAGTAATCCTCCTATCAGAAAATGCTATAAATTTTGCGATTGGCCCCTAAAGTGAGTTCTGTTTTGACATTTGTGTAGTAAACACATGTGAAATACACGCTAATAAACAATGTTACGCTACACTGCTCCAGAGCGCGGAATATTGCTGACTATTTATTTGACCAATAATCGGTCGGGGCCAAACGGTTACTGTGAATGGTGAGCGCTACAGAGCAATGATCAACGAGTTCTTTTTGCCGCAACTTGATGAATTGGGATTGGAAAACAAGTGGTTCCAACAAGACGGTGCAACAGCACACACTGCACGTGCCACAACCGATATGCTGAACATCGGAAGCTTACTTTTGCGCCACCTGTTAGTATTAATTATGTTTACAAATACTTTAATTGAAGTTAAAGCTTCAAAACTTGCACCTACCCTCGTGCACTCATTATAAACATTTGATAAAATGAGGATTCTTGGAAGCTATGTGGTGATTCGAGCCTAAAAGTAATTGAACCGAACAGTCGATTTTACTAGCAGTTCAAAGAGTTTTTCTCTACAGATGTCCTAATGTCAATAGTATCGATTTGTCGAGTGTCCATCAAAACTATTGGCAAATATCGATAGGCCCGACTGCCATCTCTAATGATGAGTGCTTTATTAAGTTGTGGTGGAGAGAAGATAAGTAGAGCGGGGTGGG
Organism: Merzomyia westermanni; assembly: GCA_949987695.1. Taxonomy (NCBI): domain Eukaryota; kingdom Metazoa; phylum Arthropoda; class Insecta; order Diptera; family Tephritidae; genus Merzomyia; species Merzomyia westermanni. The sequence goes on from OX465293.1 coordinate 83,241,376, forward strand.
GCACACTCAGCATCAATCCCTTATAACAAAGTCCTAATTAACTAGCAGGTCCAACAAGGTCTGTGCAGTTGAAGAATTGAAAAGATGCTTGGTCTCGTGAGATACTCGTACTAAGCTTGTTTAGTATAGATATTTGCTATCAATTAAAATTTTTGAAGAAAATATCCTCCTTGAGAAATGGAATTTTCATATACGTTACTGAAGTTTCGTATGGCTATATATAACATCAATATCAAACGTTTGTAGCTAGAAGGTCTTGGAAAAATAGATTTCGGGATATAGCTTTCAATCAACAATTTTGAAGTAGCATATCCCTAGAACTAAACCACTCAAAGCAAATCCCAGATATTTGAAACAGCCGAATTTATAATCAATATCAAAATCTTTTTGAGGATAGAGAAATATACGCAGTTGTTGTTGTATTAACGAAAAGAACGCTCTCCAAAGATATAGGAAACGCTTTTAAAATTTTCAAAGATTTGAGAAGAAATATTAGGTACAAGCTGACCCGCCGAACTTTGGCCCGCCTATAAAGGCAATAAATGAGCAGATTTTGGATTTTATTTTTATTAGAATTTAACTATTTTTATTGTTTATGTGTTTTGGTGCATGGGTTGCACTCTTCAATCAAACACCGTGATAGACGACATTTTTCGTTTTATTATCAGGCGCAAAAACAAATAACGCAGATGGTCTTCCGACCCGTGAACATGCCACATATAATTGGCCATGAGAAAAACAGATTCAGACCACAAACTTTCAAGGATTTGCTTTGTCATTTGTTAATGGTTATGGCAAACAAAGTCCATTTTCCCAATGCGAACGCTAGAACGCAAGCAGTAATCAGTGCTGCAATCGTATCGAAACGCTGCTCGATTCAAAACAGTACTTGATAAATTTCTTCCTTTCTTCGAAAATTATCTAGTTGGTGATTTCTGAGGTTTGCTCGACGATTTCGCATTGCCAACCGGGCCGTTTCTCGTGCTGCCTCTCTTTGCTCTTGTAATTGAGAAGCACGAAGTCGAGCCATACTAACGAGGCGCTCTTCACGTGCAATTTTTTGCTCTTCTTCAGCCCACTTGTAGTACGGTTTTGTCGTGAAAGATTTGATCATCTTGGTCGCGGCATGATATTGGTAGTGATAATATCGGCACAATACACTAATAGAAACTCAAAACACACACATCAACAGGTCAACTTCAAAATATTTAATTTTTAAAACTTTCAAAGAATTATCAGTAAAATGAGAATGATGAAAAACTCTCTCGAAACGCAAAAAGTAATAGGAATCAGTAAATACTTGCAAGCAAAACTGCTTTTGGATTTTTAATTGGTTAATAGTAGAGCTCTTGATCATCGACTAATCGAATAGTAGATTAATCGATTTGAAGTAGTTGTTTGAAAAAGTAATCGATTATCACTAATCGACTAGTTGTTTGCATTCGACTAGTTGTGTTTTTTATTGACAATAGATACTCTATTCGCAGGGAACTGAGTTCCATCACCTTCATAAACATGCGTTGTAACTATAGAAAATGTTGCATTTTTTATTTTTATTTAAAAAATTTAATTTATCAACCGGCAGTATTCGATTAGTCGAAATCGAAAATTTGCTATTCAATTTTCAAACAGCTCAATAGTTACTATTCGACTAATCGCTTAGTCGGATAATCGATTTTAAACAAGCGCTTCTGGTTAATAGCTTACATATTTAAGATTTTGTTGTTGCTTTCCTATGTCACCATTTGTTTTTGACTTGCAAGTTTTACTGTGTGAATTTTCCCAAGCAACTCTCCCTCCCTATGAAATGTTAAAATGCGCTCTCTCCCTGCAAATCTTTTTTGTCGCACCATAAATAAAAGAAAATTAGAATAAGTCGGTCCCTGGTCTACTTCCCGAAAAAAAAGAATATCAAATATCGACAAAAGCAAAGGGATACCAATATATCAGATTTCAAGCAAATCGCAGCATAAATAAAAAGTTTTGTAAGAGGTCGGTCCTGATACACTTCCCGGCAAAAAACCAATCGTAAATTTTAATAAAAGTAAAAGGCTGCCAATGTACCAATTTCAAGCAAATCGCAAAACAAATAAAAAATGTTGGGATAGGTCGGTCCCCGGGAAAAAAGTATCCTATGTCCGTTTCCTGGTTCCAAGCTACCTTCCATCAATTTTCAGCCAAATCGGTCCAGCCTTTCTTGAATTATAAATAATGCAACGAACACAGCTTGCTTTTATTTATATAGATAGTAAAATCTGCCCGCTTCGCTGCATCTCAGAACAAAAAATACACAAGTCCGATTTTCATCATTATATCCCATACCAGATGGGATACGGAACTTAATTATGTCGCTTATTGCATAACTCATTATCACCTTTCGTTTGATACCCATATTGTACTAAACTAATTTTGAGTCACCTTGGTCCACATATCGGTCGATATCTCTAAAACTATCGCTATCCGAACAAATGGTGTCTTTGATTTTAAGTTAAACGTCTAGTAATGCAACTGTAAAAGTTCTATTCAATTCCATTCAGCAGTTTTTGAATGATGCGCGCCAAAACATTCAGACAGACAGACAAAAATTCTAAAAACAGCTATCGATTTTTCTTAAATATCTGCAATGTAGAGACATCGACCTTTGACAATTTTATTATATGTAGAGCTTGGAGTAAGAGGCTGCCATACATTATCAAAAGGGAACATTTCACAACAACTTGGAGACATTGGAAAAAAAGCGAATGGTACACGTCTAAAAACTTTAGCCTAAATTTTAAACTTTCCTGGGCTATATATATGTCCAAGCCAAATTTGGTTTAGAATTTAAATTATCCTAGTTTTCGAGAGATGAGCCTGAAAAAAAAGAGTTTAAATTTTAAACCAGAAATGTCTTAACAATTAAAAAACTTAAAAAACATTTATATCAGTTGGCAGGATTCGAACCGACTGCCCCCGCATCAGAGTCGTTTGCTCTACTCACTGAGCTACGGCGCACACAACATTGGAATGAGAAAACTCCATTGACTTAAAAAAACCTTCAAAAAATTAAAAATTTTACACGTGTTTTTCAGTTGAGTTTTAAATCTAAACCGCAAGAAATTGAAAATTGGTGTAGGTAATTGAAAGGTTTGGAATTTATTACAAAAACGTTAACAAAATGGCTTAAACCGGCGAATGGTGTAAACTTTAGGTTAAAATTTTTAACCGTGTACTTACAATACAAGTTGAAATTTTCATATAAATACCGCCATATTTCCTTTTTTCTGAATTTTTTTTAGTTTTCCAGTGTTTAATATTTATTGATTAATTAAATGCCATCCAATATAAGCTTACCTAAAATGAGAAGAAAATATGTAAAACAATGTAAAACAATGTTAGTGTGTTCTTCACTAAGAATATTATTTAGACTTAAAATAAATTTAAAATATTACTTCGACTTAAAATCAATTTTAAGACTAAGGATTTAAATAAAAAACATACACGCCCAGAGGTGGAAAACTTTCCATGTTGTTGACTTTAAATATATGCCGATAGTATTTATTTCCACTATCGAGATATCGATATGATATCATCGCAATAAAAGCATATTTATCAATCATTGATAATGGGTTCAAGGTGTTAAATAAATTTCAGAGGAAGCTCTATCTTCAACCAGAGCATCTGTGAACAAATTTTACACCATAGCCGATACTACCAAAAGACCTCTATATTAGTATCGATAGATGAAAAGCATGAATATATCGATAATAGTCTTTGACATACTACCTATGATGTTTAAAAACGACCTACCTCATAGTTTCTTTCATAATGGCTAAAGGCCGGTATGCAGATCACAAGAAAAGCAAAAACTGCATATAAAAAAACGCTTAAGAAATTCTTAAGAAAATTTTGTTTCAGTGAAAAGTTATTGGCAAAAAACGTTTAATTCGTTTATTTGCTTATGTGTTCTTCTTCTTGCTGCTTCACTATTCACCATTCATTTTTATTACTTCCATACTACTATTTTTCACGCAAGAAAAATTGCAAAATTTTTCTTAAGCAATTTCTTGTGATCTGCATACCGGCCTTAAACAACGAAAATTTTTCAGAGATTGGCAGAGTATCCATCTTTGATTGCGGTGTGTTAAACCTAGTTCGGATAGTTCGGTTCCACTTAATATGCAATATAGGGTAGGTACGAGCAAATACCTAAACATGATTCTCATATTTTGTTTAATTATACCTTCCATGAACATGAAATAGTATTATAACTTTGGTCCGTTGTTTGTGAGCATGAGAAGAAGAAGAGACAGACCCACCAATAAGTATACCGAATTGATCAGGGCGATGAGCTGAGTTGACTTCGCCATGACCATCTGTCCGTCCGTCCGTCTGTCAATCTGTCTGTTTGGACGCAAACTAGTCCCTCAGTTTAAGAGATATCTCCATGAAATTTGGTAAGCGTCAACCATTTTGTAAAGCAAGGAAGGAACAAGCATGATCGGACCAATACAACGCATAGCTCCCATACAATCGATTTTTACGATAAATCGGGTTTGGGCTATGTATGTTTAAACTAACAGTTTTGCAGAGTTTCTGTTAATTGTGAGTAAGGATCGGACACTTACAACCGTGATGCGTATTCATGAAAGGTATAAAGTCTTCGGCACAGTCGAAGGCAGCCCTTTTCTTACTTGTTTTTCTTTAATTTTATTTCAATTTAACGTATTGCTCCTCCATCTTTTTGAGCCAACCCATCCTAATGTCTACATATTAATAACAAACATAAATTTGACAGCAGCTAACACCTTTCTGTTTTTCTTTATTCCCCTGTTCGTTTGTTTCGTTTTGAATGATAAATTTGAAATTGATTACCTTTTCACACCCAGCGTAAATTTAAGTGACATTTTATGAGACAAATTGTAGGCCAAATAGTTACACTCTGGCTGCGTCGCACACTTGCAAATGCGCAGATACATAAATGCCACATGGCAGCTCTAAGCGATAGTTTAAAATTTATTCAACCTGAAGGTGCATAGCGGAAGATTTATGTCATCAATAAAAAAGTTTTTTGTTGACTTCAAAAACTAAATTCCAGCACTTCTAAGTTTCTTCAGAAATGCAGCTACGCTCATTCTTCGAACTCGTAAACTATCAAGAAAATTTTCTAATGTCCTATTTAAATAAACATCATGGTGTGATGTCCCTATGCTGCCTCTTCTACATAAACTTTTGTGCATCAAATAGAAGTGACGTATTGAATGGCATCACAAAGTTCTCTCGTTTTTGTATGGTCGCGTTTGGTATTTTTTTATGGCTTTGAAATTGTTATTTGAATACCGCTCAACGCGCCGTTCGCATCAAATGATTTTTTACAACTTGAAATGCTGCTGCTCTTGAGTGACGTTTTAGTGATAGTAAAAAGTAGTAAAAATCCCTTTTTATTACGCAACACTTTTCAGATGAGTATATATAAATAAATGCAATTGCATACATATTTGTATATATATATGTATATTACGGTGTCTCATTAAATATGCTTTTTTTCTTGCTGCGAAGTTAAAAAGTTTGGAACTCTCGAAATACTACCGAAAGTGTCGTGCACTAACACCAGCGGTTTTATTTCCAAAGAAAGCCAGTATGCCTTATTTTCCTTTCGAAAAAGGATGAATGGAAATAAATGCGATCAAGATCATTGACATCATTCCCTATATTTAAGAAATGAAGCCTGTGCCCCTATGTTTAGGAAATAAAGCATGTGGCTTTTATTTACGTGGGCGTTATGGCAAGCTCCGCTATTGAGCAATATTAGGATGTTTGACAATTGAACTCAAAACTACATAAAAAGTCGTGAACAAAAGTAGTTGCCGGAAATATATTCGATATTGTTTGTGATATCTCTTACAAAGAAAAAAAAAAAACAAAGAACTTAAATAATAGTAAAAACTAAAAAAAAAAAATACTAATGTCGAAAAAATTTAAACAGCGAAAAAAATGCTGCTAAAGTTACAGACCGTAATACTACCTTTAAAAGGCTTTTCATTAATGACTTGGACTTTTTAGAATTGATCTAATTATTTGCTTAAAAAAAGGCAAACCATTGAAGTAAACAAATTAGCTCTACGAGGTGTGTTCAAAAAGTATCGCGAATTTTGTGTTTTTTCAAAAATTATTTATTTATTCATGAATATCTATTTTGTCCCCTTCAAAGTAATCCCCATGAGATATTATACACTTGTGCCAACGGTTTTTCCAATCTTCGAAGCACTTCAAAAAATCATTTTTTTGTATCTTGTTCAGCTCCTCCTTCGATGCCGTCTTTATCTCGTCAAGAGAAGCGTAGCGTCGTCCTTTCATGGGCCTCTTCAGTTTAGGGAACAAGAAAAAGTCACAGGGGGCCAGATCTGGGGAATACGGTGGCTGCGGCATCATTAGTGTGTTGTTTTTGGCCAAAAAGTCGCGCACAAGCAACGATGCGTGAGCAGGGGCGTTATCGTGGTGCAAAAGCCAATTTTTGTTCTTCTTTGCACATCTTCTCGGCCTTCTGAGAACATTTTGTACCACCGATAAACATTGCTTCGGTCCAAGGTAGCTTCTCCGTATGCCACAGTCAACATTCGGAATGCATCCGCGCACTTAATTTCGTTTTTCACACAAAATTTGATACAGGCTCTTTGATCCATTTTTTTGAATAGGTAAAAATCGAAGACGATCCAAAACACGTGCAAGCAAAGCAGCTGTCAACAATTAACTGAACATTCAAAATGGCCGAGCTTGTCGGCATAAGTGAGAGACATGAGTACCAACATAACGCCACAAAAAATTCGAAATTCGAATATACGTAACCAGCGAAAATTCAAAATTCGCGATACGTTTTGAACACACCTCGTATATAGTTTTGTGAGTGATTAGATTCCACTTGAAAAAGGTCGAAGTGATAACAGGTTCGAGGTTCGATATTAACCCCTGAAAAAAAACAGCAAGTTGTTTTTTGAGGTTATAGACGAAACATGATCCGCCAAGCAAATTCAGATTTTTGCGGTTTCCACAAATTTCCAAACAAGAACGTGAAATCAGGGAACCATACAAATATTTAAAACTTGATTACTCGCGAATGGCCAATTTAAATTTTATACGCAGCTAAATGCTTTTGCTTTAATTGCTTTTAGAGGTTGAAAGCAATAACTAGATCATTTCTAAAAACTCCAAACTAGCATTGTTGGACCTCTAAATTTATTGTTATCTGAAATATTTTCAATGTTTTTTTCACCATTCTGAAAAATAATATAAATATAATTTACAACCCTTTTTTTGGGCCAGTCTAATGTATATAAATGTTTGTAGGTAAATATGTATTCATGTTAGCATGCGTGTTTACTAAATTAGTTTATTGCCTGCGTGTGCCTCTATTATAAATTCCTTAAATTGTGATGAGCTTCAAAGCGTAAAATTGCTTTTGTTTGAAGCCGTCAGCCTTTCCAACGTTTCGCGCTTTTCAATGTATTCAAGTTCTTTTTAAACGACTGCTGCTTAATTATGAAATCTTCGAGTTGCCAATTTATAAATGCTGAAGTGTTATTGATTTGTCGATTTGGAGTTTAAAGGACAAAAAACTGAAACATTTTCGTGATGGCAAATGACTTTTCCACTCGGATTTTATATGTAACGAAAAAAAGTATTTTCCACTGCTTCATGAAACTGGCTGTTAGCCAGTTATAAAATGCGTTTTTTTAAAAGAAATTTGAATTTGAAATTCCAAAGGATACTAATGTTTAGTTAGGTATAGCTCTTATAAACAATATTCTTTTTGAATAAAAAATTGCAATTTTTTTTGAGTTGGAAAGTATTTACAAAAATTTAATTTATGGTGTATACGTATGTAGTTTGGAAAAAAAGAATATTAAGCCAGACATACCTACATATGTATAATATATATTGTATACATATATTAAAGTTCGAAAGATTTTCGAAGATGCTTAAAATATAGCTTTTTAAAATACATTTTTAAATTTATGCATATATATTTATCCTTAAAATTCCATTTGGTTAGAAAACTTCGATAATGTCAACATAATTTAAAAAAAAAATGTTTTTCTCACTGGTTCAAACGAATTTTGGGACATACTGCTTTGAACTTTTTAAAAATAATTTTTACTAGTATAATTATATACCCCCATATTCATAAAAAATAAAATTGGTTTCTAAAGCTTTTTAGAATAACAAATGGGGGTTAAACTGCAAATATTTAACTTCGAAATTTTTAGAAAATACTAAAAACACTTTTCGAAAACATTTTCATAAAATTTAATTTTGCTATGAAGAGCACTTTTAAATTTTCTATAATATTTAAATATTTACTAATAGTATATTAAAATGCTTTGAATGTTATTTTTTTTTGTTACATATTCAATTGAAAACGCTGTTCGGCTAGATTTATTTACATTAGGAATTGCCATTCGGATACGATATTAAACATTATTAAAAATTAATAAATTTTTTTGGCGGTATATTAAATTATTATTATTATTTTAATTGAAACCTAAAAAGTTTGAAACTTTGAAACATTTTCGAAAAACATGTAGTTCGAATTTCGAAAAAAAAGTTCTCTTAAGGAGTTTTCAACTTCTGCAAACTCCTTTTCATAAGGCTACCAACAAACGCTACTCAGTTACAAAAAAATTTAAACAAACTTCAAAACAAATTAAGGTCTTTTTGGGCTTTACATCTACATAATATCGCATGTACCATTATTTTCGAATTTTTTTTTAAATTCGAAGAAACTAAAATAAAATTTCTTTATTTTCAAAAAAAAAAAAAATATTTTAAAAAGTTTCGAACAAGCTTTTAAAATGCAGTTCTTTCGAAAAAATATGAATGTGGCACTCATATGCAGTCAAAACTTTCTCAACCTTTCGCCTATTTTGGAATACGCAATGCATATTATTGCACACCTGTTGCGGAGAGGCATTGAATATTTAAATAAATAAATAATTTCAATAACAAAGGCGCCACAATTAAGCAAAAATGTCAATCAATACAAAGAAGTGTGGCTAGAGTTGAGTCATTAAAAAATCAATAAATAAAAAAGAAAAAATATTGAAAACTCACCCAAGTCATTAATATGAGAGCTGCATGCCAACGACGCGCAAGCGCAACAAATAGCAACCCTACTTAAGTTCGAATAGTAAAGTGACTTCCTGCATCGAGAATAGGAAAACATTAAAAGCCAAATGCAATTGCGTGCACCATCTGAGGTGTGAAGTATAGAATGACAAAACAAAAAGTAAACTAAGCAACAACAGCTGCGCATGCCCAATTCGAACTTCAATTCATTAATGGACGTCCCATTAGTAAATTTTAAAATTAACTAAATTCAAGACGTTTAAAGTGATTTTGAAGTTAAAGATTATGATACGACGGACATGCACACTGCTGCGGCAAAAGAGCGGGTTGCGCTAATTAAATTAATTAGAGGTGCTGGTGGTAGATTACCTTTGCTATGTAGCGGGCGTGGACTGTATTAAGCGTGTAGTACTTACGCAGCCGGTTTATTATGCGTTAGACTCTCCAAAATGATGAAGTCTCACAATTTTGCAAATAATAAAACAGTATACATATATACTACGATTCATTTAATTATTAATAACAATTTCAATATAATGGTGCGGGCGGTAATCCAAACTCTTGACTTTTCTTGCTAGCGAATAAGTAAAGCAAAAACGGGCGAGAGAGCAAAACGTCAACCTGTATTAGTTGCAGAAGGCAACTAATGGGCGCTATCTTACCGACAAAAATGAACTACCTTATCGGCAAGCTTTCAAGCAAAGTGCATATTTGGGCATAATGCATTGCACGATTCATCATACCGCCGCCCTTGAACTATCTGTGTATGTATACAAGATAGGTTCAAACAAAACGTATGACTATTTACAAAGCGTTTGCGACTTAAATATTGGAAAAATCACAAATTTTAATTTCTTTAAATATTCAAAATTTACGTTAATTTAACAATAGTTCAATCTTTAAATAGATTTCAAATTTCATTAAATATACAAAATTTACTTAAATTTTACAATGAATAAACTTCGAATAGACTTCAAATCTCTAAGTTTACTTATAAATATACAAATGTAATTATCAAACTGGATCTCAAAAATATAACATTTTACAAATTTCGAATTTCAAAATATGTAGACTTAAAAGGTATTTAAGTTTAATTAGAGTTACTTAAATATAATCAACAAGAAAAAAAATTGCAAATTTTACAAGTTGAATTTGAGCGATACATATATATACATATGCAGGAACATTCTTGATTAGAGTGATGCATTCAAAGTGGATGTAATTGTTTAACCCATTACGACTCAGAGAATAGATCACCTTTGGTAGGCAGAAGGCATAATCTGTTTATAGGTCGCACATATTCTCCATGGCTTGTTCTCACTGTTACTACTCTTACGTTTCCATCTATCCCAGGGTGACAACGAATTACCCGCGCGAGTGTCCACTTTGTATGTGGAGTTCGTTCGTCGAACAATGCTACAACGTCGCCCTCTTCATAATTGCGTGACGGTCTAAACCACTTGGTGCGACGTTGTAAATTTACCAAGTATTCATCTCTCCATCGCCGCCAAAAATGTTGTCTTATTTCGGAGACTACGTGCCATCGTTGAAGAAGATTTCCACAGAACCCTTGACCCTCAGGTTCTGGGATTGACTTCAATGGCTCACCGATGAGGAAGTGACCAGGCGTTAATGCTTCAAGGTCTGTTGCGTTAGTTGGATCAGCACATAGGGGGCGGGAATTTACGCAGGCTTCAACCTCTGTTAGCAATGTGCTGAACTCTTCGAAAGATAATAAGCTCCCGTCAAGAACGCGTTTAATGTGATATTTTACGCGTTTAATGCCGACTTCCCAATATCCACCCATATGTGGCGCGGTTGGTGCGTTGAAGTGCCACTCGATGTTAGAGTCGGCGAAAAACGATCGTAGCTTATCATCTGCCATACATTTCTGATAACTCTGCTGAAGCTCTTTGTCAGCGCCAACGAAGTTCGTGCCATTATCAGAATACATGGCCTTACAATACCCTCGACGACTAATGAAGCGTTTGAAAGCATTGAGAAAAGCGGCCGTCGATAAATCGCCTACAAATTCCAAATGCATTGCGCCAGTACACATGCAGATGAATGAGCAAATGTAGCCTTTCGTCGACTTCGACCCTCTTCCATGCGAAAATTTGTACGTGTACGGACCAGCAAAATCGACAGCAGTTCGTGTAAAGCAGCGAGCATACGTAGTACGAGACGACGGCAGGTCGCCCATCGACTGAACGGAAGTGTTGCGGTTCAAGCAGGTACATTTAACACACTTGTGATAAACGTTTCTGATTAAGCTGCGCGCGCCAATCACCCAATAACGGTGTTGTAGTACCACTGTCATTATGCGTGGCCCAGCGTGTAAAGTATAACGATGTATGTCGGATATTATCAATCTCGAAAGCGGGGACTCTTTAGGTAAGATAATAGGATGCTTTACGTCAGGCGCGACATCTGCGGATTTTAACCGACCACCAACCCTTAAAACACCTGACAGATCCAGAAACGGTTGCAGACGCAACAAGCTACTTCGCAGTGGAATCGCTTTTTTCTCCCTGCAATGAGAAATTTCGTTATTGAAAGAAATACGTTGAGTATATTTAATCAATCGCAGTTCTGCCTCAGCCAACTCCTGACAGTTAGGAGTGCCACACGTTCTTTTACGCGTGTGATTCTTTCTAGCACGAGCATTGTGTATAAATCTTAGCACATAAGCGATAACCCTTCGTAATTTCGAAAACGCTGAATATTTGAACATAACTGGCCAGCAATCTTCGGATGCGGCAACATGAACGGCAACCTTTTTACGTAGGCCCAGCTCAGTTGAATGCGGTTCTTGCGACGCTTGCTTCCAAAATTGATCTTCGCCATGCAAAAAATCTGGACCAGACCACCACAGCTGATGTTGTAGAAGTTCCCGAGGCGCTATGCCTCTCGATGCGCAGTCTGCCGGGTTCTGTTCGGAGCGTACATGTTGCCAGCACTCAGACGGTAAAACTCCTTGGATATCGGCAACGCGATTAGCGACGAACGTTTCCCATCTGCTGGGATGAGCTTGCAGCCACGCCAGAGTGATCGTCGAATCGGTCCAAGCGTACAACGGATAACGGAGTTCGTTCCAGCTTTGTAATACGCTTCGTACCAACTTAGAAGCGAGATGCGCGGCGCATAGCTCCAAACGAGGTAAAGTTGTAGATTTGATCGGCGCTACCTTGGTCTTGGCCGAAATCAAGGCTACTGTGATTTGACCGTTACTCTGGACTGTCCGTGCGTAGATAACCGCGGCGTAAGCTCGTTCTGACGCATCCGAAAAAACGTGCAGTTCGGTTGATGACTCAGAGCCGTTACAGCCAACCCAACGAGGCACCTTCAGATCGGTTAAACTTTGTAGATCAGAGCGGTGTTCAGACCAACGTGTTGCGACTGTTTCCGGTACGAGCTCATCCCAGCCAACCTCGGCGCGCCAGATGTCCTGGAACCACATCTTGGATTTAATCGTAGTGGGGGCAAGCAAGCCCAACGGGTCAAAAAGCGTGCTAGCGTCCGATAAAAAGGCCCTCTTCGATAAAACTCTAGGTGGTTGCTTGAGGTTGATCGCGAAAGTGAAATAATCTTCCTCGGTATTCCAAACGAGACCTAAAGCGTGAACGTCCTTTCCCTCTGCGATATAGTGCGAAATATTTTCTGAAGCGCTGGCAATTCCGTTCCTCAGCTCCACGCAATTTGATGCCCACTTGCGAAGTTCAAACCCACTTCCGAGAAGTATGTCGGAAACATTTTTTTGCAGCAACTGAAGCTCAGCCGGACTTGAAGCACCGGTCAATAAGTCGTCCATGTAAAAGTCCCGCTGTATAACAGCCGAGGCCCTTTCGCAACCACTTGCGGAATACCGTGTGCTTTGTTGCAGCGACTTGACGGCCAAATGAGAGGCAGCAGCGACTCCGTACGTTACCCGTAGCATCCTGTAATCTTGAATGGGAAGTGATGGATCACTTCGCCAAACAATCCGCTGCAGGTCAATGTGTTTCGGTGAAACACATACCTGCCGATACATCTTGGCAATGTCAGCAGTAACGGCATACAGGTGGGTTCGGAAGCGCAGGAGAATAGATAACAAGCTTTGTTGTAGTTGCGGACCAACAAACAGTGCATCGTTGAGAGAGTACCCAGTCGATGTCTTGGCGGATGCGTTAAATACGACTCGTAATTTGGTCGTAACACTTGACTCCTTTATAACAGGATGGTGAGGCATGTAGAACGTCGGACTCGTCGTTTCGGTTGCGGCTTCCATATGGTCCATGGTAATAAGTTCCTGCATGAACTCGTTGTACTGCAAGCGTAACTCATTGTCAGCGGCAAACTTTCTCTCTATACGCAATAGATTACGAACAGCCTGGTTCCGGGATTCTCCCAGCGGTACATCAGCGTTTAGCGGTAGTTCAACGACAAAACGGTCATCAGCTGATCTTTTATGCGTTGCCTGAAAATGATCTTCACAAAATTGCTCCTCCCTCGTTAAATACGATTTCTCCGGTGCGTCTTCCAACTCCCAGAGTCTCGTCAAAGCTCTCTCTAGTTGAACCTCACAAAATAATGCTGGCAAAGAAGGGCTAGAAGGGTTATCAACACGTCCGAAGATCGTCCAACCGAAGACTGTGCGTTGCGTCGTAGGCATTCCACAAGGACCCTTCCGGATCTCCGGGCACATAAGCTGATCCATAACGTCCATTCCTAACAACAGATCAATACGACCAGGCCTCATAAACTGCGGGTCTGCTAGAGGTAACCCTTTAATATGCGGCCATGCAGTCGTGGCAACGGTTTGCGTTGGTAAATCTCCCGTGATTTTTGGCAAAATTAATGCATTTACCGCGTAGCAATCATTGGAAAAGTTCGACGAAAGCGAAAGCGAAACTTGACCTCTAGCGCGACCTCCTTGAGCGGAACCAATACCGGTGATAATTGCAGCAGACGATTTCCTAGGTAAGCCCAGACGACGAACACACGACTCAGTCACGAAGGAAGCGTGCGACCCAGAGTCAAACAACAGACGAGCTTGCTGAACGCGCCCGGCACAGTCTCGAATCCTTACCAGAGCAGTAGCCAGCAAAATTGTCTTACTCGCAGTTAATGGGTCAGAATCGGTACCTAAACACGAAGATACACATTCAGAGGCGGGGTTGTCTAAAGGAGCGGCGATGGCGGCAAGAGCGGTCGTACTGTTCCCTGAAGTGGTATTCGCGTCGGCGTAGTTCGAGCTGGTTTGCTGGTTTCCGGCGAGGTTGCTGCTGTTGGATGTGGCTGGAGTCCCATGCAGTAGCGTGTGATGGCGTTGGCGACAAATGCGGCACGACGACGAACTGTTGCACCGAGGTTTAAAATGCCCCGGGCTCAGACAGTTCAAGCAAAGATTCGAATCTTTCACGACTTTGGCTTTAGCGGTGGCATCCAAGCGGCTGAATTTTTCACAGCTATAAATTCTGTGAGCCCCCTTACAAACAGGGCAACTGGTCGCATTCTGGTCGGATGTGGCATGGAAAGATTTTGTGGGTTTGGCAGCAGAAACAACTTTGCTTGGCTGTACCGGAGCAGCTGATGACAACATCGAGAGTGATCTGCACCTAACTTCTAAAAATGTTACTAGCTGCTCGAAAGTTGGAGGTTCGTCGCTAACAAGAGAAAGCTCCCATTGCTTCCTGGTTTCGAATGCAAGTTTACCCACAATGTCATGAACGAGCCAGTCGTCCCAGAACTCGACAGGTCGGCCTAACGCTTTCAGTTCGCGAATGTGTTGCTGGTATGGGTTGAGGACACCTTTTACGGAGCTGGCGGTGTCACTTGTTGCTTTGCGGATGTCGGCCATAGCTTTGAAATGCGATTCGACGATGACGCGCATGATTTTGAAGCGAGACTTCAGCAAGTCCCATGCCTCCGTATAATTTGCATCGCAAATTTGGAAACCGCTGACGACTTTCAAAGCTTCACCCTTTAAGCAACTCCGTAAATAGTGCATTTTCTGTCCGTCCGACAGCGCGGCATTGCTATCTACCAGTGAACAAAAGGAGTCGTAAAAGCCTACCCATTCAGTTGAATCGCCTGAAAATGAAGGTAACTCCATTTTGGGTAAACGAATGGAGGCAGAAATGGTTGTTGAAACATTTGTTGGTCGGGTTACATTCGGGGTTGCGGTTTCGATGTGACATTTTTGGGCACGGCTGAAATTTGCTAGGGCCATAGCGTACCAAGTTTCGGCTTGAGTTCGTGTACTCTCTTCCACTCCAATGTTCTCGGCACCACAAGCGACGTCCACCTCATCCTGTGCAGCGTTGAATCGAACCCATTGTTCGTCCAAGAGTTTCAAGTAACTCTCAACTTGATCGGTGTCTAACAAAAATGTACCATCTATGCTTTTTGTCATGAACCTTTTTATTGCGTTCAACGCAGAGTCCCGTGTTTTCACAGAGGCTGACATTTTGTTGTTGTTAATTTAGTTTACAACGAAATAAAGAAAGGCAAATTCTACAGAGAAATGTACGTAGCTCTATTCGTAGACGGCAAATAATTGTCACGATGACTTACTAAAAAAAATGCGCAAACGTACAGCTTTGTGAAAATGTTGCTTGCCGCTTTGTTTTTGTTAAAAAATTATATGCGGGTTCTGCTGCTATAAATGCGAGTAAGCGTGGAGGGCAAATGAAAGTCAAATAGAATTGTTGGTATTTTGCCAATATGTATGCGTAGCGGGCGAATAAAAATTAAATTGATTTGTAATTTTTACAACGAAATCAAATATGCGGTGTATTAGTAAAAAATATGCGGTTAAATTGCAAGCGATGCGGGCTATCCGGCTCGAAGGACCAAAAAATGCTGCGGCAAAAGAGCGGGTTGCGCTAATTAAATTAATTAGAGGTGCTGGTGGTAGATTACCTTTGCTATGTAGCGGGCGTGGACTGTATTAAGCGTGTAGTACTTACGCAGCCGGTTTATTATGCGTTAGACTCTCCAAAATGATGAAGTCTCACAATTTTGCAAATAATAAAACAGTATACATATATACTACGATTCATTTAATTATTAATAACAATTTCAATATAATGGTGCGGGCGGTAATCCAAACTCTTGACTTTTCTTGCTAGCGAATAAGTAAAGCAAAAACGGGCGAGAGAGCAAAACGTCAACCTGTATTAGTTGCAGAAGGCAACTAATGGGCGCTATCTTACCGACAAAAATGAACTACCTTATCGGCAAGCTCTCAAGCAAAGTGCATATTTGGGCATAATGCATTGCACGATTCATCACACACCAAACAGCCGCTGTACAGAATAATTGTTATGGTTTTAGCTTTAAAGTGTTTTAAGTATATAGAGGTTTTCCTTTGTTTTCTTTGTTATCAATCGCTTTTGTTTGCCATACAAACAGGAAGCACGCACACTTAACGTGCCACATGTGTCTCCATGACTTTGCCACACATGTGAGGCGTTGTGATGTTTGAAATTTAGCCGTTGCCGACAACAGTAAGCTCCATCTCGTCCATAGTCGTTATTGTTGCTTGCTGCCATGGCCACACAAAGACAAAATTAACGCAGTACGTACTTTGAACCACAATCGTGGAATAATTAGATCAAAAAGGAAATGAAGAAAATGTATACTTTGGTAATGTATTTTTTGGTTGCTTGATCCTCTGCTAGGCAGTTTTTAAGCTTTAAAGCTTTAATTTCACTGCTAGCGTGCGTTTAATGGTTTATGCGCAAACATTTTTTTTGCACTTTTTTGATGCAATATTACGAGGTGTGTTCAAAAAGTATCGCGAATTTTGAATTTTCGCTGGTTACGTATATTCGAATTTCGAATTTTTTGTGGCGTTATGTTGGTACTCATGTCTCTCACTTATGCCGACAACCTCGGCCATTTTGAATGTTCAGTTAATTGTTGACAGCTGCTTTGCTTGCACGTGTTTTGGATCGTCTTCGATTTTCACGCGAAATTCGTACCAAAATTGCTCAATTGTGACCAAAAACAGCATCGCATGAACATTGCTAATGAGATGTTAAACTCTGTCCGCGACGACCCAAATTTGCTCCAGAGGGTCATAACTGGTGACGAATCGTGGGTTTATGGTTATGACGTGGAAACCAAAGCTCAATCATCTCAATGGAAGCTGCCGCACGAACCAAGACCGAAAAAAGCGCGCCAAGTTCGGTCGAATGTGAAAGTTTTGCTGACAGTTTTCTTCGATTGCAGGGGCGTGGTGCATCATGAGTTCTTGCCACAGGGAAGAACGGTCAATAAGGAATATTACCTGTAAGTTATGCGCAATTTGCGCGAAGCAATCCGCCAGAAATGCGGCCGCCGTGGTGTGAAGGTAGTGTTGCCGGCCTACCACACCGAAGGTCCATGGTTCGAGCCCTGGTACAGGTAACATCACAAGTGATTTGAAAAAAGTTTTTCAAAACGGGGTCGCCCCTCGGCAGTGGTTTGGCAAACTCTCCGAGTGTATTTCTGCCATGACAGGCTTCTCAGCAAAAAATTCGTCTCCTTTGTAGATGCCGTTCGGAGTCGGCAAAAAACTGTAGGCCCCACCAATTTGTAGGGAAAAATTCAAATCGGCACACCACAAATTGGAAGAGAAGCTTGGCGCAAAAATCTCTTAGGAGGTTTATGATGATATACCTGTTGTATATCGCGCCATAGATAGATAGATAGAATCCGCCAGAAACGCCCGGATTTGTGGAAGAACAAAAATTGGCTTTTGCACCACGATAACGCCCCTGCTCACGCATCGTTGGTTGTGCGCGACTTTTTGGGCAAAAACAACACACTAATGATGCCGCAGCCACCGTATTACCCAGATCTGGCCCCCTGTGACTTTTTCTTGTTCCCTAAACTGAAGAGGCCCATGAAAGGACGACGTTACGCTTCTCTTGACGAGATAAAGACGGCATCGAAGGAGGAGCTGAACAAGATACAAAGAAATGATTTTTTGAAGTGCTTCGAAGATTGGAAAAACCGTTGGCACATGTGTATAATATCTCATGGGGATTACTTTGAAGGGGACAAAATAGATATTCATGAATAAATAAATAATTTTTGAAAAAACACAAAATTCGCGATACTTTTTGAACACACCTCGTACATTTATTACTCTGTTGAATTGCGACTTTTATACTCAGCTGCATACAAAAAATAATAAGTTTGTTTACATATCGGTAAAAGGCTGCAAATATAGCTAGATTTATAGCAGACTAGCAATTGCTCGCAAGTACTACGACAAACACGTTAAACTAAGCAAAAATTGAAAATTCACACAAAATTATGGTATATGAAAAATCATCAAAATCGATTGAGGACCGCATCTACTTTTGTATAAAACTAGCATACCAAGCAGATGTTGTTCTGCCGACTTGCGTTTCAGCAATTGTATCCTCTCAATTGCTAATGTTTCGCATCGGCTTAGTTACTTTGGAGATGTCCTTCTTTTTCTTCTCTCTCTTCATTTTTTGTCTTTATCTGCCTGCTCGAAATGGGCGGCCTATTTTTGCTACCTTTCGGGAGTTATATTGTTTATTAGAACAGTTTTCAACCATAATCATTTTTTCATAATAGAGGAAATAAGTTGTGATTGGAATTGAAGAAGCAATATCTGTTGAACTAAAAATAACCTGACTAAGTTGGGCTCTAAATAACTATTCATCATTCAGCATCTGAGCATATTATATTCACTAGCACACGCACTTATATTTCCTTACTTGTTTCTAATTTTTTTCTTGCGTATTTCTTGACACCAGTTGCTTTTAATTTTGTGTTTTAATGCCCATAAGCACAATACAGTGAGTCTTAGCGTAGATAAGCAAAGGTTAAAAACAAACTGTTGAAAAGGAGAATGTAGTACGAGCCCATTCACCGCTGCATCAATGCGTGAGAAATCCCTGCTATAATTAAGGGCTTGTGAGATATTCTTTTATGAAATCGTATGTTGAGTTGCCGGCGTTAAGAGGGAAGAAAGGAAGAGGGGCAAAAAACATTTTGCCAAATGAATGGAAGTTGTAAAAAAGCGCAGAAAGAAGTGATTAAACAAAATGAATGAAGGTGAGCTTTATGTTGCTGTGCGAGTAAAGTAAAATAATGTGTATGATAGAGACAAATAAGGTGTGATTATAATTAAATACATAAAAGGACATAGGCGTAGCTGGGTAGGGACGCTGCGGTCAAGCGCACTAGCAGCCACTGGGAGCGCAATGTACATACATGTTATTATTTTGTTTACCTTTTTAAACCATTTCTGGTTTCATATTTCTAAGTTTTTCTATAAAAGTTGGATGAAAAATCACACATTTTGCTGTAAATACTCTCGCATAATAAAACTTTGTCGTCTTTTTCTTGATTATATTATAATTTTTTTTTTGAAATATCGAACAAAATTTAATGTACCATATAACTTGCATTATCATCGTAATCATTGGACTGCACATTATAATAACATGCAAATAATTAACAAGCTTTAAATTTTAAAATTTATGGAAATATTATGCTTCATAAAAAGCGAAGCTGAAGTGCAGAAATTATTTAAATACTCATAAAAAAAAAACACAACCAAATAAGTTAAATACCAACAAAGTGTATTAAGCGTAAAGAATTGAATCAGAAATCTGAACTGAAACGCATTGGAGGCGAGGAAAACAAGAAAAGTTAACAAATAAGCTAAAAGGAAAAAGAAATTAAAATGAAAGGAGGGGAATTGCGAAAAGTTATTTGCGCTTAATAGGACGTATACATTATGCGTAGCTGAAATAATAGCAAAGAATAAAAGCTTGCCAGCGTCCTCCGCAGCAAATGAAGTATGCAACTAAAGCTTTTCATTAGCAGTAGCAAATAACTATTATTGAGCTAAGTTTGTAGGTGAACATGATTGCATATGAATCAGTTGTGGGCAACCACATGCGATTTTCTGAATTTAAAAAACAGAACTTAAAGATTAAATCACGTTTTTTTGCTTCTAAATAAGCGATCACAATCTTAAATGTGGATGGGGTTCACCAAATAAGATCATTCATCATTATCATCATCATAATCATAACGTATCAAAGCACTACAGTCATCCCTTTATCCCTTTTAATCGCTAACTGACGCCTAATAAGACCCGGTATTTCTCACTTACTGAACTTAAGCAGAATCGAAAGATTCACTTCAGCCACCTCGGCCACTTTTCTCACCTTGAAAAAGCGTGCTTCCAGAAATCTGAGTAGTCTGTTTGCTTTCCTTGGCATCGACTAAGAAAGTGGGGGATCGGTTGCTCTTCGTCCTCATCGTAACGGCTTCTGCA
This sequence comes from Merzomyia westermanni, assembly GCA_949987695.1. Classification (NCBI taxonomy): domain Eukaryota; kingdom Metazoa; phylum Arthropoda; class Insecta; order Diptera; family Tephritidae; genus Merzomyia; species Merzomyia westermanni. Next base: position 83,261,774 of record OX465293.1, read on the forward strand.
TAGGGGAATGCCCAGTGATGAGTCTTACTGCAGATTTATTTAGATTGAGATGACTATATGAACCTTGAGACTTTGCCAACATCTTAAAAGTATGCTACTCGAATCTTCGCGAGCGATTTCCGAATGCTGGTCGCTGGCTCCTTCCACCTTGTGTAAGTCCATTTCGGAGCATTTCCTGGCTCATATATCGTATAACGCCTCTAATTCTTATTATTATTGTATTATTTGTACGCGAATATAACGCAGGCATTTACTAATAGAGTGCATATTTTTAAGTAGAAAAAAAAATAAAAAACAAAAGAAGATGCAGAGTTGGGTTTATAGTAATAAATCTAGCCTAGTCACGAAAAAATTTACAAAAATAATTAAAAGTCTTAAGAATATGTCAGAAAGCAGAAATTTCTTTGCTAAAGTTTCAATCTTTTCGGTCCTGCTCTAGGAAACAACTAAGATAATTAGAGTTTACATTACCCCTATACATCATCTTAGAAGACAGATGTTTAAAAGGCACAACGAACTTATCGAAATTTTTGATCAAATCACTGCGAATTTCCAGAGCTTTATAAAGTTTTTCTTGCGAGAAGCTCGATGCACTAAGTAAAGAAATATGACTTATCAGGGACCTTGTAGTTGCTTCTTATTCATTCAAAGCTATTACGTATTTATATATTTTAAACTATTTTTCTAACTACGCTGATTCATAGATTGTTGGACGCCCTGCGAAGAACGGAGTTTTGCGCCCTGTGCTAAGCGATGTCAGAAAATTGTTTTTAAACACTTGGAGATCGCAATCTCTGCCATTCGAAATCGATACTTTCCCTACCAAGCTGAGGCTAGTAAAAAGTTAGCATAGGAATTTTTGAAACAGAGAGTGAGCATTGATAGGGCTTTTAACGAAATTTTCTTCGCTGGGTTACTCTATACGTATATTTGTTTGCATTTAAGTTGCTCGCATATGCGTTAGTTTTGTGCATGTTTATAACTGCTGTCAGTTTGAATTAAAAAAAGTATGCAACCGAGATACTTCACTTTAATAATACTAGATACGCATACTTGTAACGATTTGCGTAATAAAAAAGTTTTCATATACCATGCAATGTGTAGGCAACATTGCTTTTGTTGAGCCACTTAGTTAGTTAGTTAGTTCTGAAAGTATCTATATATGTAGAAATGTACAATATTACATGCGTTTCTAACAAAGTACTCAGCTTAATTACTAAAGCAATGCAAAAAGCTTTAATTCGATAGAGTTCAGTTCACAGAATACACGACCTGGCAAAGAACAAAATGGAACGAATGAGCTTACGAATTCTAATTTTTAAGTTAAAATTTAGTGTTGTTGTTGGTATTGAAGAGGGATTTTGGTTAATGAAAAAGTTATGAGTTTAGAAAAATACTACTTAATCTTGACAAAAAAAGGGACCAAGAGAGACGCCTTTTCACTCCATATAACCTTTGTACAACATTTATATTTAGGAAAACTGAAGGTGGCTTTAGAAAAAAATTAAAAAACTTCAAACCGAAAATGTACTACATCCAAAGACTTTCTTCCTAGGTGTTGCCGCTCACATGATTTTATGGGGTTACCATTTATATGATTTTTGTAATGAAATAAGATATGCCAATATGGAAATCAAACGAAATTCATTTTACGTCGCATTAAAAAAACATTTATAGGTTGGTTACCACCTAGGGTTGCCACCTAATTGCACTATATAAATTTTTTTGGCCTATTTGCTTTTATCTCGAAAACCACTGGGCCCCATTTGGATGAGATTAGATTCTGAATACAAGCAATGTGCTTAATTTTAAGCTCATAAGTTTGCTAAAGTGTTGCCACTAGGAAGTTTTTAGAGGGTTGCAAAATTGAGTGATACATGTCAATATGGGTATCAAACGAAGGATATTTTACGGCGTATTTAAAAAAAATGTATATATATATATTTTCAAGTATTTTTGGCACTTGGCGTTGCCACCTAATTCCCTATAGTTTTTTTTTGCATATCTGCTATTATCTCGAAAGCGTCTTGACACATTTCTATGAAATTTTGTATATAGGTCATCTGATACAATATACGCTCTTTTACGTAAGTGTTGCCACTAACGAGACTTTTACCGAGTTGCCACATATCTGCAAAAATGGTCATCAAACCAATTTTATTATTTCAATGTTATTTTACTAATGAGTATCTACAACCAACTGAATTATATGGCAACCTTGAAAATGATTAAAATATGTATATAGTTTTTAGACACGCACTATATACTAGTACCTGTGATCATAAGCTTCAATAGCTTGGTCGATGTATCGTAATATTTCTTAAAATGTGGTAAGCATTTAACTTAAGCTGTATCTGGAGCAGGTAGCGCTAATTTGTAGGAACCAACTATAAGCAGCACACCACAATTTGGAATATCTTGACCTTAAGCTCCTCAGAAGTATATCACAAAAAAATTTCTATTCTTACTGTTATTATTCGGATTAAGTAATATGTTATAAACATTAGGTGGCAACACAACATTTTTCAACCCGCAGCTGATTTATTTTACTTAATCCTCAATAACATTAGAAACAAAACTGTCTGAACCTCTTGGCCCGTTGAAGGTGATTGCCTTCTATGACACACTGAAACCTCAGAAATGAAATCAACGTCACTAACAGTAATTTTTCATGGCACTAATTCGCGCTAACACCCACAAACATTAACACACTTCAAGCCCGTCAAATATCACTCATATGATTGCTGTACGGTGGCATATGTCACTTATAACGTTACTCTCATACAAAATATGTGGTGTTGATAATGAGGAATTATGTGAAGCCGTTGATTATGACTATGCTAACATTAATGAAGACTTAGCAAAAGTCAGCACAGGAAAAACTACTTCTCGTTAGTCATAAAAAAAAAAAAATTGAGTCAACTAACTAAGCTTTGCTCCAAATGCCACACGTACATACATCCTCGCCGTGGCATTCCACTCGTCACAATGTACGAGTATGTACATATGCGTGTGTTTCACTTCCTGTGTAAAAGGCGCATTGTAACAACATACTAGCATATTTGCCTACTATTGTAGAAGTACTTTGTGTATGCATAGGAAGAGTCTTTCTACAATTACGTAAGTAGTATGATAACGAAAAAGCGAAAATTTCAATTTTTTTCAACAAAACCTTTTCAAGTTAATGTGATTTTTATGGCTGTGTGAAAGCTGTAGCTAAGGTGAAAATATGTATTGTATGCTCGTATATAGGGTTGGCCATAAGTTTCTAGAATGCTGTGTGTTTGGTGAGAATGACTCTTATTAGAACTTCTGTGACTTTATTGCTAATGATTATTATTTATTTTATTCTTTTATTTAAAGTATTTCCGAAGTTACAGAGTGTTTAAATATTTCTTGTGAGCTTTCTTTAGTCTTTTAAAGATTTAATTCAACTTTAAGATGCCAGATAGAGCTAAACAAGTTTGTCTATATAATTTTTGTTGAAGATATTAATTGTGTGCCTTCTGAAGTAGATATGGGGTTCTATGGTATACATTCTAGTTGTGAGTTCATTATAAGCCTGGGTATATTTGAAATTTCCTTAAAGTGCCACTTGTAGCTTATTTATGGTTTTGCTTGAAGAACTTACATTCTGCTTCGAACCAAGTCGTTTTTTAATCTCTTCGTTTAATAAAAAATGTGCTTTTGAGGTCACTGGAATGCCAAATTAATATTTTCAAATATTGGAGGGTTCTCAGGTTAGTTGTAGCTTATATCTTTGATTTAAATTTTCCTTGCCTTAAGATATGTATTACAAAGCTTTTTTGAAAGCCAACCTCTTCGCTGTTACTTCAGTGTGTATTTCAAGAGTTATGTGAAGCACTCCATTATCAAACCTTGCGGTATACTCTTTGAGAGAGCGCGGTTGTTCTCCCACTAAAAATATCCTTTTGCTTCCCACATCGTTAATTCCAAACACGTGTTTGGAGAATATACAAAGCAAGGTAAGACAACCCCCAGGAGTGACCAGGAATGAAGTGAAATCATTCGCCCAACAGTCGCTCTCGAAAATCTACGTCCTCTATTCATTTGCAGTCAATCACTGTCACACCCGCCAAACTCTTCCAGTCACCTTTTTGTATTTAAAAATTATCTTGATATAAAAGATTTGCAATTATCCATGAGTTGTGTAGAGTAATTCACTATAGAAAAGAGCTGGTTTTCACCATTTAGGATGTAGTACTTTTTGTTATCCCACTAAGGCAAAATAATATGAAGTTTAGTCGTTCCTGGGGTGGGGGGTCGTGAAACATAACCCGCTGTCATGGGAATTCAAACACTTTTCCGCTATTGCTCCTATTTTCAACGAACGATCTATACGTTGGATGGTATAATTCGGGACAAGAAGTTTGATCTGAAGGGTCCTTTGAAATCAAGATTATAATGAGGGTCTCCTGACACATTAAACATCATATTTTAGATTTTTTGCGCCTGTCATATTTGGGGTGGTTTTCCTTCAAATATTCCTATGAGCTCCCTTCTTCTCTTTTGATAGAAGGTATTTACATAGAACTGTTGTCACTTTTAAATTACGATCTCAAGTATTTAAGTTGCTAAATTACCAGATCTCAAGGTTAAATTGGCAAAAATCCTGTGACTATAAAATTCTATCACTTTTTATTTTCGATATGACAGTTGTTTTGATTATGACATCGCTGAAAGTCGGACCCTTTATACAGGGTGGCTGATGAAAGCCGCTACCAAAAAAAATTAAATAACTTTTTTTCTATTTAATGAATCTGGTTAATTTTTTTTTATTTTGCAGATTGACTTTTACATTTAACAAAAATGGATAACTGGGACACTGAAACAAGAATTTGGATTGTCCGCCGCTATCACGCACTGGAGTCCGTAGTTTCGGTTCAAAGAGAGTATAGGCGCACGTTTGGCGGCAATCCTCCGAGCAGATGGACCATAATAAGACTTGTAAACAATTTTGCCGAGCATGTGACAGTCAACAGAAGACCTTACCATCGAAACCCTTCAGTTCGAACGGAGGAAACAATCGCTGCTGTAGCTGCTGCCATACAAAACAATCCACGTGTTTCGACAAGAAGCTTATCTGCTCAAATGGGTGTAAGCAGACAGTCATTACAGTCAATTATGCACAAAGATTTGGACTTATTCCCATATAAAATTCAAATGGCCAACAAACTGAACGCTGCAGACTTGCCGATTCGCTTGGAATTTTGCCAGAAGATACTTCACATGGTGGAAGAGGATGGAAACATGTTGAACTGTCTTTTCATGTCTGACGAGGCCCATTTCGATTTAAACGGCAACATAAACAAACAAAATTGTCGAATATGGAGTGCTTCCAACCCACAGATACTCCATGAGACGGAATTGCATCCACTTCGTGTCACATTGTGGTGTGCAGTTTCATCACGCTGCATTGTCGGGCCCTACTTCTTCGAAGAAAACGGTCACACCGTTACGGTTACTGGAGACCGTTACTTGAGCATGTTGAGAGAGTTTTTCTATCCAGAATTACGCCGAATGAGAATTTCTTTCAACTCTGTGTGGTTTCAGCAAGATGGTGCAGCTCCTCATATAGCCCAACCTGTTATGACAGAACTGCGACGAAAATTTCCCAATAAGCTGATATCCAGAAACTCCACATTCCGTTGGCCACCCAGGTCGCCTGACCTTACTGCACCTGACTTTTTCTTGTGGGGTTATTGCAAACAGGAAGTCTTCAAAGCAAAACCAACAAATTTGAATGAACTAAGGCAATCCATTCGAGAAACAATTGCGGCTATTCCTGTCTCAACTCTCCAAGCAGTAATGAACAACTTTTTGGTAAGATGCCGCACATGCATCGACGAGCAGGGGGGGCATTTAAATTCCATTATTTTTAAAACTAATTAAGATATATTTAATAAAATTTAATGAGCTTTAACATGAATAAAAGAAAAATGAATTCCATACACTGAAAAAAAAATTATTTGAGTTTCTTAATGTAGCAAAATTCATCAGCCACCCTGTATGAGGTTGAGATGAAATCAGTGGGGAACGCATACCTAACATACTACAAGCTGAAAATGTTTGTGTTACATAGCATATTATTTACAAATGTATATAACTAATTAAAATATATGTATACATAATTCTCAGTATATTAGACGGCATCAAGAAAAAAAAGTTGTTGCTCATCTGTCGATTTAAAAGGCAGTTTGGAAAAAGTTGGAATTTTTAAAAATTCTAACGCTAAAACAAAATTTATATTGGCGTTAACTTTGTCTTTACCTCACTTCAATTTGAAGCTTTAGAGTCAAACGAGAATCAATAATCGTGGTGAATTGGTCAATATATTTTTCACTTAACGATCACGCAGTAAGAATTGCTCTCTGGGATGACCAGCAAATTGAATATTACATTTTAAATAACATCCTCAAGCAATCTAAAGCATTCAATGAATAAAATCAAAATTTTATTTTTGCGACATTTATAAAGAATCGTTATACTGAAGGATTTGATAAGAAGAATCGAAAGTGTTACGAAGAATGTAAAAACGCCGGGTGACCAAAAAAAAACCTTCTTTTTTTTTTTATAAGGTCTTCTACGTTGTGTGCTCCGAGCCTTGCACTTTTCGAGACAGTCTAATGTACCATATAATACCTGCATATATACATATTACTCTGCATGAAAAATAAGGTCATAAAGGTAGCAGCGTGTAACTTTTTGAGGCTTGTTTTTGTTTTTAATTAGATTTAGCTGCTGTTACGCACCAGCCCTATACACACATATACTTACATAATTTATTTCTAACTCTTGCTCTGTCACAAAAGCAGTTAAGTCGACTGCATATTTCAACATCACATCTCACATTCAAACGCATCTACATTGCCATCCATAAGTATTCGTACGTGCATACATCTGCAAGTTCCTCATTAAATGCCAACACGCTTTCAATGCCTTTGTGCGTACCAATCTTAAGTATAATAAATTATACTTTACTATTCATTTAAGTTAGTATGTAAGTACGTAAGTATGTTTGTTTGTTTCTCGCTGTGTTTTATGTTCTTTGCAGCATCATTCTCATTTAACCTTTCAACCCGTCGTCTTCGTCCACGACCACACACATTTGCACCTTTAAGCACACAACAACTCACACACATACATATGTATGTCAGTAAATGCTGCCATAGCTTCTGCTTTTTGGTTAATTGTAAGTACCTTTAAGCTGATTAAAGTACGTTTATAATTTATTTTTGGTGGTACTTCCTTTTATGAGTTTTCGTTTTTTTTTTTCTATTTTTTTGTGGTCGTTTTCTTTGAAGCTCTACCACATTTTTCAGCACTCATTTACAAAAGAGGAAAGCTCATTTGGTCTTTGTGTTAAATTTTGGAAAACTTTCTACCAACATTTTGTGTGCCGCTATGACATTGGGCCTAAAGCGACAATTCTCTTCGTCTTTTTCTTTTTCGTTTTAGGTGGCATATTTGGCAGCCGTCATGTGATAGGTGAAAAAAAAAAAATAAAAAAATAAAAATAAAAGATTATTTACACCAATCCTAGGGTTGAGAATAAATAATCGATATTTCTTTGATCGATTGTTTCTTTAATTAGCCTTTTTTGAATCGATTTTATTAATGATTAACATCGATTTTTAATAAACCCAAACAAACAATTTTTGTAAATAGGGTCATCTATGCGAGGGAGGAAAAAACCGACAACTGTAAAAAAATGTTTAACTGTCTTTACGTACCGTCAAAAAAGTAAACAAAAACAGCTGAATTTCGTACATAAGTAGATTGGGTAAGGGCAGGTCGAACTTAGCTTCAATAGGCATTTTTTGTATAAAAAATCGATTGTTTAAGCGGCATAAGCTTTGACTATTTATTTCGTTTATTTCATTCGCATTGCATGCAATTCGCCATCAGCTTATAAAATATTCCAAAGATATAGTTTATATTTTGCAATTCCAGATCGGGGGTTTTTCACAATGAGAATGAGGAAGCCAATCCTGCTCAATGCCTCAGAGAAACAGTGCTCGCCCCCAATTAATAAATACAAGGTGTAACAGGTGCCCCGCACCCCCCGTTTAATATAAAAAAAATAACTCAAAAAAACTACTCGCCCTTCATAAAGCTTAGACATGGTCCTTCGAGCCGGATTCGAATCGTTAAAAAATAAAAAATCGATTCATCGCTAACCAAAAAATCGATTATTGAGTAATCGCTTTTGCAGACTCGAGGTCACATCCCTAGCCAAAACCTACATAATTTTCAGAGTAGGTTCCAGCATTCACCAAGGGTTTATACAAATTTAGAAAAGTTGGTGGTGCCACGCCCCTTACTGGGAAGAATTCACTATAGCTCGGAAAATATTTGTACTATGTATCTAAAATTTGGTATAGAAGTCCAATACACGAAGGATTATGAGGGGAGTAGGGGGAAAGGTGAGAAAAGAAAGAAAGAAATAGGAAAGCGACAAAGGTGGAGGAAACAAAAATAAGAAAAGAAGGTGAAGGAGAGGAGGAATAGCAATAGGAAATGGAATCAGAAACGAATAGGATAAGATATACTAACTAATAAGAAAAGGAATGGGAATATAAATAAAAAATATAAACACAAAATATATATAAGAAGTTAAATAGAAATATAAGGAGGCAAATAAAAAATTAAATGTTGAATAAAAAATAGTATTAGGAATTGTTATAGAAACAAAATTGGAAATAGGAAGTTTAATAGTAATAAGATAAAGCATTATAATAGGAAAACGAGGAAAAAAGGTGAAACGAAATTTTTTTTTTATTGTTGAGCTACATTTGGGTTTCGGTTGGAAATATTAACGCAGTTTTTATAAATCGCTACGGTTTATCAAGATAATATAAGCAGGTGAAGACGAACAGATCTAATATGCACAAAGGTAATGACGGCCAACTCGATGGTTGATCTACGGATATGATGCCTCTCACCTCTCATTACGCATCTCTCCTTCCTTAGGGGTGACATGACCTAGAAGGTTCCACTGGTCATACCAAATCGCTACCACGACAGGCGGGCAGTACCGCAAGGGAGTACCGGGGCGTTCCGGATTCATATCCGGCCAAGGACTGTCAGTTCGATAGCACTCCCCAAAACCTTCGGAAGTATTTTTGTCGTTACAACAACAGATCAAAGGACTGTCACTTTCGACAACACGCCCCAAATCTTCGGAAAGTGGTTTTGTTGTTACAAACAACAACAACAACGAATAGATCTAAAAATAAGAAAGGGAAAAACGTGCTTTTTCTATATATTTGGTCCATATACTCGTATATAGTGGATCAAAATGAGTCTGTTAAACCATGTGAAGAAATAATGGGTATGGTGTGGTACTGACTTTACTATGGTTTTATTTACCAAAGGCCCTTCGGTTGCGCTTGAAAATAATATCCCTTAGTCGATCCACAGCTTACTGCGCATAATCGCTTTCTGTGTGGGCGACTTTCGGCAGCGCTTATAAAAGATATCCCGTAACCAAAGATTTGAAAATAAATCTCCCATTAAAGCTATGGAAACCGGTTAAACCTTTTTTCGGTTTTTAAGCCCAAAGGCGTTATAACATCCAATTGTTATTATTTCACTTGGATGGGGAAAGGTAATTAGATAAAGATAACTCCGTAAGCTAGTTCCAAAGTAGAACTGATGATACTCGACCACTTTTGTAATTCAGTGGCTTACCGCACAAACAACTTTCGCATGCCTTCTTCAACCTTATAAAAATGTAAGCGTCCTTTGAGTCTCGGAATTGTTCCTTAGCAAATCTCACCACGTTTGTAAAACATTGCTTAAGCACCGTTTGCTACCTTAAGTCTTCGATTGCTCGTTAGCTCTGTAAATGAAATAGCTGACAAATGAGCTTAAGTTCTACAACGCCTGAAGTTCTTTGTGGTCCATTTTAAATCAACCACACTCATGCCAATCCTATTAAATATTGTTGCAAACTCATAATTTTATACCATCAAAAAATATGGAATGAATATATATCAGTTTTCATATCTGCCACAATCAAAGTTCGCCTAAAATGACAACAGTAAAAAAAGTATACAAAACAAGATGGCAGCAAAGCACCGTTATTCATAATTATTAATGTTTTCAATAGGCACTTTTTGTATTACCCGGCGGCAGACGTAACAGTACAGTTACGCCAATCACTGCCATGCTAATGGCATATAAATTGGTTATGATTTTGAAATGGTTTTCGTTTGGTGTGAACACATAAAATAACAACGGAAAGGAAGGAAACTGAAAAAGCGTAAATTAATGTTTAAACAACGCGTAAAGGGACAGTTATATGGGTGTAATGTTCCGCAAATAGCGAAGTGCCAAGAATAATTGGAAAAGTTTGATCAAATATTTATTTATGCATTTGTGAAGTAAACCAAATATAATTACAGTTATTGCTATGTAAGGATTTAATTTATTAGTTGCTCGTTTCGTTTGACTGAATGTGTGTGTGTATGTGCGAGTGCAATTTATATTTGTGTTTGTTTGTATGTAAGTTGCATGCGACAAAATTAATCATTTATCAAAATTAAATACATGAAATCGCGCGCTGCAGCAATTGCAAAATTTTGTGTTTTTTACAAAGTTATTTTGTGAAAAAATTTATTTTAATATTTTTGTATTTTTTTTTTTTTCGCAGCGCACTGCTGATAAATTTTAACTTTCCTGCAACATTCATATTTATGCGTTTGTTTGCGTTGCCTGTTGGAAAAAATTCGGTAAACCGCATACAATATCCGAAAAACCTCTTTACATAAAACAACAAAAATATGCAAAATAAAAACAATAAACAAAAACAAACACTGATAAGGGTTACTGAAGTGGCATAAATAAAGAGTTGGAAAAACCGGAAATCACCCTTCACTTACATTTACAGTAGTGGGCAGCCTTGAGTGACCGCAATTTTTTATTTTCTTATGTTATTTTATTTGTAAGTTTTTAATAACCATTTGTTCCTTTTTTTTTACTTTTTATCCTCATATTCCCTTTTTCTTGTAATATGTAAGATCTCTGTACCAAATATTATATAGCTTTTTTATGGAGGATACAGTGAATTTAAATTTTTTTGGGGGGTAGTACTACTCACTTTTCCAAAATTGTAGATATATTAATTATAGCTGCGACAATAAGCACAAACTCTTAGTCTCAAGTTTGGCCGTAAACGAGATAGTACCATTATTGTGTTCTCCGTGTATAATCACACAAAATTTCACGACTTTTGCTCGAAACTTGTGGATTTTATGGACAAAAAACTATATCTCAATTCCATACATTTACACTACAGTTTTAATTTTCAAAGCGCTTTACTGAAAACCTCACGAAAATCACTTTGGTAGTTTGTCCTTATTGTCACAGATATATAGAGCACATTAAGGGGATTCATTTAAGCTAATGCGTTTATATGGTTTATAAGCTTCTGTGTGTAGTGGAACCGCCCACTTTTCCAAAAATAATGTCGTTTTCTTTTTAGAAACGGTGTTACCCTGTTGGCTTTTTTCTTTTATCTCTCCCCCTTGTTGTTGTTGGTTTTAACGACGAAAACACTACCCGAAGGTTTCAGAGAGTCTAGTCGAAAGGGACAGTCTTTTGCCGGATATGAACGCGCTACGCTCCGGTACTTTAAATGTCCTAAGAAGAAAAACAAACACAGAAGCATGTAGGCGCGGCACCGCCCACTTTTCTGGAGTTGTATATATATATATTCTCAACCAAAAAGAAAATCTACAGCTGTAACAAATTGGAGCTTTTTACTGCCTGGAGCTTTTTTTGCCAAAAATCGAAATAGAAACTCTCGTTTATCTTAGTTGGCACCAAAGTTAACTCTCCACTCTTTTAGGACACAGGATTTTTGTATACATATTAATATAAGATCGTCCCAATATCTCCAGCCACTACTGTATTTATATCATTGTTACAAGTTTTTCTAACGCTCAATAAATAGAAGGCGAGGCGGGTGGATTAGTGAGGCATATAACCGTAACGGTATTGCTTTGCCGATGAAAAATGTCAACTGATGCATGCAATACTCGTTTGTTGCATTAATAAAACCAAATTTAATTTTTGTCACCAGTGGTGAGGGTTTTTTTTGTTACCGTTATCGCTATATTTCTTATTGTTTTTGCATTTTCCATTACTGTTGTTGATTGCGTTTGCCAACATGTGGTTATATGTATTTGAAAGTTTAACCCGTATTTTGGTTTTGTTGCTGGGGCTGTATGAAAAATGATAAAGCTTATTTTCTTTTTTTTTTTTGGTTGGTGGCATTAAAATTCAATTTCAAATGTTGCTGGCGTGCGTGTTGGGCAAGAAAAAGGGGTGCCAAATAAATGGGTTGCTTGAGAGGGGGGCAAATACGTTTTTAGTTCGCTGAGCAGTGAGCTAGATTTAGTGTGGCAGCTGCAGTGATACACACACATTCACACATACACGCTCCCTCTACTCGTACGAGTGTCCTCTAACGCCTTTAATGTAGCGCACATAACCCGTATGATGTTGGTTGTGGTTGCTGATGATGTTGTTGACACGAAACCAAACGATAGCAACGACAATACCAACAACAACAGTAGCAAGCAACCGGATATAAGCAGTAACATCCACTTTTTCTCTGTAACCTAAAAATTACCATAAAATAATGTAAAATATTAAAATAACAAATTTATTAGATGCCCTTATGCACCAGGAGATATACTATGAGCGATGGTGCACAGTGGGGCGAAGTTGCTAAAGTTGTGGAATCAATAGAAGTAAATTTTGTTAAACTGTTTTAATAGAAATATCTTGACAAGAAGTAGTAAAAGGCAAAGTAAGTTTTTAGAGTATTTAGGCAAGCGGTTTCAAAGTGAAAATCAAATCAAGATTTTTAGATGAACCTGAAAATGATATATATAGAACCAAATAAGAAGTGTTTCCAAGTACTTTTTTAGAATAAATTAATGAATGAAAATCAGGAATTATTATATAAGTTAAGGTTTTATTGAACAATATTTTATAAAAGCGTCCAACTGTTGGCATATGCTGACGATATTGATATCATTGGCCTTAACAACCGCGCCGTAACTTCTGCTTACTCCAAATTAGAAAAAGAAGCGGAGAAAATGGGATTGGTGGTGAACGAGGGCAAAACTAAGTACCTTCTGTCATCATGCAAAGAGTCAGCGCATTCGCGCCTTGGCAACCAAGCCACTGTTGGCAGCAATAATTTCGAAATAGTAAAGGACTTCGTTTACCTGGGAACCAGCATTAATACCAACAATAATGTTAGCCTAGAAATCCGACGAAGAATCACTCTTGCAAACAAATGCTACTTCGGACTGAGTAGGCAATTGAAAAGTCAAGTCCTCTCTCGACGAACGAAAATAACACTCTACAAGTCACTCATCGCACCCGTCCTGCTATATGGTGCAGAAGCGTGGACACTAACAACATCTGATGAGGCGGCTCTGGGAGTATTCGAGAGAAAGGTTCTTCGAAAGATTTGTGGACCTCTACGCGTTGGCGACGGCGAGTACCGAAGAAGATTTAATGATGAGCTGTATGAACTTTACGCAGACGCCGACATAGTTCAGCGAATTAAAACACAGCGGCTTCGCTGGCTAGGCCACGTAGTGCGAATGAGCGAAGATGCTCCAGCCCAGAAGGTATTCTTATCGGCACCCGCCGGTGGAAGCAGAGGAAGAGGGAGACCACCACTCCGATGGAAGGACCAAGTGGAGACCGATTTGTGATCCCGCGGTGTTTCCAATTGGCGCCAGTTGGCGCAACGAAGAAACGACTGGCGAGCTATGTTGGACGGTCAAAATCGCCCAGGCGGTTAGATGACCATTTAAAGTAAAGTAAGTAAGTAAGGTTTTATTTAACCACTAACATGGTTATAATTAACCAATATCATAGTAATTTTGTTTGGTCGCCACAACAAATATAAATGCACGGCTAAAAATTTTAGCCTACATTTTAAACTTTTCTGGGCTACATATATGTCCAAACTAAATTTGGCTTAGAATTTAAACTATCCCAGTTTTCGAGAAAATGAGCGTGAATAAAAGAGTTTAAATTTTAAACCAGAAATGTTTTAACAATTAAAAAACCAAAAACAAATGTATCAGTTTGCAGGATTCGAACCGACTGTCCCCGCATAAGAGTCGTCTGCTCTACCCAGTGAGCTACGGCGCACACAAAATTGTAATGAGAAAAATTTTATGAAAAATTGAAAAAAATTTTAGATGTTTTTTTTAGTTTATTTTTAAATCTTAACCGCAAGAAATTGAAAATTGGTGCAGGTAATTGAAAGGTTTGGAATTTATAACAAAAAAGTTTGAAAAATTGTTTAAACTGGCGAATGGTTTAAAATTTTTAGTCGTGTGAGAAATATTTATTTTTTTGTTGAGAATAACCATTATCAAGTTTTTTTTCGGTCATTTGTGATCAAATGGACAGGAGTTTTTTGGTAAGTTATGAACTCTTTTTAAGTAGGTCAGTATAGAGCAGTTTATATCAAATGATAGTTTTGTCCTGAAAACGAATCTAAGCACAAAACCTTCGAAAAATTATATATCTGTTATATGTATAAAACGACAAAAAAAAAATCTTGATAGTGGTTATTCTTAACTATTGTTCTTATAGCCTAGATGTTAACAGAACGTGCCAAAAATATCTCTGATGAGGAAGTCGGACAGCTTCCAAAATGGATATAAAAGAAAAGCTGTGGCGTTTGTCTAAAAGTTTTTATTATCTTTTTTAATGAAAATCTTGAATAATTAAGTAAATATAATGATTATAAAATAAATACAAAATAATAATATTTCAAATAAAAAAATTATTATTTGTGGCTAACTTCTTAATTTGGAATTGCAAATCTTATATATACAAAAGAAAGTGACGTTAGTTCCAACGCTCATAACTCAAGAACGCCTGCACCGATTTGGATAATTGACAGTAATTAGATTGTTCTCTGACCAGAATAGGAGAATACCCGATAAAATTTTCGAAAAATTCTTCAAAAAAAATTTTTATTTTCACATACATTTTGTATGGTGCGAATTTTTATAATTTTTTTTTTTGTTAGAAAAGCTCAATAAAGACCACACCGAACCAACTTGAGAATTCAAGGCCTGTAATTCTAATTTATTTCCCTTATTTGCTTTCAACTTGGGCGCGATATTTAATATTTTTATTTATTTAATAATATATTTTTTTTTGCTTAAATAGATTTAAAGTTTAGTAAAATTGTTTTTGTATTTAATTTTGTTTGAAAAAATTATACAGTTTCCCAAAGTTCGGATAAAAAATAAGTGTCTACTCTATCAGGCTGAGCTCTATCCATTTATTTGTTTAATATATTAATCAAAAAGGCTTCAAAAGTTATAGTTGGTTAATTTGTGTAAAAGTTGCAAAATTGTTTGTAATAATTGAAAACAAATAAAACAATTAATTTTGAAACTTGCTCAGTTATTGGAATTTTTATTCCCAAATATAATTCTTTCGCTCCACAGTCCATTTTGTTAAACATTTAGATACTAGGATAGGCCTCAATGAGTTAGGTTCCTTTCTTCAAAAGGGATCAGGTAGCTTTATTTTTAAAACTATTCTTGCGTTTTCAGAATATTTTAAAATTATTTAGTAAAAACTTGAATAAAAGAGTAGTTGAAAATGAAAAATAAAGAAGCAAGGGGCTTAATATTTCAAGCTGAATTTTTTTTTGATTCTTAAAACGTTTTCTTTTTATTTTCGATGTTCCCATAGTCATCCCACTGTACACCGCCAGCATCCGTTTCACAGCTGCCGGGCAAATGGGGTTAAATAAAATTATGTTTCATGTTCATGTTGTTGATGATTATGGCAAATGATTTCGAGCGGTTTTGCGAATGTGGGTGTGTATAAATCCTCTGCATAATTCTTATCAACCACTCACTTTTTGTGCAACTTCGTTTGATTTTTTTTTTTGGTTTTCCTCCGTTGATAACTTTAAATAAGTTTGTGTATTTGTATATATGCAGGTATGTGTATGTGTGCATAAAAATAAATGCTCGTAAATACTAATAAAAAAGAAAAGATTTTATGTGCAACAAAGTCTGTTGGTCTGCAGGGGCTGCATGCATTGCACTAAGTAACTGACGCAATCTCTCCTTGCCCTGCTTACCGCCAACATAACGTAATCCATCAACGTCGTCTCTTCGCCATTTAGTCGACTAACGTAATGCACCAGCAACTTCTTAACTACTCATCGTTGAACGTAAAAGATGGTAAAAATAGTAAGAAAAATAAAAAATGGGGGAAAAATCATATCAAATTGCAAACTTTGCAAACTCCTTCGAGATGTTTGTGTGTTCATTGAAGATGAAAATTCTTTGAACTCTCTGTAGATGTGGTGGATTTTCGTGCTTGAAGTGACTGAACTTGTGCAACACGAAAAAAGGCTTACGTATAAAAAATATGAATGAAAAAATTATTAAGAAATGTGAAGAGAAAAAAAAATCAAGTAAATTTTTTTTATACGAAAAGTGATATTTTGGCGATATAAAAAACAGGAATGAAATCTAAACTTAGCTTAATCTGTACGCTAGAGTAAATAAATAAGAGAACAGCGCGGGGAACAGTGGGTTATCATGAAGAAGTTTGTGCTAAAAGAAAATCCCTCGACAACTAAAACGAGTAGAGAGGCGGGAAGTTGAAAACACAAAAAATTTAGTACATGAAGTGGTATAAATTGGATAAAATAATTGAAACCGAAACTGAGTTAAAACCATTCGATATTTATCGCAAGAAATTGGAATAATCGAATTTCAGTATATTAATGTAGATCTAAAAGGGCGGAAGATAAGCCGGAAATTGGGAGCAATCGAAGGTACTTAATGATTATCTATAGTAGTCTCCAAATAACTATATGTGTATAAACTCATCCCAATAAAATAAGCACCCATCTAAATTCTGAAAAAACTTACTATGCCTCAGAAACTAATAGCGGTAATATATCACAGAACAAATGATATAGATTTTATAATTAAAATAAATTTTTTTTTATATAAGTTTTAAGAGAAATAACATAAAATGATTAAAAGAAAAACATATCGATTAAACTGCGGAAAATTTTGAAGTATAAATTGCATTAAACTTGAGACTGATATAAATAACTATGGATAAAAAGGTATGTTACATATAAAAAAAAGCTTTTGAAAATACTTAATTTATAACAATTTAATATTATCGGCAAAAGAGAACAAAAAAATCGATAATACTGAAAAATCGATAACAATCGATTTAAATGAGAAAAGTTCAGGAAAAGATAAAAAAAAATATTACTACGGTCTTCATTACCTACAGAAAGTTATCAAGCATCTGAATAATATATTTGTTTTTCATTATTATTAGCAGCCGATTTATTTGCTGTTTAGACAAATTTAATCGAAATACCACACAGTGCGTAGTGAAGCAGTTGAGTATCTCATTAAGAATTTTGATCAGAGCTGTTCATTCAAGCGAGCATGTTTGCAACAAAAAAATAAAAAATAAAAAAAAATATGCAGACATTGAAGGGTTATTTTAATGAGGTTAATACTATAAAGGGGAGATGCTGCGATGCTGCGATGCTGAGCAAAGCTATGTAAGTTTGACTGAATGAGTTCATTGATAAAAATTTTGCAAAATGCTTGTGATTTAATGAAAATATGCACATAAGTACGTTTGAGTGTGTATACGATTGTATGCATAACTAAGTATAAGCGATGCAAAAAATGAGATTAGTCTAGGATGAATCTGGAAAGAGTCGCAAAGCAACATGCTATTAATGCCAGCACATAGTTCTTTATAAAGGTTGCACATTATTTGAGTATTTTCTACGAAGAGAGACCATTTGTACCTACTTTTCGAATGCTCTTTCGAGCTCTGCGAGCATGGATGGACATGTACCTCTATGAATGTGCTACACATTCCATAAAGGAAAAGTTGGGACCCACTGTATACGAAAGTGATTAATCGCCACGATTGGGTACACAACTTTTTGCAGGGTTACTGTACGTAGGGGATTTTTGTGAATAGTCATTTTGATGCAAAAGGGTGTAGTTACTAAGTAGCAAGAAAGTAATAAAATGTTCTCACAAGCAATATAGTTTGTAACATTTTGTATAAAACAATGAGAGCATTGCAAGAATTAGATTCATTTATAAACCACAAGCAATGGGTTACTTTTGTTGTTGTTGCTGTGTCAGCTACGCTTGATGATGCCAATAACTTTTTTATTGAATAAGTTTTACAAAGTTTCTTTTCTAAGGCACGAATATTCCAGTGAATGCAGAATCAATATTTATTTGATAGTAAAATTTTATTAATAAAGCAAAACTAAGAAAATAGTTCAAGGGTTTGTGGTATGCGTAATGTAGTTGACATACATCTTTCTACCTTAACTTAAGTAATTTATTCAATTACTCTACTTTTGCGGTTGAAACTTTTTACAAGTAAAAATCGATTCTCTTAGATGCTGAGTTATAGAAAAATCTAACACACGATAGAAAGTAGGTAAATTATATAGATAAATAAGCGAACGTAATAAGTCTAGTCGAGCTCTAGCGCCTAGCTATTCCAAAAGCATTAATCAGAAATGTTTAATACGGAAATATCATTTTGAAGCGGTGTCCGTTTAGAAGGGCTCTAGGTTACAATTGATTGCGATTGTTTAAAAGTCCAAAAAAGATAAAAACGAAGCTTCCAACTATTCTAAAAGAGCGCCAAGAAACAATTCCACGAGCATTAGCACGATTAATTTATTCAAATTTCGATTCCGCGAGTTTATGAAAGATACAAAAAATAAATATTTGAATAGTCGAATCTGTAAACTAGTCATTAGTCGGTTAGTGATTATCATTTATTTTTCGAAACAACTTTTGTTAATCGATTAATCGGTAAATAGCTGTCTCAACGCTCAATCCTGGATCCTTAGACATAATCAAATATAGCTTAGTTCAGTATAAGGTTATTGGCTTCTTTCTTAAAAACATTCTGAAGCGCGTCGATTACTTTTGATTATTTTTGATTTTTTAATGTTTTTTGATTTTTTATAGATTTTTTCAGTATTGTTGTAGAAGCACAGAAATATACACATCCCGAAAAAAATTAAAACAAAATCAAACAGGTAAGGAAGTCTAAGTTCTCGTGGAACCAAACATTGATTACCCAGCTGTGTAAAAGTGGTGGTAAATTGGTTGATTGTTGTGGAGTTATCACATATAGAGGTTTTAAACTATAGAGGTCCAAAATTTAAAAAAATCATTATTAAAATCATCAGGTCATTGTAACTACGAAATTCTAGCATTCTATCTGCATCAGTGAAGGAGATATGGCATGTTCCGATTTCCCACCTCTTTGGTCCAAAAGTGGGAGTGGTCGTCCACCGATTTTGCTTATTTTCCGTGGGCGTACTCTACATATCTGTAGTATACCTCGTATTAAGTTTTGTAATTCTATCTTACACCGTTCTGAAGTTATTAACAGTCGAAGTTGAAATTTGCTTGACTCATAAGTGGGCGCTGCCATGCCCACTTTCCAAAATTTAGCAAAATCATATAAAGAATAAGAAACTTGATGTTACTACAAAATTATATTATTATACCTGTATCAGTTAATTAGATATGGGCAGTTAAATATTTCTACCTCCTTTCCATATAACTTTTATGAAAAAGTAGGCGTTGCCGAAAAGCGATTTTGCTTATTTTCCATGGGTGCTTTTATCACAACACTAGTATGCCTTCTACGAAATTTCGTAATACTAGTGTAAACGGTTCTGCAGTTATTAAGAGTTAAACTTTGAAAATTTCTTCACTCATATGTGGGCATTGCCACACCCCTTTTCCAAAAATTTGATCAAATCGTCACGGGGACAACCAAATTAATAATTTCAAATTTCATCATTCTAGCTGCTTTTATTATGGAATGAACCCATTTTATACGTTTTTCGAAATTTTCGATATCGAAGAAAGGGGCGCGGTTATAGTAGTTCGATTTCGCCTATTTCAAATAGCAATCTACCTTGGCCGGGAAGCAACCTGTGTGCCAAATTTCATTCAAATATCTAAATTTTTACTCAAGTTATCGTGTCCACGGACGGACGGACGGACGGACATGTCTTAATGACTTCCCCTGTTCATTCTAAGAACATTGATATATGGAACCCCATATCCATCTTTTTTTTTTGTACCGTTAAAAACCACCGTTACATGACCAACTATAATACCCTGTGTACTGGCTGGGTGTAAAAATTATCGAAAGCAAATGAAACAACCATTTTTTTGTTTGTTTATTTTTGATTATTTTAGATTTTTTTTTGATTTTTTGTAATCGTATTCAATTAATAATTTCCTTTTCTTGAAAAACAATTAAAATAATCATTGCCAATTAAAAAAAACCGTCTAATTAATTGATTACTAACTACTAATCAAATTTAACAGGTCTGTGTGGCGGGCATACCAATACCGCGGCCCTAGACAGCGGAATACAATTGTTCGGCGGTCGGACATGCTGAGTAATAATGTTACTAAATTTGAAGGGATAACGTTCGAGGTTTCTTGCTATCCTATATGTGGTCTATGCTTTATCCTTTATGATGAGCTTTCTTAAACTAATCTAACTCAAATTAGCTTTCAACCAAACCAATGTTTTGCTTACCTAACAATTGTAATTCAGAGGATTGCACATCAATATTAAATGGTTTTAACGCATTAAAATGAGGGAAAATAAAATAAAAAATAAACAAGGAACAAACAAACAAAATTATGTTAATAATTTTTCGGACTTCGTTTAACCTTTCTTGTTTCAACAATTTGGTGAATCCCTTTGGCGCATATAAAAGCAATAAATTTCACTCTAAAATTAATGTTATCTTGTTCTTAGGATATTTCAAAGCTTCAATTTATTGCACTTGCACTGGGATCAACCTTTTCGCTCAAATAAAATCACAACAAACAAGTTAGATAACAACAATAAAACCACATTTAATATACTCAATAGGATTTTATGCGTATTGCTTGAGGATAAGTTCATTTAATACGAAATATTTAAAGGAATTTTCTTCTAGGTATCTTTCACTTTTATATATACACACTTATATTTGGCAAACGAGGAGCTTCAGTTGGCAAAAAATATTTTAGTTTTATTTTTAAGTGGCTGCGATAAGCCAATGTCATGTCCTTTTCATAAAAAAATTCTTTTAAGCTTTTTACGGTCAAATGGTATTTAGTGATTCATAACCGCTATACGACAGCTACACACCCACAAAGTATGTAAGACCATAAGTAATACATACATATGTATCCTTAGGAACGCAAGCCATGTTACTGGCGGGTGCAGTCCCCTTTTAGCGTGTCTCTGCATGAATATCTCCTACGTTGAAATAATATTAGCAAAAAAGCTTTAAACTGCAAGTGAACAACTTAAAATAATCCATTTTGACAGTAAAAAAAAGTAAACACACAAAACTTAAATAAATTGCAAACAAAGTGAGCAAATAGAACAACAATAATTGAGGGAGTCTAGGTTAGCGGGTAACTCAAAACTTTATACTCAGTTGCAGTTCTGAGTTGTGAGATGAAGCACTGAAGATGGCCTAGCGCCAAAATCGGTTTGTCAAAAGACTAAATTTTTTCGGTAGTCGGTAAACCAAGTTTCAAACAATTTTACAACATAAGAGATTTGAATGAAAAAGGTCAAAAGGATCATATACGATTTAAATTTAAATACAAAATTACTAAAGAGATTGATGTTTGAAAAACGTTTTATTGAAACTATTAATTTTCGGTAGCAACATTTCTCATGCCCACATAATTTGGTTTACCAAGCTTCAATTCGTTTTAAATCAAACGCCAACTATTGCAATGAATAGATGAACTAAATTTTTTTTAGATATATCAACCGTTTTCGAAAATTTTTACTACCAGGATTTTATGGAACCATTTGAGTAATTTTTTTTGTGGACTTTTGTGACCCTGTTTTTCCACATTTGCATCCATTAAAATACTTAAAACTAGCTTGTTTGCAATCTGCCTCCAAAATTGTGCCTATTTCACACTCAGAGGACTGAAATTCAAATACCCCGACTACAAGCGCAACTGAGTATACAATTTTTAAAAATTGAAGAAAACAAATAAAGTCACTACCACAAGAGAATGCTACTTAATGTTTGTGTGTTGTAGCAAACCATGGTAATATCAAGAACGATGGAAAAAATCAAGAGTGAAAATCTAGAAAAAATGCAATAACCACAATGTACTCATACCAGCAAAAAGGCCAATAGAAGCAATAACATCAATACACTTAGTTAAGAACAAACGCAATGAAAAGTATGAGCGAAAAAAAAACGAGAAGCAGCAGCATAAAGGCGTTCTAGCAAAAGATAAAGATACTACACAGAACAGGATGTGTAGGTGGGGAAGGGGATCAAAGGTTGAAAGCAGCAGCAGAGGCAGCATGAATGACCGCAAGAGCCACAGAGAACCGCAAGACATGCATGAAAAATGATATTGATGGACTTCCTTTGCGGTGTCAGATAACCAAAGTTCATGCAACACAAAACAACCAACGACCGGAGTCGACAAGAGAATTTCAGAAGAAAAAAAAATCAGCAAAAAAAAAAAATTTAAGAACGTACAAATGTGGTCAGGCACCAACGGAATATAGAAAAAATGTTGGGTAAAAAAAAAAAACAACGCAGAAAAAATGTGAACTACAATAATAGCTTTAGTAATAGCAATTGTGATAGGAACGCATAAAACCTTAATACCCAAACAAAGCGCCAACAATGCCAAAGCACTCCTCTAGCGCGGGCTATGGTTATGGCTGCGGAGGTGGACAGAAGTTTTGTGGCAGCCGGCCGACGCGCTGCCGACCACAAAACGCTGGCGAGTGGCAGCAACAAATTGTAAGTGGACACCCAATTGATATCCTTTTTTGTGCTATTATTATTTTTTTTTGTTGCTTGTTGTTGGGGGTTTTGCTGTTCGTACATATGTTTGTATGTACGTATGTTATTCTACCTTTTTATTTAGTTACCATTTAGCATTGCTATTGTTGTTGTCATATGTAGAATTGTTGTTAAGCTTGCTGCTGTTGGTATTGGCGAAACAAGTGACATACCAATTTAGCGGATGACTGAGGGTGTGAATGAAGAGGTGGACTTTACTTTGAGAGATATGAGAATTTATAGTGAAATAGAGCAAAGTAATTGCACTAAACGAAATGAGCAAAAAAAATTACTTTGCTTTGATGTGAGGGTGTGCTAGAAAAAGTAAATAAAGGTAAAGACAGGGAAATGTTAACTATGATAAAGTATAGTAAAATAGTCGACGCATAAATGGAGGGAGTGAGCTGCCATATACCCAGCTGCGAGACTTTTATGTTATATTTTTACTTATGTTGAATCATTTATTGGTGATTAACGATTTTTTGGCCGTCGCGCTATTTCTATCGATTACCAAAGGTATCAAAGTTTTTCCGCATATGCTTTCACCAAACCAGTGGATATCTGCGTCTCTTTGTCGTCACACCGGCGTATATTGGTAGTTACTCCACATGGACTTGAGCGGTTTCATACACCCACCATAATATTACTGTCGGCGCACAATGTTTATATCTGGCTACAGGTCGTCTATAGGGTATCACTAAATCTCTTTCGAGTCTGTCCATTGCTTTCTGTTCAATACTCCAGCGCTCCTATTATCTGCTTTGTCAGCGTTCGTCATACCGCGCTATATACAAAAACCACTGGTAGGGGCGATAAAATCAATATCATCATTTCTACTGGTTGAATAATCTTCTTCGAAATGAACTCCAACAACATTAATTATAATAACAACAACAAAAGTCGCATAAGAAGCGCCTCTCAGTCATGTCTCTATTAGGTGGGGTACAACGTAGAGATACACTTTGAAACAAACTGAGCCAAGCAAATCTCCAGAGCGCCGCAATTCCTGAGGAATTGGGTATTGTTTTGAATGTGAAATATATATATGTCTACTTAACTATTTCCAACTTCCAGAAAGAAGCACACATTCATAAGAGCTACTGATGATACTAGTATGTTGCCTGCTTCGTACAATTTGCTGCGTGGCACGTTCTGTCGGAAAAAGTCAGTGCCTTAGTGGGGAGACCGAAAACTAACTAAAATTTAGTAGTTTGGCTATTGACAACTTTGTACTTTGTTTTGTTGTTGTAACCACCTGCTACTAGCACTTTCTGGCACTGGACTGCTGTGGAAACGATTTTTTGGACACCTATAATCTTTGGGTAGTGGATTCTCTGCTCTTATAAGAGACATTTTGCGTATATGCTAAGCTTTTAACTCGTTGGGTGAGCAGAATCTACATAATGGGGCCAGCTTTAACGAAGAATTATCCCACAGAACGACTATAATTGCGCTTACAGAGTTTTTCTTGCGTTGTTGTGAAGTAGGTGGATGCTTGGATAACATTCATTCACAGCAGGGTATACAAGTCAAAGTTATGTGTCCCCTACATAGCAGCAGCTGTATGCGGTAAGTGTCGTTTAAGCTTAGCACTTACGGGCGAAAAATCGAATACTGCTTGCCCCATATGTATGACAAGCATGCGGACATTGTTTTTATACCTTTCATGAACATGAAATGGTATTACAATTTTGGCCCGATGTTTGTAGGTATGAGAAGATGAAGAGATAGATCCACCAATAAGTATACCGAAATGATCAGGGCGATGAGCTGAGTTGATTTAGCGATGTCCGTCTGTCCGTCTGTCTGTCTGTTTGGACGCAAACTAGTCTCTCAGTTTTAGAGATATCTCGATGAAAGCATTAATCATTTGTCGGAACTAGCATGATCGGACCAATACAACGGATAGCTCCCATACAATCGATTGTTTCGATAAACGGGGTTTGGCCTATAACTGTTGCAATTAAAGAGATAGCAACGTACAATTTTGCAGGTTTGGTACATATTGTATATGTAATGTATGTAGTGAAAATCACCCAGATCGGACAAGCATAACATATAGCTCCCATACAATCGATTTTTCCGATAAATGGGGGTTGGGCTATGTGTCTTTAAATTAACAGTTTTGCAGAGTTTGTACTAATTGTGAGCAAGGATCGGACACTTAAAACCGTGATGAGTATACATGAAAGGTATAAAGTCTTCGGCATAGTCGAAGACAGCCCTTTCCTTACTTGTTTTTTTCTTTTTATTTCTTTTTCTCTAATATTTGTAAATAATATGCTTGTTTAGTCTTGAATCCTCGCAAACCAACATGACAGAATTTTTTCAAAAGAGAGTGATAGCGACATTTGTTATGAAATGTCTTTATGTTATGCAATTTAGAAGTTATTTAGATTGTCTATGATGATTGATTGTTCTTGTGAAATATGAGCTCTACTTATGTAAAAAATATGAGATAAAAAAAAGAAAATCAAAAAGAAATATTTGAAAAGCCTCAAAGGCATTTGGTGAGCAATTTTTTTTCTAAAGACGTAGTCAAATTATGTTTAATATTTTACGAAGATTGGCTATTTATTTTCTGAAGATAAAATTAACCAGATATATTTAATGTTCACTTGGTATTATTTTTTGTGAAGCAAGGTGGAGGGGAAAAGTTGACTTAGAGAAGTTTATAAGTAGATTTAAGTACTTTTGAGTTTCAAAGTTAAAGATGTGAACTTTGTATACTGTGAAGACTACACATTTAGTGCAAGAAAAATGATTAAAGTGAACTTCTCTCCGAGCCTTCATTAAATTTGCACTCCGTTTCTATAAAGGCGCTTTAAGACTGTAGCTGACTAATGAAATGTGCTCCTTATGCCCCGCTTAAAATATTGATTTTATGGAACATCAAAGCACAACTAGAAATTCTTGTGGCTTGTTGTGATTTGAAGAAAGAGCAAAGAAAACTAAAGCTGAGGTTTCAAAAGCTTTCTAAATATCAATTTGGTATTCTCCCCGGAGAGATCGTCGTATTAGAAAAAACCTCATAGCCAATGCGAGGTTTCGATCAACATTTAGCAGTGAACTTGAACAGATTATACTAAAGTTAAGCTGTGATAACTTATATATCTTTCTTAAAGCGCATTGATGTGAAAGCACTTCAGCTTATGAAAGACAAGCAGACCTGGTAGATTTCGACATGCCTTATCATTTTCTTCCCGTTTATCTCCTGTCTTATTCATACTCTCCATCTGCCTCCAGCTCTAGCTCTCTCACTACCCCTTTCGCTCTCTCGTTCAAACCTGCCACGAATATTGCACTTCAAGCTTACTATCAACTACATATACGAGGTGTGTTCAAAAAGTATCGCGAATTTTGAATTTTCCTAGTTACGTATATTCGAATTTCGAATTTTTTGTGGCGTTATGTTGGTACTCATGTCTCTCACTTATGCCGACAAGCTCGGCCATTTTGAATGTTCAGTTAATTGTTGACAGCGGCTTTGCTTGCACGTGTTTTGGATCGTCTTCGGTTTTTACCTATTCAAAAAAATGGATCAAAGAACCTGTATCAAATTTTGTGTGAAAAACGAAATTAAGTGCGCGGATGCATTCCGAATGTTGACTGTGGCATACGGAGAAGCTACCTTGGACCGAAGCAACGTTTATCGGTGGTACAAAATGTTCTCAGAAGGCCGAGAAGATGTGCAAAGAAGAACAAAAATTGCCTTTTGCACCACGATAACGCCCCTGCTCACGCATCGTTGCTTGTGCGCGACTTTTTGGCCAAAAACAACACACTAATGATGCCGCAGCCACCGTATTCCCCAGATCTGGCCCCCTGTGACTTTTTCTTGTTCCCTAAACTGAAGAGGCCCATGAAAGGACGACGTTACGCTTCTCTTGACGAGATAAAGACGGCATCGAAGGAGGAGCTGAACAAGATACAAAAAAATGATTTTTTGAAGTGCTTCGAAGATTGGAAAAACCGTTGGCACAAGTGTATAATATCTCATGGGGATTACTTTGAAGGGGACAAAATAGATATTCATGAATAAATAAATAATTTTTGAAAAAACACAAAATTCGCGATACTTTTTGAACACACCTCGTATACCAACTATCCGGCGTCTATACATACCTACATATTAGCCCCATCTAAAATCGCTTCTTCTGCTCTTTATTGATGTGGCTATTCCCTTGCTTATACCAACAACAAACTCATATCTCATATATTTTACGATCACTTCTATGCTTCGCTCATTAGAAAATGTCAAATAAATAAATACACGAAATGTTTGTATAGTTTTTACGTGATAACAAAGCAACAAAAAAAAAAAAAAAAGCAACAACAACATAGACAATTTTCGAACAAATTTGTACATTTTCGTTAACAAAAGAATAACCAAGAATACTATAACGATTTGAAAAATTTAGTTAAAACGCTCAATGCATGTTAAACACAAGCCTTGGTACGCAAGGCGTGTGTGTGTGTGTGTGAAGAGTGTATATACGCTTAACTGCCTTTAAATATGCAGCATTTTTAAAAGTCACCCAGCTGCTGCTTACTCTTTCACTTTACTCATACAACAATATATATTTGCGGTAGAATTTCACTTAAATAAAACTTAAAAATTTCATGTTTGCTTAACGCTAATGACCAAAGCCAACACATACAAGTTGAGGGGTTTGGACTGTGAGCAGCGGTGTAGATATCTTGTCAGAACCCGACGATACTCAGTTGAAATGGAACTGCGTGCTGATAGTGGCAAGCCTTTTGGTTTGCTTGAGGCAAACTTTTTAGGTTGACATACGGACACCGATATATATACGAATATATCTGAATATATATATACGTATATATATGTGTGTTTGTCCAAGCAGTTGGTGACATTGCTATTAAAGGTAAACTCGTATATGCTCAGCAACGGTCAATTGTATGCTCTGACACTGTCCACAAGCTGCTTTCCTTATATTCATCTGCTTGTATGTGTGTGTTTACGTTGTTTCTTTGATGAATTTGTAACTGTGGCAATATAATTAACAGCTTGTGCTTGCTTGTTGGCCTTATGGTGCGTTCAATTAAATTGAAGTGTATCTCTTTCTGCAAATATGCAAATACAGTGGGCTCGCAGTTAAAGTATATACTCAAAATATTCCCATTTCAAACTTAAAGAAAAACAAATTTTTTCAAAATATTAAAAATAAGTTAAAATATAAAAAATAATATTGATGTTTTTTTTTAATATTTAAAATTTTTTGAAAAGCTTTGACATACCTTTTTCTATATGGAAATACAAAACTTCAAAAATAAAGAATTGTAATTTTAAAATTTATTTAGAAATTTTTATTTGAGGATTTAAAGTTATCCTTAACAGCACTTTTAAAAAACATATTTTATCAATGCTTTGTTTTTAATTGATAATATTAATAAAAATAATAGTAATGAAAATAATAATAATAGTAATAAAAATAAAAATAAAAATAATAATAATAATAGTAATAATAATAATAATAGCAATAATAATAATAATAATAATAATAACAATAATAATAATTATAATATTAATATTAATAATAATAGCAAAATGATAATAATAATAATAATAATAATAATAATAGTAATAATAATAATAATAATAGCAATAATAATAATAATAATAATAATAATAATAATAATAATAATAATAATAATAACAATAATAATAATTATAATATTAATATTAATAATAATGGCAAACTGATAATAATAAAATAAATAAAAATAAAAATAAAAATAAAAATAAAAATAATAATAATAATAGTAATAATAATAATAATAGCAATAATAATAATAATAATAATAATTATAATATTAATATTAATAGCAAAATGATAATAATAATAATAATAATAAAAATAATAATAATAATAATAATAATAATAATAATAATAATAATAATAGTAATAATAATAATAATAATAATAATAATAATAATAATAATAATAATAATAATAATAATAATAATAAGAACAAAATAATAATAATCCTAACGGGTAATACGAGGTGTGTTCAAAAAGTATCGCGAATTTTGAATTTTCGCTGGTTACGTATATTCGAATTTCGAATTTTTTGTGGCGTTATGTTGGTACTCATGTCTCTCACTTATGCCGACAAGCTCGGCCATTTTGAATGTTCAGTTAATTGTTGACAGCTGCTTTGCTTGCACGTGTTTTGGATCGTCTTCGATTTTTACCGAAATTCGTACCAAAATTGCTCAATTGTGACCAAAAACAGCATCGCATGAACATTGCTAATGAGATGTTAAACTCTGTCCGCGACGACCCAAATTTGCTCCAGAGGGTCATAACTGGTGACGAATCGTGGGTTTATGGTTATGACGTGGAAACCAAAGCTCAATCATCTCAATGGAAGCTGCCGCACGAACCAAGACCGAAAAAAGCGCGCCAAGTTCGGTCGAATGTGAAAGTTTTGCTGACAGTTTTCTTCGATTGCAGGGGCGTGGTGCATCATGAGTTCTTGCCACAGGGAAGAACGGTCAATAAGGAATATTACCTGTAAGTTATGCGCAATTTGCGCGAAGCAATCCGCCAGAAACGCCCGGAATTGTGGAAGAACAAAAATTGGCTTTTGCACCACGATAACGCCCCTGCTCACGCATCGTTGCTTGTGCGCGACTTTTTGGCCAAAAACAACACACTAATGATGCCGCAGCCACCGTATTCCCCAGATCTGGCCCCCTGTGACTTTTTCTTGTTCCCTAAACTGAAGAGGCCCATGAAAGGACGACGTTACGCTTCTCTTGACGAGATAAAGACGCCATCGAAGGAGGAGCTGAACAAGATACAAAGAAATGATTTTTTGAAGTGCTTCGAAGATTGGAAAAACCGTTGGCACAAGTGTATAATATCTCAAGTGACACGATGTTACAATGTTACGTTGTTATTAAAGAAGTCTCGAAAATATTTACATTGAAGAGGTCTAAGGAGTTCAAGTAAATTTGCAAACAAATATTTAATGACATTTTTTAGAATATTTCGTCAGCTGAGTGGTATGTAGTGAAAATTTGTTTCAAAAACGTCTTATCCCCAAATATATTTGAAAAATGTTCTGTCTCGGAATTTTTTTAAATAAAGCCCAATTTCAGAATTTTGTTCTCAACGAAAATTTAATACATTTTTATCTGTAAAAATTCTCACATAGGATGTTCTGGAAAAATATTTTCAAAAGGGATGATCTAAAACTTTACGCTGATTTAGAATTAACAGTGAGACCTGAGCTCTTCATCGAAAAATATTTAAATTATTTCCAGAGTAGTTGGTGGGCTGAGTGAAATATTATAAATTATTCCAGTTGCTATGATGGAGTTTACAGTTTTTGAAAAAATTTTGTTCGGAAGGTTTTAAGCTTTAATTTTTGATGCCTCAATAAAAACAAATTGCGTTGTTTTATAAATAAGTGCTCTATAAAGACAAACATAAAGACAACTTTATTATTTAGAATCAGAAGCATATACGATTTACATACAACAAATAAAAAATAAAATAAAACAAAACTTGATGGTGGCATCGCCGATACAGCAGTCGATTTGCCCCAAGCTACATGTGGTATTTATTTAAAAAAAGAAAAATTTTTTCCCAAATTAGATAAAATTTTTTTCGTAAAAAACAGAAGGGGCATGGCGAAAAAAAAGACACATTAAAAAAATAAAACTTTTGGACTGATACTGCCAACGGATTGTTGAGAGTTGCGAAAATTGGTGGTAAAAATGAAGAAAAATCTGAGTTTTGCTAATAAACAAACCATCGTTCTGATAGAGTAATGAATAATAGAAAGTCATAAAATGTCTCTGATTAATAGCTTTCCGACAAGGATCTATAAGAAAAGCTTTGGCGTTTGTCTCTAAATTTTCTTTTGCTTTTTATATAAGAAACTTTTATAATTAACAAAAATTATTATTCTAGGCTTTAAGCTCAATTAAAACCATGAATAATGAAAAATTAATGGTACACAATTAGTTAAAAAATTATAAAGAACATTTTTGAATTATTTGTATACCATTCCGTTAGTCAACCCACTGTACTAGGTCCATATTTGCATTTAAGTGTTTATATGCAATGTTTGTATGTGTATCTTTAGCATAAATATTTGCTTTAGCCACATAAAGTGCACAAGCTTACCACACACACACACACTTCAATACACATACTCGTAAATGTATTGGTATATGTTCGCATATGTAGTTGGCTATGTAAATTTTACATGAAACGCTTGTCAATGCTGCATTTCTTGTTATCTTAAATGCTGCTGTTGTTGCTCCTACTGCTGTTTGTTTTTTGTTATTGTACTTCATCATCTTCATTTCGTTGTTGCTGTGGCTGTTCAATTGCCTACAAGTATGCTTGTAAATCAAGCGCTTGTTTACTTTAACAAAGACAAGCCGCTTGAGTGCTACATACACGCTGCATATCCAGAAAGACAATACCACCTTTTTGCCTTCTGCTTACAGCTATACTTGCAGCCTCCTAGATAAATACATACAAATATACATACGTTTGCAGCAACATATGCACTCAAGTAAACTCAAATGTATATTGTTATACATATGCAGAGAGTAACTATGTATACACTTAGTAAATGTGGCAACTTTGGTTTATAGTTAAAACACAATTGTTGCATTTATAGAGTTGTTAGCTTATGCCCGAAGGTAAGGCTTGAGAGAAAATGCGCTTGTACTTGGAGCTCTTAAGATGCCACTTTATAAGCAAAGTACATATGAATGTAGATGGTATACTTATATATTTACGTTAGTGTTTTTGTACCCAAACTTCAATTATTCTCTCTTATAACAGAAG
This sequence comes from Merzomyia westermanni, assembly GCA_949987695.1. Classification (NCBI taxonomy): domain Eukaryota; kingdom Metazoa; phylum Arthropoda; class Insecta; order Diptera; family Tephritidae; genus Merzomyia; species Merzomyia westermanni. The sequence goes on from OX465293.1 coordinate 83,293,592, forward strand.
TCAACATCATGCTTGCGGGCAAAACAATTCCAACTCTGTATGTAACAGCTATATCCTGAAGTACTGACGCTATAATGAAGCGAAACAGGCAGGCTATGATTATGCAAGTTAAGAACTGAAGGTCTTTTAGGGATAAAAAATTAAAGGGCCAATTAGCCCTGGAAATGAAACACAAGGTAGAAGTTATACAGGTTTATTTAGTAGTTGTTCTAATCTTAGCAATAGGTGTTAGGTTCTACCTATAATGCTGACGCTGCGCCTGTATGGCAAACTTCGATATGTAGAAAGTGCTGACGTTGCGGCACGTGTGGTTGCCGACTGTCGGAATGTTGTCAGTCGTCGGTGGCTTTATGTGTTAACTTGTATATAGTTTAATTTTGCTTAAAAAATAAAAAAAATTTTTTTCAGTTTCAGTTATCTCTAACGCGGAAAAGCTGTTTTGACTCATGACTTTTTTAAGTTTTAAGGGAACGTATACTTGAAGTCAATGGAGGGTTCAAATGTGAATTTTTCATAGAAAAATTTTATTAGTAATCCTCTCAACAGAAATTTTGATACCAAACAACGCAAAGTAATAATATATAAATTGACGCCTCGAAGTATGCAACATTTCTGTTATTTTGACACATGTTCGAAGGTGGTTTGATTAAGAGCGTATCTGAACGAATTATGATTTTTGTTGTAGCGGTTGAAATATGATCCGTTAGGTTTTTTTTGTCGGATGGCAAAGTTGATGTTTATTGAAAAACGAAGGATTTTCAGTCATTAAATATGGTTAAAAGACATTGTGCCATCTTCAGTGCTCTTATCTTGATAACTGAATTTAATGAGCGTTAGAAGACGCTAGGTGTTTAAAATATGTATTTGTTAGAGAAATTTACTTCGGATCTGTTTAGATAAAATTTTCTGTTGAAAGATCAGAAATTGAGATTAGTTTGCGCCTTAAACTATGCAACAGATTTTTATGTTATTATCTGTTTTCACAAAGCACGTATAATTGGTACAAAAACTCAGCTTTTTCCACAGTTTTCATGTATTTTAGCCTGAAGCGCTATATCTTCCTCGGTAGTTCAAGTAAGTTGAAGAAACTTTTGGATTTCAGACATCAGGCCGTTATTATCCTTTTTGGGGGACCCTGTTGTGTAATTAGAATTGATACGGAGCACGGATGATTTTGAAGGTAGGAGCTATGCTTGGATGATGTCTTAGCCTTTTTTTAAGCTTACTTAATACATTCTAGTACAGAAGGGTAACTTTAAAAAGCTTTTATTAAACTTTTATGATTTTAGGGGTTCGTACTGAACAGCAAAGAGAGTTTATTTTCATTTCACATTTTTTCATTTCACACTTTTCTAAAAATTAGCAGTAAGTTAGGACAAGACAAAATAAACTTCCAAGCCAAGCCTTTAGTGAAAAGACAAATTATTTAAGTTGAATTTACGTAAATCAAGCGCTGGGTATTGCCCTTTAATATATATATAGCTATAATTTACTTATTCAATAAGGACTTACCCTAATACGTATGCTTTTATAAGATAAGCATATACATATTTACATGCATATGTTTACTCACATACATAGTTTCTAATGTAAAATTTAAGACAACTATGGAAACAGTTTAAGCGGCTTTCAGCTGTCAATTAGCATATAAATCTGAATCATCTTACTCAAAGTTGAATGTGGCATATGTGAGTGCATAAATGCAGGAGTATGTAATAGCGGGAGTGAGCAAGAAATTAAAAGGTTGACTGGCTGCATATATCTGTATAAGTTTGGTTTGGTTGTATATATACAAAATACGGACTTATTGTACATATTAAACAAAGAAGAAGAGCTAGCTAACTTTGGTATTATCTTACTTGATAGAGACGGTTGTGTGTATTAATGAAAGTTTTAGGTAAAAATACATGCAAATAAAGGAATACAATGTAGGAGGAATTAATCTATTTAAAAAAAAAAAAATTATTTATTCTTCTAAATGTTAAATTAAAAAAAATAAAAATAAAAGAATTAATACATTAAACAAAAATAAATCTTTATAGTTATTACATTTATTAATTAAACTACTTTCATTAATTATTAATGGACAAATTCAAATTCTCAATTAAAATTGCCAAACAAACAGAAAGTCGACATGATTACTATGTGTTTTCAAATATTTTATAATATACTTTGTTATAAAAGTCTATTTCTTGTTATGCATTTAGCAAAATATGAATAAAATAACAATCCGAAATTTTTTTTTTCCAAATTAGAAATTTCCTTTGAAAATCAAATGAGAGTTTGTCGCTTGGGAAAGCAGAAAAAATTTTATGCAGATCGAAGGGACGGATAAAACACGGTTATTTATGATTTAGAAAAAATAAAAACTCATAAATGTTTTTAAATTAATTTAAGAGTACTATTTAAGAAGAGCACAACGCTTCCCCCTTACGCCTAGTTTTTCGGAAATATTCAAAAACATTCAAAAAAAAATGGAAATAATTGCTGGTAATAGTAATAGTATTTTTCCTACAATAAAGATATTTTTATTACCTCGTTCAGGAAAATTAGCACAAAGGATTAACTAAACAACTTGATCTGTTGCCGTCGGTTAAGCAGTCGAGCGGTTTAAAAATAAACAAATATTCCAACACTTCAGAAATAAAATTGTATGTTGAAAAAAAAAAATTGAATATCGCATACTAGAAACTTTCTTTTTACCTAATTTAAGTCAAATTTATTTTATTTCTAGATTTTTTTTGTATTGATATCTAGTTGTATACTTTTTATGTTGTATAATATATGTTTTTGTAAGTGGTATCGTCGAATTGAATAAATTTTTTTTTTTAAATAAATGTGCTGTTGCAAAAAATAGTTTATTTTGACTTTCATTTAAGTTGATAAAGGTCTCAGTGGATTTCAACAGTTGTTGTTTATGTTGGTGAAGGTTTCATTTGACATTAAAACGGTTCATTTTCACTTAAGCAATTTGAAAAGGGTTAAATTATTTAGAAAAGTTTCTACTTCCTTTAAAAAAAATTTCATAGCATTGAAAAAAGTTTTACTCTCATTTCAAAAGCTTCGATTTCCTTCAAAAAACTTTCAATTTAATTTAAAAAGTTTCAATTTCATTCAAAAAAGTTTCGATTTTAATTAAACCGATTTAATTTTATTTAAAGTTTTGATTTTATTTAAAAAAGTTTGGATTTTATTTAAAAAAGGTTTGATTTCATTTAAAAAGGTTTCATTTATTTAATTTGAAAAAAGTTTAATTTGACTTGAAAAAGGGTTCAATTGATTCGAAACAGGTTTTGGTCGTCTTAAACCAGTTAAGTGTGTTTTTAAAACAGATTAATTCGATTTGAGTGGAAAAGTTTTAATTTGATTTGAAAAAAGTTTGATTTGACTTTAAAAGTATTTCATTTGACTTGAAAAAGACTTGGATTTGATTTCGAAAAAGGTTAAGTTTGTCTGCTAACATATTCCTTTAATTTGAATAATTATTCCATTTGATCCGATTTGACTTCGAAATAAAGTTTTTATTTGAGTTTTCAGACATCTTATTTGAGTGAAAAATATCTCAATTTATTTTCTTCGCTTGATTTACTAAAAAGTTTATAATTGAAAATATTGTATTGTATAATGCATGCCAATTCCGGCCATCACTACTTTTGTACGTTCCTGAGTATTGCCAAAATGGTAGAAATTGTTAACTAAAATGTTTACGTACATATTTCCACTGACTATTACTAAGCGTCTCTTTTAGCACCAACAATTTTCAGTTTTGGAAAATTTTAACACTTATACGCCGTATAGCACAAATGTTCTGAAAGGCTCGGCAAGTTAAGTAACAATCAATCTCGCAAGGCACTACTTACAACAACTAAGAACTTTTTAATTTCGTACGATATAAAGCTTATGGTAATCACAAAAAATATGTTAATATAAACATCCGGAAAAAGGGAGTGAAAGGAAAAATTGCCTTTATCAGCAAACTATTTTTGACGCGGAAGGCAACCACCTAGCTAAAGTCAAAACTAGTCACTTTGCGCGTCAGGTTAGTGAATTTAAGTTCATTAATTATTTTCATACTCTTTTGCTTTCAGGTTAAAAACAAAAATCGAACAAAAAGGGAAAGGACTATTGGAAGAACATCACTTAACCTGTTGGCTACACTTCAATAAGGTTTTGTATGTCACTAAAAAGCAAATGCTTATTTCGTGCTTTCTATTCTGTTTAGAAAAGTAGTGGGTGATAAAATTTTGTATTTATTTGGTATACATATCGTCATATGAAGGATGACTAAGGCGTTGAAATAATATGTAAAGTGTTTTCGCACCTTCGCGCCTCCAGAAATAGTGTGACTACCATCTAATTTCATATTTCTTGGCCAAACATTTTTTTCTAAAACTCTTTGAACTCCCTTAACAACTGAGAATCGTTTATTGCATACTTTGATTTTCTTTTCTCCTGCATAAAAGGCCTTACATTAATGTGGTTTCGTATTCTAGTAGCCCAATAAACAGTGAAGTAAGCTAGTTTATTAAACAATATTTTTCAAACGTTGAAATCAATGTTTTCCAAAATAGTTTGTAACTAAAAAATTTCACAAACGTTTAAATATGTTTTTCCTCTAATCAAAAATAATAATAATTAACTAAGTATTATTATCAACTGGTCTTGAGCTCGTTAAAACTTACACAAGTTTGCAAAAATGAAAAGACCATAAGACCAACAACAAAAATAAATGTTTTCACAATTGTATGGTAGCTTTGGGGAATTAACTTGATTTGAACTTTCTGCGAGGTGAACAGTTTGGCAGTTTTCAAAAATAATACTAAATAATTTACCTACTTGATTTGTATGAACATCATTATATGGCAGACGTGGTGTAGCGGTAGCGTTGCCGGTCTACCACACCGAATGGTCCAAGGTTCGAGTCCTGGGACAGGTAACATCAAAAGTGGTTTGAAAAAGGTTTTTCAAAACGGGGTCGCCCTCGACAGTGGTTTGGCAAACTCTCCGAGGATATTTCTGACATGGAAGGCTTCTAGCAACAATTCATCTGCTTTGCTTTGCAGATGCAGTTCGGAGTGGGCAAAAAACAGTAGCTCCCGCTAATTAATAAAAAATAGGAAGCAGCACGCCACAAATTGTTAAAAAAGCTCGCGCCGAATATTAAAAATTTTTTTTTTATTACTCTTTAATTGTAAAAAAAAGTAATAAATGGAACTGAAATACCTATAAAACATATTTTAAAATAAATATAATAATTTATTCAATAAAAAAAGATGAGGAAATTGTACGGATTCGAACCAGCAACTTTCGGAGCAAAGGTCTAGTACATGTTCATTAGGCTATTTGCCCTTTTTCACTGTCGTTGCCTAAATTGGAGTTTTATCAAACAGTTTTCAACAAACCCTTACTGTACGTTGAATAAAACGTTAATTAAAAATTGTTTTCCAAACCTCAATGGCAATTGTTTGAAAAGGGATCACCTCCGTTTATTCGACAACTTTTTCCCAACCTTTAACAATGATTATAGTAAACGTTTTCCAAACGAAAAGCTTGCTAAAGTAAGTTTATCGTAAGCTTACACGGCTAAAAATTTAAGCCTAAATTTTAAACTTTTCTGGGCTACATATATGTCCAAAACCAATTTGGATTAGAATTTAAATTATGCCAGGTTCCGAGAAAATGAGCACGAAGAAAAGAGTTTAAATTTTAAGCCAGAAATATTTAGCAATTAAAAGAAACACATAAAAAACATTTGTAGAGGTTAGAAGGATTCGAACCGACGCTCCCCGTATCAGAATTACTTGCTCTACCCACTGAGCTACGGCGCGCACAAAATTATTATGAGAAAAATTCATTGGCTTGAAAGAACATTCAGAAAAAAAAAAAAAAAATAAAAATTGGTATAGGTAAATGAAAAGTTTCGAATTTATTACAAAAAAGTTTAAAAACTTGCTTAAACCGACGAATGGTTTAAAATTTAAGCTAACATTTTTAGCCGTTTATTGGGTAGCTTTGTGTATTTTGTGTTGCTATTACATTGCACAACACTGTATATTTATATGTAATTTCTTATTTGTTAATAATTTGCAGTTTTCAGGTTGTCCAAAAATGATGTCATATGCATTTTGTGGTTCTTAAAATAAACCAAACGCATACATACATACACACACACATACTTCTAAATATGTCATGTGCTCATTTAAATGATCTGTTTGCTGTCTCATTTCCATTATCTTCAAATACCACAAGCACATTTGTACTCGTATATATATAAAGGGAAATGCATATCATTTGCTAGTGTTCATGTTGGTATGGCGGGCAAAGCAAATGTGGACACATACACATACACACAAATTTTCTCATTTTACAAATACATTAATTTTGTGTTCATCAAGATTGTCGTAACTGCACTTATTTGTGGTCTATAATCTGTTGTTGTCATTATGTAATATAAAGTTGTGACACTTTGTTGTTAATGTTGCTTTTATTGTTATTATTATAGAAGCATAACTCATCAACCGTATGCATTATACACCTATGTATGTGTTGGTATACACCGATGTATGTGTTGGTATACTTTCACATTTAATGCAAATGTCTATCAAATTGATTTGCTGCTGCTGGTCGTACTCATTGCATTATCGCCATTGTGGTGCTGTTGTTGTTTGATTTAGTTTTCATTGTTGCTGTGTTGTTGTTCCTGCTTGTTATAAATGTTAAAGTGATTTTACACACTTCAGCAGACAAAAGCAATTTAAAATTTCTTTGTGTATTTGATTGCATTCAAGTGAATCGGGATATTATATAGTTATGCTGGTTGAATTAAGTACAAATACAACTCTACACATATACACAGTTTTAGATAGAATTTTACACTTGTATAATAGCATTAAATTGTTTACGCATAATATATACATATAAATAAACGCATGCCAGATAAGCATATCAAATACGATGCAGGCAAGTGTGACATATTGTAAAATACTTCTATAAATGTACAGTGTTGTGCAATATTATTTTTATAGTAGTTAAAAACAGAAAAATATTTCGAATATTTAAATTTTTCATAATCTTTTCAATTATAGTGCTCTTCGTTCTGTGCGAAGTTGTAGAAGGCAAGAAAATTTAAAACTCTCAGTGTTGCAATTTTTGTCCATCCGCTGTCCTTATGATAAACTTGTTGGTAGTTCAGTATTCCGAAATTTCATATGAAAACAAAACAAGAACACAGAGTGAAAGAGTGTAAGAGTTGTTATCAAACAATACCCATATAATATCACATTTAAAGAAAGTAACTGAAAGAAAACTTGTTGGTATTTATGCGTAATTTTACTATTAAATCGAGCTGGTGTTCTTAAAAATGAGTTAACTTTTGCAAAACATTTTGGTATATTGTCGGCACCAAGTTAAAAGCTACGGATCGAACTTTTCACTCCAAACGAATTTTTTATATTTCGGAAAAACTAAAGACTTTCTGCACTTGTTGATAAAAGCAAATTATGTATTTAATTTTCAGAATAGCTAAAACTTAATAAAAAGGAAATTTGCTGAAAAATTTCGTGCCCAAAAAAATTATGAAAAATGCGAACTCTCTGAAGTTTATTAAACAAAAGCACACCCGGCCACGCTTAGCTGAGTCTCAGAACTTATAACAGAGTGAGTAATTATACCTCCGAAACCAGGCAAGACAAGGAACATAACAACATTGATTATTGCATCACTCATTAGCACCTTTCGTTTGATACCCATATTGTACTTACACATTTTGGGTCACTCTGGTCCACATATTGATCGATAACTCCGAAAACGGTAGAGTTATCGAAATAAGGGATATCATAAATTTTAAGTTAGTTTAGTGATGCAATGGTGAAGGTTCCGGAAGATATTTCTTGACACTTTTTCTTTAAAATTTTTAGTGAAATTGACAGTATACATTTTCTTCAGAAGGAAACATGGCAATCGATATTTCCTTCAGCATTTCAAGAGCATTGACTTAAATATATATTCTTTGTTTTTCTATTGATCTGGATACCAGAAAACTATGTATCATACCACACAATACTGTATACTAGATCTTTTATTCCAGAGAATAGTGCTAGATTATGTAGAAAAATTGTATGTTAATATGTTGCTCATACGCCATGGCATACCTTACCAATTGACATATTCATACATATTTAGAGTGCTTTTCATACTCTGCCAAAAAAAAAGGATTAGTCTAGGATGAATGCGGGCTAAGTCGCAAAGAAGCATACGACCAATGCCAATTTTGATCTCTTTATATGGGTTTGAGTGATCAATTTTGTTTGAGCATGTCCTAGGAAGAGATTAATTGCTCCCTTTTATGCCCAAAAGGGTAGTGGCGGACAGATTGCGTTTGTGCCCCTACGGGTACGGCCGACAAGTTTACTTTCAACGCCTAAAAGTAGGCTACAAAAATTAAAATCTACTTACCCCAACTATGCCTATAACGGAGTAGTTAGGATCGATCAATTGTAGCGTACTGTAGACGGAAGATATTGATGGCGGATCACTCTCTTTAGGGATCAGTCGCACGATTTTTTGCAGGGTAACTATAGCATACTCGGAATTTAAGTGCTTTAAAATTAAAAAAAAATATATTAAAAATTTCTAGTATAGAAAGTAAATATTTTCAGTTTTAAAGATCTTACTTAACTTTTAGAATCTTATGCTGAAGTCATCTTCCGTTTTTTTTTCATATAAACATAAATGTTAAAAAAAAATACATGTTAAAAAAGCTAAATTTTGAAAGTGCTATAGTTTTGAATTGCCCTTAAGTTCGTCTCTTTTAGAAACTAAAGGCTGTTAGGATTGTAAGCAATATTATTTGTTTTTGCATAATAAAGAAAGTTGTAGTTCTTTTCTATAGCGGGAGCAACATTTTATTCCTCACTTCAATGCTGGCTGAAAATTCTTTGATTACATGCTGAGAATAAATATTTTCATGTGAAAGCTATGAAAACAGCATTTGTAAATTTACAAGCACCTGTAATCTTAGCTGCTTTTGCTTCAAGTGACTTAAACATAAATAGATTTTTCAAGAGAAATTACAAATTGTCAACAAGTCTTGTCTTATTTAATCAGAGCCACGTTTGTTGAGAGCTTTACAAATAGCATTTGTTTTGGCTGTTAGAAATAAATTTCTACGTCTACAACTTTTAGAGAAGGTAAAAAAAAAACTTGAAACTGTTGTTAATAACATTTCAAAGTCAAGAAAAATCGCTGTTGTGTTTATTTCGCCAAATAAAGTTTTGCTTTTTTTTTGCCACGCACTTTCATTTTGACCAGCAGGATAGCGAGCATGGTGCTTATACAATAAAATAAAAATTGTGTTAATTAGAGAAAATAATATCTCTTTTTTTGCTTTTTTTATTACGCAACACTGTGGTTATATGTATTTTTTTGGAAGTTTAAGCCTACGCTTCGTTGCAGTTCATTGCCCATCAATATAAATTTGAATTCTAATTTGGAAGAAAATCTCTTGAATAACTAGTATTGAAAACTAAATACAAATGGTATTTGGCAGATATTACATATATTTAATTAAAATATATTCTAATTATTATATGTGTTGCTTGGTAAATTTAATCATAGGTGACACATTGGCTAACATGACAAAATATATTCAATTTATCAAAGCACATTCATCTGTAAAATTTTTGACTAAGTACGGCTGAGACTACAGTAGAACAGACAATAAGTAGAATAAAAACTAGTTTCCAACAAGAATTTTTTGACTGACAGCAAACTAGTCCGAAAGATACATAACTTGTATCAACAAAAATTCATATACTGGCGGGTACATTGTTCGGTAAATTGCAAGACAGCTTTTAGCGATAATTTTCCTACACGGGTAAAACTTTGAGCCTAAATTTAAAATTTTTTTGGGCTACATATATGTCTAACCCAAATTTGGTTTTGAATTCAAATTGTGCCAGTCTTCGAGAAAATGAGCGTGAAGAAGAGTTTCAATTTAAAACCAGAATTGCCTTAACAATTAAAAAACATAAAAAAATTTGCATCAGTTGGCAGGATTCCAACCGACGTACGCCGCATTACAGTCGTCTGCTCTACTCACTGAGCTATGGCGCACACAAAACTGCTTAGAGAAAAATTCAATGACTTGAAAAAACATTCAGAAATAAATGAAAAAAAAATTTTAAAAAAATTTAGACGTTTTTTTCAGTTCAGAGATGACTAGCTTGAGCCGGAATTATGAAAAAATGATAATTGGCTGTAAAAATACCAAACTTCTACCCGCACGATATAATTGTTTTTAGCTTGTAGTGCTCAGAGTTTAATAAATCAAAGGAGGAACATTTTATTTGCAATTTCCTTTCCGTGACCGTTCCCATATAAGCAATACTAAATCAGACATTTTAATTATTATTACCCAACACGATGAAACAGGCATCTCTATGGACTATTTTGGACTAGTTTGAGCCTACTTATTTCTCAAAGAAATCTGACCAACTCGTAGGCCATGTTAAAAAAATCAGACCATTTGTGAAAAAAGTCAGTTCGTTGACTAGCTGGTTGGGTATTTCTACTAGTTAGTTGTGAGGAGTTTTGAAACTGGTTGATTTGACTGCTGGGTACTTGTGTGTACTAGTAAGTGTTTAAGTAAACGTGCTTGCTTATTGGAAACGTAAATTTGATTGAATACATACTTGTGTCACACTGGCATGTTATAACAAATACAATTTGTTGAAGAGACTTATGAAAACTATTAAAATTTTTGAATAAATTGAACAAAAATGCTTTTCGAATATTTACTCTTAATAAATATTAAATATGTAAGAAGATTCTGTCATAAGCTTTGTAGGGTAAATTAATTTAAAAAAACAATAAATGTAGGGCGAGATATACAACGGGTATATCATCATAAACCTCCCAAGAGTTTTTGCGCCGAGCTTCCCTTCCAATTTGTGGTGTGCCGTTTTGAATTTTTTCCTACAAATTGACTTCGAACGGCATCTACAAAGGAGGTGCATTTTTGCTGAGAATCCGTCCATGGCAGAAAGATACTCGGGGAGTTTGCCAAACCACTGCCGAGGGGCGATTCCGTTTTGAAAAACTTTTTCAAACCACTTTTGATGTTACCTGACCCAGGACTTGAACCTTGGACCGTGGGTGGGGTAGGCCGGCAACATTACCGCCACACCACGGCGGCCGCCATTAATTTATTTGTATATAAATAGCTTCCCTACCAACAACTGCTAACCACATATTTTAAAATACCAATACATGCACATTTTATGTTTGAAAAATTTTCGTTCAAATAGACAGACGGACAGACAGACAGACGGGCGGAGAGACGGACATTGCTAAATCGACTCAGCTCATTGTCCTTATTATTTTAGTTTACTTATTGATGGTCCCATCTCTTCTTCTTCTCATACTTACAAACATTTCATGTTCATTAAAGGTATGAAAACCAAAAAAGGTATATAACTTCCTAATTGCAGTGGGGTAATAACAATTTGCCCGGATATTTTACTTGTGTGTTATCCGATTTGCTTTTGGTAGGAGTATACTACATACTATTGGGAAGCCACTGACCAATTTTGATTGAAATATGTAGTTCAAACTACAAGAACTCGCCTTTGAAAATAGCAGAATTTTTATGTTGAAAAGTGGGCAGGGCCACGCCTACTTCCCCAAAATCCACACAATATTTTAGCGGCTTGAATTTTGCTTAAAAAGGTTACTATGTGTGCAAGATATTATTGATATACCTTGCATGGTTATAGAAATATCACGTTTTACATTTTATAAACAAATTTTTCAGAACCATGTTAAAAAAGTGGGCGTGTCCGCTGACCGATTTCCCATTTTTACAACAAACATTTACCTTTATATATTCAACATTTTCCCAAATATCGTTTCGAAGAACCAGTTTTTGCCAGAGTGATGGCATAAAAAGTTTTGTGGAGTATGCCACTATAAAAGGGGCGGGGCCAAGCCCATTTTTAAAGGTTTATATTTTTCGATTTTTCTTCGTGCACGGACATTTTAAAAGTGAAACAGAAATGGTATAAAGCTTTTGTACGCAAAGTTATTGCCTTTAAAATATATTTATGATCCTTTTAAAAATCTTTCGCATAAAAGTGCGCGTGGGCCTCAGCCAATCTCGCCCATTTTTTTTCCGGAACATACCTTGTATTAATATAAATATGTGTGCTGAATTTTCGATTTATGATTAATATTTTTTCTAAATTTGACTTAATCAAAATGCTTAATATTATGAACTATCTATTAATAGTGGATTATTAATTTGATGCTCGAAGGTTTCGAGTTTAGATATCCCTTAGCGATGTTCAGTTTATTGTGCTTACTTCAGTGAAGAGGTTGCAATATAAAATCTGCTTCGAAACCATTTTCTGCAACAGATGGTTTTCAAATTTGGCATAAGAACTTTACGGTTCGGCGTAAAACTTCTAGATATGAGTATGCCTTAAGTTATAAGAATGCAAAACAAACTAAATTCATCACCATCGCTTACTCGTGCATACATGCACCTCTCATAGGACTTACCTTGAATTTTGACTGAGCGTTTGAATACAATTCCGTTTTATATTTTGACACCGATACTGAGTTTTTAAATAAAATTCCGACTGATGAAAGTCTTGAAAAAAAAAAAATGAATTTGTCTTACAAAAATAATAAGCCACACTTTGGGTGCACCCTGTATTTTACTAAAACCTGAAAGCATGCAACCCAAAGCTCTTGCTGCATCAGTTTGAAGGAATAACTTTTTTCATTAATTTTTATTAGAATAATGCAGAAATGTGTTTTACTTAAAAGCATCTTGGAATTCCTGCATGTAATACTTTTTTCCAAAGAACTTTGGTGATGATGAGTGTATTAGTTAACTTTTTTTACACAATAATGGTGTGCCATTGATGTGAAGTTTTTGTAACATTTCTCTGAAGTCTAATTCTAACTAAGTTGTCACTATTTTTTTTTTTCAATTCAATACTCATATGTGGAAAATAGTATGTTATAAAATAGTTTGTTTTTCTGAGAAAAACTCAGAAGTCAAAAAACTGTATATTTTCTGGGGAAAACGAGTTTCAAAGTGCTGCACAGCACATGAGCGATTTGATCAAAAAAATTGGATAACATGCACACAGTTAGAAAATTTTGTAGAACTTAAAACTTTCTTATATTTTACTTTTAGTTTTGTTTTATTTCAGAACAGTTTTACAATGATTTTGAACAAGTTTTCGTTGCATACCATTATTTATTAGGAGCAAATGAATTTGTTTTAAGATAAAGAAAATGTATTAGAACTTAAAAAATACCGCTAAAGAGTTTTAATGCAAAGAGTTTTGAAATGTAATTTAAATTTTTTTTTTTTGCACATTGTATGTTGAAGGCTTGAAGTTTAAACTTTTGATTGGATGCACATATGCCGAAATATCACAAAAGCGGAAATATAGTAGCATAAATATTGTATTTCCAAAACAGTCTAATGTACCTATATTGCAAATGTTCTATGGATCAATGGATCATTCTGACCAACTTTGCTGAAGAAACTTTGAGCCTACAACCATTTTAAGGTATAGTTTCACAATTTTTCCAATTTTTTTACCTTATTAAGAAATTTAATTTTAATAATTTAAATAAAAATCGGGAACTTTAAATCGGTTTTTGATCCATAGTTTCTTAAGCAAAGTTGCTTAGATTGATCCAGCGCATTTTCCACATTGTCGATTTAATGTAAGAAATATTGACACACTCTAATGTGCATATCTATGTAGGTAGTTATGTATGGAAATTGATTTCTCTATATAATTAAGTTCGTAGAATGAATGCAAAAGTTTCGCGGTTATTATAAAGCCAGTTTCGTTTATTTCATACTCAAACTGAAGCGCATAGTGGCAGTATCCCAGTCGTAAATTTAAAGAGTGCGTTATAATGCATTTTTAAAGAAATTGTTCAATTGTTCTAAAACAAATTATATCAAATGCATTCTTGAATGCTAGTGGTAATTGTTTCGAAAGATATTGACTTGAAATCGATGGCACTATCGATAGTCAGACATTGAACCTTATACTCATATTACTCTCGTTACTTAGCGATGAATTAACGATAGTGCTTATATTATATTTCTATCTTTCTATCGATGAAGACAACGAGTATTAAGCGCATTTCTCACTGTCCAGTTAATCCTTAACTTAAAATTTTTTATCTGAAAGAAATTTCATACTCTAAACCAAGATCCAATGAACTTTAAAATTGCCATAAGAACGGTTCAAAGTCAAGTCTTTCTGGATAATATTACTACTATTAAGCTTTTCATAAACATATTGTGAACTAGAAGTTTTTGCCCCTTGGAATATGCCACATAAAAAATTTTAACAGGGCTAAAATCAAATAAAAATTTCTCTCACTACCTTAGCTATAGCGCAAGCGCTTCTGCATGTGAATAAAACCCTGCCGTTTCCTACTGGGTGTACATACACCGCATAGCTGTATGAAGTCGTAATAGCCTATTTGTACTGTAACGAAATTCTGAAAATTTACATAATACATAAAGTAGAAAGAAATTTAATTACAATGAATGCCTCGCGTTTGTTCAGCATTTTTGTGCATTATTATATTTGCAACTTTTTGGTTCTTGCTACATATTTTTAAATTGTTTTTTTTTTTTTTTTTTTTTTTAACAATCGAGCGCATATAGATTCCATATTCTCTCTGTTAGTGATAACGACCTAGTTATTTTATTCGAATTTGAACTTTGTATGCCTTTTATGGACAAGGAAAGGTATAAAGATTCAGGTCCGTACAGGAAGTGTGTAAGTATGAACAGAAAAAGATATACATACATTGAGGCTCTTATTCTTACAAAATACATGATCAGGGAAATTACCAATTTGGTGAGATGGCGAAGATTTTATCGTCTTTGTCGCTTTAAAGACAGGAATACTCTGTACTAATCTTTCTTTCAATAGAACACTGCCTCCTACTCTAAAGAAAAAATGTATGCAAAATATACAAGTGAAGAACAACTGACGGTGCCCGTTTTTACAATTTTTTTTTTTTTTTTGGTATAAAAAAATCTATTTCTGTCGATACATTTTGGCTTCTAAAATTCAAGTAATTATTTAGTGTTTCTGGTTAAGCCAATTTTATGCATTTATATTTTTAATAAATATAAATACAGCATTTTAGTCTTGTGTTAAAAAACGTGAAATCTCTATACCTCCCTTATGTAAATTAATAGCGTATCTCTAGCTAATTTAGCGGTTTTATTAGTTTTTGAGTTTTTATATGAAAAGAGCTTCAATTAAAATACCATATTTTATGCCAAATAAATACATAAAAAAAAACAAAAATTTCAACAAAAAAAAAAAAACACCAAATTGCATAAACCAGTGGTACTCACGCATAAACAAACACATTTTGTGTACGGTTGAGAGCAATCGACCCTTTTAACCAACAAAATTGACCAAAGGAAATCCATTTATATTTATGATACACTAGCTGACTCGGCAAACTTCGTTCTGCCCAAAATAGATTTTTTATTGAGATTAATTCACGACCCTGAGATATCTTATATCTCCATACCAATTTTCAGATCCCTACCTTGAACGCTTTTAGAGATATTCAGCTTTCGTGTTTTTCGTGTTTTGTTACCTAAACTTGCACGTATTAATTACAAACAAACCCCAAAAGGAAGTATTCAATTTCGTTCAGTCGTTTTCAAGTTTTAGCGTGACGAACAAGCCACGATTAATTTTTGTATGTGGAGATAAGATAGGGGGGAAAAATTGTGGACTGATCTCTGAAGAGAGTGATCCGCTATTAATATCTTCAGTCAATTTCAGGAAATAAGTAAATTTTAATTTGCGTAGCACACTCTGAGGGATAAAAACGTGTATTTAAATTATGTATCATACTCATTCACAGTTCACATTGAGCTTTCGAAATACGTGTGTTTACTTTAGTCGGTGTGCGAACTTTAAAAAGATGCGCTTACGCGCTAAGCGATGAGCAACACTGGCTCAAACTATATAGTATGTGCAATCGCATTGGATTTTCACTGCAAAAAAAAAACTAATCAAACAATATATTTGTTTTATGTAGGCAAGTAATTGAAATATTTGTTGTATTATCATTATTAAAGAAAGAATATTATCTATTTGGCATTTTGCATTTGATTTATTTGGGTGAGCTGTATTTTCAGTCGTATATGTTTTAATTTATTTTTGTATAATTTAAATACATAAAAAAATGTGCCTATGTTTGTTATAAAATTAATAAACTTGTGCTTGATTTATTTATTTTTTTCTGTCAAGACTTTTTTTATTTAGTCTTTAATTGAGTTATCATCACGTAAAGCGTAAATATACCACATTATCACAATTTTCCAGCTATAAATTTATTTATCTCTAAATGACTAAATTATAATATCAATAAATAATTTTCTACTTTATTTCATTAATTTGTTAGCTTTTGTTCTTTAATTGTATAAATTGAAGGTCATAAGTTAGTGTTGTTTTGCGGCTATAATTTTTTTTTGAATATTTTTCGAAATAGCTTTTATAATAACAATAATAGTAAGCGCAATATCACCACAAAGACTTTAAGGCCGCGCTTCTCTTACATATTGTTGCGGGTGTCTTTTTTACAGGCACTCCGAATAGCATTTGCTATGGTCGGTACAGTTTTCTATGAGCTTTTCATATCAGAAAACTGACAAAGATTAAAAACCTGATGTAACTTCCCATTGACTGGCAGCACGTACCCACAAACGATTTTTTGGTCTTTGTTGGATCAACCACAACCATTTTTGCAATTGCGGTTTTATTTCCGTTGCTTTTGGAATCACAAATGGAGACTTGTGTGTGAAACCAATGCCAGATAAAAAAACTAAAATACAAACAAATATTAATCAAGAAAAATGCTTTATTTGGTTAGATTTGCTTTTACACTCTGTGTAAATTGTTTGAAAATTCGAAAAACTGTATTAAAATTGAGGCAATTCAATTAATTTTAAAAGGCCGATGTTTGTTTTTTGTATAATGGTTGATTTTACCTTTTGCTTTGAAAATGAGACATTGGCCAAGTGATTGGCATGCGGTAACAAATGCTCGTTAACGGGATAAAATTGGAAAGCCCAGTCTTGAATTCGATGAACTATTTAAATATTTAACTGCGGCTACATATTTTTATTTACATAATATGGTACCTTGAGTCAAGCAAGGTTACGGTTAGGTGAGTTGTCAAGCAAGGCTACAGAAGACGCGGTCACACTGGTAAGCCAAACCCTCTGGCGCGAGTATTAATGTGATTGTGTTATATACATTTTTTCACTTTATTTATTGTAGTGACCTATAAGCTTTTGAATTTAATAACAAACAATTTTTCATTTCTTAAAAGCCTAAGCTCAAAGTCGCTGAAAGTTTCATATATATACTCGTATATATATATATACTCTTATGTTCATATCTATAGAACCCACTGGTATCGGTATCGAAAAAAACACTAACAATTTTCTAATAAATAAATGACATGAACAATAATTAATTATATTTTGGAAAAATTCCATGATGTGCCGAAGAAAAAATTCAAAAGAATCAGACCTATTTTAAAACGCTTGATTATTGTATAATAAATTTTTTTGTTCACAAAGTTGTTTTGGGTTTTTTGTATATTTTGAAACCGAAACCTAAACGAAACCGAAATATATGTTGAAGAATGTAACATGTTAGAAAACTGAAACCGAAACGTTATTTTAATCTGTTTAGTACCTTGGTACATATTTACGTGAACATAATTTTCATAATATGCAAGCGCAAGGTTTACTGAGAAGAAGAGAAAGTGAAGTCATATAGCATACCGAAGGTTTCTGGATCAAGTATCGGAACAAATAACATCGAAAACTGTTTGAGAAAGAAACCTTCTTGAGCACGCAACTGCTGATGCTTTGCCAACTAAGGCAAGTAGCCAATTCTTCTGAGCCCTATCCCAGCTGCAGCTGTTACTGATAACCGATACTGATAGCTGGTCAGTTGCTTTTATCAGCGGGTGGTCCACGGTGGATTAAAATCAACATGTAATATTAAATAATGTTTGTTTAAGGTTTTTGTAATTTTCCTAATAACAATAATAAAACATTTTTGTTGAAAAGAAATAATTCTCGGGAGTTTCGAAGACACCGCCCGGGTAAGAGGGAATCGACTCCAAAAAAAAAAATGATACTTTTTGCACAGAATATGCACTATTGACTATTTTAATTATTTAATTTTTATTGACACCGTTATGCAAATTAAAAGTTCTTTGCGCTATTTGATTGACACATAATAGAAATGGAATGTTCAGTATGAATTCCATATGAAAATGTATATGTATTTATATTAGACTGCATCAATTTCTAAACATTAAAAAAATGTGTCCTTATTTCTCAGCGGAGTTACAAAACTCAATTTAAATAAAATAAATAAAAACAATTGTTTTTAAAAAATCATCATCACACATTTTTTCTCAAACCTACTGGACTTTCCATATAAAATTGTCACATAGTAGGAATCGACCCCTTCCGAATTAAATAAAATTATGTGAAGAAAAAAAAAAATAAATTTTTTTAAGTTAGCAATTTCCAAGTTTCACTTTTTTCCTTTTTTTCCTGTTTCATAAAGTTTATTTTTTCAATATTTAGGAACCTACTAGAGTAAAAAACCAACTTTGGTATTGTGGAAAGGGATACTTAGAGAAACAGATGAAAATATTTTGAAAAAAAAATTTTTAATTTCTAGTTTTCGATAACTTTCGATTTTTCTAAAAGGAAAAAAAGTAAAGTTCGCCATTAAATTTGTAATCAAATTTTATTGTACTACTACTACTTTTTTGTTTTTTCAAAAATATGCATTGTAGAATGTAAAAAAATAGGCTTAAGTTTTTTCTAAATAGTTGATGTTAGCAGAAGTCGTTGGTGGGAATAGTACTTTTACTGAAGTGAAACAAATGCTTCGAGTCATTTTCAAAGCGGCCCATCTCAATAGCAACATGATACTGAATATGGTAACTCCTGTTCAAAAAAACCAACTTCATTCGTAGCAGCACCCTAACGTATATATGTACATACATAAATGCATTATATATAAATGTTTGCATATCCGTACATATATATGTATGTATATATACAAACACATACGATTATATTATATTTACCCAGGTATTTCGATTTTGAATGACTGCAATTGTGGTTTAGTTGCTTTGTGGTTTTAAGATGTCAATTTAAATTGTGAAGTATTGAGTGGAAAAGTGATTTACGGTGAATGAATCGAGTATTTATTTGAAAAAATGGTGAAATTAAACTTGTTTGCTAAAAAAATTAATTTTGCAAACAATTAAAACATAGGTATTTTCTGTGAAATAACAAAGCTATTTGTTTAAGAAATCTGTATAATAGGTTTTTCTTTTAAAATAAATTTACTTCACATTGACAATTGAGTGGAAGATCATTCCAATTGAAGATACTTTTGAAGAGCGCTTTAATTCTCAGTATTTTGCAAAAATATTATGTTTCAGAAGTTGAGTGAAGGAAGCCCTATCTTAGCATTGTATTCAAAAAGCACCATTGCAGTTGAAAATGCATTGAATTTTAGCTGAGATTCTGAAATATCGTGATCTTCTCCTCAGATGTAAAATACCTTAATATAGAATGACACAAAATAAAAAGCAATATAAAGTAATTTGATATAACATAACGTAAAATAACATAACACGACGTAACATAACATAACAAAACACAACACAACAAAACACAACACCACTTAACACATCACAACATAACATAAAAGAACATAAAATGACATAACATAAAATAACGGAACATAACATAACAAGACATTACATAATATTATAAAACATAGCATAACATAACATAACATAACACAACAAAACATAACCGAACATAACATAACACATCAAAACATAATATAACATAACATAACTTAAAGCAAATTTCAATAACTCCTTATTAAATATAATAAAATAACATAATATAACATAACTTGGCATAAAATAGCATACTTATTTTTATTAGTTTGCTTTCCTATTGACATATAAGACCTTGTTTATTGTCTTCCTTAAAATATATTTTAATAGCTTTGGTTGTAGCAACTCACAACGCCTTGTCGTAGGCATGAATGTTTTGATTAATTTCCTGGCGCCAAGCTAAAGCCACAGTACGAATAAGGCTATCAAAATGAGCTCGTTCAACAGCTGCCCATCAGACTGCTGCTAAAGATAGCATACTTAAAGCAGCCAGGGGAAATGTTTTACATAATTAAAGCGTCCAATCATTTTATTATTATTGTTGAGATTTTTATTTTTAAATATTTATTTTTCATTGAGGGACTTTCGTTTGTATGTATGTGTCTATGCAATTAAGTATGTTTACATGAGTATAAATAATTTATGTAAAAATAAAGCTCTACCCAATTTCATGCCAAATTGCTACCCACACACACACACACGTACTGAGCCACACGCACACTATGCCATACACATAATTGGGTCAATTACAACACTTTGTTGGCAGCCTAACGACACTAAGTACCATACAATTATCAACGTACATATCATTAAAGTAATTAATCGTGCTTTTTTTTGTTTTTGGTTTTGTTATTATTGTATATGCTCCAATTCACAATTCGCATTGCAGAGACTGCACAGCTGTGCTGTAAGCAGCTGTGTCTTCTTCTTTTTACAATCAAAAAAGTTCTGAGTTCGAGGAGTTGGCAGTCAGTGTGAAGTAGATTTATGTGCCACCTAGTGTGGTATGAGATGTTGGCAGACATACCCACACACCAGCCCATTTGTAAATGTATGTATGTTTGAATGTGTTCAGCACATTACTGCAACATTGTCTATGTCAAAATGCGAAAAGTCAGACATTTGAAAACTTTTTGGCGGCTGCGACATGCAAATGTTTGAAAGCTGACGGCAGGAAGAGATAAAAATTAAGTAGTGTAGAAAATATGTAATAAAAAAGTTACAAAAAAAAAAAAAAAAAAAATAAAACCAAAAAGTAAAATAAATAAACTTGAAAAAAGTCATGGCTGTTAGTAAGTAAATATAACAAAAATAACAACAAAGAAGAAAAAGACCAAAAATTAAGGGATCCCAGCGCCATTTACGAATACGCAGAAATTGGTATACCCCTCATGAATTTATGAAATGTAATAACTCATACTCAACATGCCAAGCATGAGATAACTTAACCTAACATAGTGTTATAGTTTGAAATGTCATGATGAACTATGGAAGGCGATGAGAAAACATAACACAAAATGACGAAGCAAAGCTTTTTGCTACATTACAGGATATAGAGATCATGAAGTCACAGAACATAACGCAATGTTACATAATCTAACATGACATCTTAAAATATGAATAGACACAACATGGCCTAATATAAAGACGTAACATAACATACAGGTAGCAAACACAGCAAGATAAAATTGTAGATGAAAGGAAATATCAAAATCGAATAAACAAAAAGCTGTCCAAATAATTTAGTTATAATTAGCGCAAAGTAATTAAGTTATGCATGGAAAGTAAAATAGCGCAACATAATACATTATACACCAACATAACATAACAACAACAACAACATAATATAAAAGAGATGAAACATTAGATATTATAACATTAGAATCGAAAAGAGGCAAGGCCTATAACATACCCTCACATAACCCAGCATCACATTACACCGCGTAATATATAAAACCCGAAACATAAGATATAACAAATATAAAAAATCACAAACACAATCTAACAAAATAGCTTAGTATAACACAACGCAAGAATGCATGACTCTATGTAATATAACGTAACAAATAATAATGTGGTAAATATAAAAAAGTATAATGTAATATACAAGGTGGCGCAAAAGTAAGATTCCGATGTTCAGCATATCGGTTGTGGCACGTGCAGTGTGTGCTGTTGCACCGTCTTGTTGGAACCACATGTTTTCCAATCCCAATTCATCAAGTTGCGGCAAAAAGAACTCGTTGATCATTGCTCTGTAGCGTTCACCATTCACAGTAACCGTTTGGCCCCGACCGATTATTGGTCAAATAAATAGTCAGCAATATTCCGCGTTCTGGAGCAGTGTAGCGTAACATTGTTTATTAACGTGTATTTCGCATGTGTTTACTACACAAATGTCAAAACAGAACTGACTTTAGGGGCCAATCGCAAAATTTATAGGATTTTCTGATAGGAGGATTACTTTTGCGCCACCCTGTATTATAATACATTTTGAAAAACATAACAGAAAATAACAAACAAAACCTAAGAGCATAGCTTGCCATAACTTAACGCATGAGTACATAACTCCATACAACATATAACATAGTATAACATAACATAACATAGCGATACATTGTTAAAAACCCAGCAAAAAATAAAAAAACAGCTTTCAATTTAACTGAACATAATACAGCATAGCATTACATAACTTGTATAAAAAGGCCGAAACATAGGACGTCATAACAATGCATTAAACAAAAAAGGCAAAATAAGAAACAAAACATAACAATATCAGCTATTATAACGCAGCAGCGCATTACATAATTATTACAAAAAGGCCGAAACATAGCATAACATATCAATACATAGTGAAATCATAGCAGGAAATAGCAAACAAAATCTTACAACATAACTTTGCATAACAGAATTAAGGAATGCGTAAGGTAACATAATATAATACAGTACAAGAGCAAAAAAAAGAAAACTTAACGTAATAACGCATAAGACAATGTTAAGCTTAGTAGCATGGATGATAGCACATAACATGCATAACAAAAAAAATTTATAGGGACACTTGGATTTTTAGCGGAGCCGATTACGCTTTTATTTGTTAAAAAAATCATAACAATATTTAAATAGCGTCTCATTTCGTAGAGGGTATATTTGTTAATAAAATTAAAATTAAAAATAAAAGAAATAATAAAAAATCGAAAGAACTAATAGTTCGCGCTTGTGTATTACAAAAATATAGCGACATTTGTGGAATTTGCATTGGCTTCGCCCGTCAGGCGCTGCTACTGGCACACACGCACAGCCACATCCACGTACGATCTGTTAGCTGTGAATCTGCTGTCGCCTTATAATATGCCATCATCAATGTTCTTATATGCATATAAGCATATACTTAAATGAACGATACATAAGCATGGAGGCTTATGTCTGTCTGCCAACAGTTCTGACAATGACATGGTAAGCATAAAGTTTTCCTCAGCAACAAAAAAAAAAAAAAAAAATATATAAATAAATATGTACATAAAATGATATAATAATAATACAATACAAAATACACAAAGGAGAAAATAAAAAAAATACTCTATGTGGTAATAATGAAATGAAATTGTCGACAATAAAACGCTATAAATGCGTTTCCTCTATATGAGCGCGCGTACACGCCCGCTTTCCTCACCCTTTAAGTAATACACGTTGGCCACAAAAAGCTTATTGAAGCAGCATTACTATTAAGCGGTGGCTTCCAAATGCGTCAAAGCGCAGACTGCGGCAGCGGCATGATGAAGACAATGAGCAGTAGCTGGGGCAATAACGTTGCGCCAAGAGGCAGCCTCAAACAAATTTTCTCTACGTACACATACCGAGGATATGCGTATTTATAGCACTTCTGTCATTGTGGCCCCTTCCACACCCCTGCGCCCTGTACTCGTATTACTGCGCTTCCGCAAGCGTTCAGTACAATGTGTACTACGAAGTACTATAGGGGCGCTATATCAGCATGTTAAACGTATTTTGGCGCGATTGGAATGACAGCAAACAAAGATAGTAAAATGTTGCATGCGTGAGCGTGACAAGATTTTTGGGCAGTGATAGTAATGGTGGAAAAAGTAGGAAAGAATTTTTTTTTGCGCAGCAGCGAAAAAATTATGAAACAGCAATAAAAGTGTGTGCCCCATCTTTCCAGAGGGAGTGAGATTGTATGCGCCTGGAGCTTTGGTGTAGCATGATTTTCGCGTGAATGTTTTTGTCAAAATTTTATTTCGCCTTTGTTTTTTGGCTGCCTTCAAGTATTTTATACATACACATACGCATATCCATACAGATCCAATTAAACAATGTCGTTACATACACAGTGGATCAGAGGACAAAGAAACTTTTGAACGAAAAAAGCAAAGTCGAAATTAGCAAATGTGTTGCACAGCGCCTAACAAAGTTTTCCTTCAACTTTTGCAAAATTTACATTGGCCACTTCGGAAGGACGCCGGTGTTGTAGTTAACGGAGGAACTACAAAATGAGTTGACTTCTGACATCAAAAAAGAACAAAAAGTTGGCACACCCACAACTTGGTGGGCTATAGTTGTTGAGTGCTTTGAATTAAAGTTTGATGGGTATTTTTCGGCGCTTGGGAATCAGCGTTTATTTTTATAAGCAGATAACGTTTTTCAGTAAAACAGCATTTGGGATGTTATCTGTTACACTTTTTCCAACTGTATTTTGGAAAAGAGTAAATATGTTTCAAAAACCTTAATTTTATTTCAGAAGAGCTCAACGGTTTTTTCAAACATGTCAAATGTATTTCAGAAAACGACAATTTTATTTCCGAAAAAGCTTAGATGTATTTCACAGAAAGCTCAAATGTATTTCAGAGCAAGTCAAATATATTACAGAAAACCTATATGTATTTTAGATATTCCATTTGTATTTCAGAAAATCGCAATTTCATAACAGGAAAGCTCAAAGGTACTTTAGAACAGCTAAGGAACGACCAGCTCACTTGGACACTTATAAGGTCCGTTGTGATACCACATTCTAAACGGTGACACTAACTTAAGATTGCTTAGCAAATCGCTGCGTAGCGACAATAAAACTCCGAATTTGGCACACATCGATCTTCGACACGTCTTCCGGAGACCTAAGAACATCCGAACCGAGATACCTGCGCCTGGTCCTAGCAAACGCTTGACAACTGAGTCTGAAATGATTTGATGATTCCACTTCGTCATCCTCCATGCAGCTCACGCAGCTCGGGTTATCAAGTACATTTAAATGCACCGCATGGACCCCCATCGGACAGTGCCCAGTCAACACCCCAATTAGCATGGAAATATGTACCTTGGAGAACCCTAGTAATTTCATTGAACGCCTGGAGTCAACCACTAGCCAGAAGGACTTCGACACCTGATATGAGGTGGTGTCAGCACAGCGTGTACTTAGCGGATCCGAAGCCCACCTGCCCAGTAGCAAACTACAGGTGGTAAGGAGAATACCCAGTGTTCTGGAGGCAGCCACATCTGTTTCACGAGTGCCCGCTCTGGCCAAGAGATCCGCATGGAAATTGCCGGGAATGTCACAGTGGCCTGGCACCCAAATAATTTTTATTTTGAAGTAGTTGGACGCAACCGCAACCGATTCCAGACAGTCGCTTACTGTCCTCGATCGCACGTTGCCTGCACTCAGCGCCCTAATTTCCGCTTGACTGTCGGAGTAGATATTGAACTCCTTGACAGCGAATGCGCTGGACAGCATCCCATCCACAGCATCCGGCAACCTCCGCTTGGAAAATGCTACAATGATAAGGTAGCCCAAATTTCGTGTTAATCCCAAGTTCCTGACAGTAAACACCCCCCCCCCCCCCCCCCCCCCCCCCCCAGCACATCCATCCAGCTTTGACCCGTCCGGAAACAGGTTCGCCAGAGCCTCCCCCCCAGAGAGTTTGCCCGTCTGTCCACTCGTCCCTTGCGGGTATGTAAGTCGGAAAACCCTTTGCCGGAGTACAGGTCGGCGCACAGTAATCTGTTCTGTTATGGATAAAGTAAAAGCTCGATAGTATATTGGAATGGCCAGGGTAGGAGTGGTGCGCATGGCCCCACTGATCCCAACCATGGCCATGCGCTGCACCGTGACCATCTTTTGCGTGGAGGATGCCGTGTCTAGTGCGCCCCACCAGACCAATACCCCATAAAACGAAACGGGTTACTTAGGTGCCATTTAAGTAAGCAAGTATTAAAGTAGCCTACTTAGTTTAAGTTTCTCTTTAACCCACTAAATGCCAAATGAAAATTATAATACATTTGTAAAACTCGAAATTCGGACTTCACAAGCTGCAATGTGTTGCCATTGTTATTGTTGTACGAATTTACTTAATTGACTAATATTATGAGCAAGATGCAGTTAAGTTAATTTCAGCAATCTCACAATGCATCTAATTTAAGTCGCAGCTAGCCCCCTGCCTGGGGAAAGCACTCTAAAACAAAACAACGAGTCTCAGCCGCCACTTACCCATGATGGGAGCCACATCAATAAAATTTGATTCAATTTGGATCATGGGATATTGCTACTTTGTTTTTGTATATGCGTTTCCGCGTACATCTCCTACGTCTGTCTGCATGTCCAACCGCAAAACACTCAAACACTCATCGTCAGACATGCAGCCTTCCAACCATTCAAGCATCCATTCAGACATTCATTCGCTTGTATGTTCATTCATCTCTATCCCCTTCGTTTGTCTATTCTCCAAGCCATCAGTCCGCCCGTCCGTCCATACATTCATCCCACATCGTGATGGAGCATGCCAATTACAATTTTAAATGCGCCTGTCAAACTGAAACTTTTTCAAGAGATGCTTGATTCCTTTTACCCCAGTACAAAACAATATTTTTGATTTTTTTTTTCTCGGTTTTTGGCTTTTTCGTTTTATTTCTTACTTACGTATTATTCATATGCATGTGTAAGAGTATTTTGGTTGTAAGTATGTGTGTGTGTGTGTATTTGTGTTCGCTGGTGTCCATTTGCTTTGTGGATTTTCTGATTTGGTTTTTTTTGGTTTTCCGTTTCGTTTTATTTGTTTTATGTACAAACTCGTTGTTGGTCTGCTTCTAGGGTGGTTTTCGACATTTTGGATGTCTGACTTTGATTTAGGAGCCACTTTAACTTCGAAACGCTGCAAGTGTTTGAAACGAAGAGGAAGAGAGCGCGTGTGGACTTTTGGCTTACAAGTAAATATCAGAAAAACAAAGCAATAAAAGATATGACACAAATAAATAAAAAATGGCAAGCACTTGTAATGAATGGGAATGTATTGAAAAAGTTGTAGTACGAATAACCAAAAAAGAACAACAACAAAATCAAAAAGGAACAGTGAACGAGCACAGAAAGAAGTATTTGCTGTCGTCAATTAAAAAATTATAATAATATCAGAATAAAAGTTTGACCAAGAATAACGCTTGCTGTATCGAAAGAAAATATGCTCACCTTTGGATTATTCGATAGAAACCTCTTCTGGAACATTTATGCACCTACCTGCAGATAGCATGTTGATTTGATGACGAGCCTAACGCGGTCTATCCTGATAACTATTAGCATAGTGGAACACAACAGTTTCGATTGCGAAGTCGTGTTATGGCTTCTGATTTTCGCTGTAGACATAGAGGTAGGCGTACAATGACTTGACTTTATTTGGTGCTTCCAATTTGAATCAGTTGTTGTTTATAAGGGATAAAGTTCCACAACAGCTCATATCGGAGGGGAGGTTAAGTGCCAACTAACAATGACGAATTATATGAATATTATGGACTTTAGAGACCGTCTAGACTTTAAGATATATTAAGAAAATTTCTAGAAAAATTACACTTGCACATTCATACAAAATCTGTAAACGAAAAAGGTAAAAACATATAAGATAAGAAACAAATCGCGCCTTTAGTTATGCATCACATTTTGTATTGAGCTGAGCAGCTTTTCTTGCTTCAATATTTCCTAAGAAATGTTTGAAAAGGCGTGAAGCTCATATACTAGGGAGATATTTTTCTTTTAATGCAAAAAAAGCAATAGAGTTATTCTTAGACAGAGCTTTAATATAAAAGAGCCCCTTAAAGTAGGCAACAACTTTTCTATTACTTCATATAAACAATTTTGTAAGTCACTTAAGTACTTGCTACAAGAACAAGATCCACTGTTTTAACGCTCGCGAAATATCGCCCTCCACTCACCTACTGTAACAATGGTTATGTCAGGATTGTGACAAGAATAAAAAATGATTGAATGTTTGGTGTGATGCTGGTCGTATGCGCAAATATCGATACACTTAAAGTGATATATTTCCATTTGACTGCACATATATAAATATTCTCATATGTATAACAAATATGTACAATTCGTATTTGTATGTTTGATTGTTTAAATGATGTTGGTAAGCTTTTACATTGATTTGTTGATTTCGTGCGTGATATTTAACTTGATTGTTTTGCTTGTATGTTTAAGTATCATATGTGGAAGCAGTGAAGTGAAAGATATGCAGAAGAAAGCTGATGGGTGTGATAATAAAAATATATGGCAAATGAACTTACAAAAACGCCAGTAAGATTTGTGACTGCAGAGTATTCAACCTTGAGAATTTTGCTGATATAAGACATACAGACAAAGCTCATTGGGATAATAGATTGTAGGAAATATAGACTGCAAGGAGCTTTGAGTAAATTGTTAAGGAAGGTTTGGGGGCTAGCGTAAAGCAATGAGGCTAAGGTAGTGGTATGATGGTTGAACACAGCAAGAATTGAATCGATTACTTATAATGTCGTTCGAGTTAACATAGTCGTAACATACAGTGTACGACAAAACTAAAGCACCAAAAGCCCCTCTGCTAAACATGATTAAATAAAATTCAATGTGCAGGTTTTTAATTTTGTATTTGTTTTTCTTGTTGAAAGCCACATATTAGTTATTTGAAATATGAAACAAAAAAATGTTTTCATAACTTATCAAAAAAATTTCATTGCACTTTTCACGCTAACTAAAAAATGAGTGCGATAAAACTAAAACACCAAATCAAGGTATGTCTTGTTTTTCCTTAAATGTGTGGTAAAAACCATAAAATTGCGGTAAACGTAGGCCACAATAACTACGCCGATATATTTCGCAACATTTAAAACAACTGTTCCCTTCTTTTATTTAGCCGTTAAACGTGGTTGGATGAGCTGTTGAAGTCCTAAAGATTTTCTGGAAATAATTATTTTGTCGTACTTCGCAAACGAATTTTACTTAAACTTAATTAAAGGAAATCAGGAAATACCATTTCAAAATTACCGAATAGTAACACTCGGACAATCGTTCTTGGACTAAAACTATTTCTTCTTGTTTCCAAAAGAAGTTTTATGAAAGAATTTGTGATATACACAACATGTTGGACCATTTAAAGAGCTTTGAAACCCCTTTAATTTCAAATAGAAGATCAATAGCGGTTTTCAAGATTCCACCTAAATTGGCTTGGTAGAATACGACGAGGAATCTTATTTTCTGTCAAATAATGGTTTTCTGAACTATTAGGATGCTCTGAAGCTTGTTCCCAGACCCAAAGAACAACGCTTACTCACTTTTACTATAACTTTTGATCGGTGCAACACGGTTGACGCAGTGTAGGAGTTTGTAGACTGGTCTCCGGTCATGAAGTGTTTCCAATTCATACGATTGAACTGGTATTGGATCGTTTCATGTACAAAGATATTTATAAAATGTGCATCCTATTACTTGAGGGGGAAGAAATGTCAATAAGGTGGATCTATTAGAAAGACATTCTGCTGAAACGATTACGATTTGTTTCAAAAAATAGTTTAGGGCTAACAATGTTGGCGTATTCAAGTGGCCCGTACTATTTAACTGTACAGAGAATCTATAGAAAAGGATGGATCCTAAGAATACGTAGGGATATTGTAGCAACAAAGACAGGCGTTGAAAATTATTTCCTGAGATAGTTTACTGAAATAATATACTCAATGCCAACACGATGTGAACCTGCCATAAAGAGCCACGGATATGCCACGAAATAAAGGAATAACCGGGTTGGTCCCATAGATATTTCATGGTGCTTTAGTTATGTTCACTTTTTGAGTTCATCGAATTCTTTGTACACAATTTTTTTCATGAGCTAGTAAACTACTTTTGTTTATTCAAAAATATCCATAATAAGTATTCTTCTTGAATAAAAAGGACTAAACATTATTGAAATTGTACTTAAGATTTGTTGGAGTAAAATGTTTTAAAGGGAAATTCGGTGCTTAAGTTTTTTCGCACACTGTATGTCTATATTAGACTGGACCAAAAAAATTGCTTCCTTTTCCTGAAAATTAAATATTTTGCACAATGGTGAAATAATAGTGCAACATTTTCGAAGTTAGAGTTCTCACATTGCTAGTTAAGACTTTTTTGGACTGCACTCGTTTTTGGTTAACCACTTTCCACTCATGGTTTAGTTATCAAGAGTTGACGCGGTATATTCAATGTATATGACAGTTTACCATTTAAAAATTATATTCTAATACAACTTTCAGTTCGTTTCCAGCTTGTTTCTTGAAGGTGCCGTTCACGATAATTCATTATCTATTTTTAGTTGCTCAGAATTAAATGCTGCTGCGACAACAACAACAGGGAGACTTCGAATTAAGTGACAATCGGATATGTTTGCCAGATTCGCAACGCACCGCAACATTCCTTTATACGAGACATTCTTTGCCTACGTTTTTCACCATACCAAAGGTAACATGCCATCCTGCACGAATATTTTTAAACAACCTCAGATCGAGCGGAGATCGTACACGGTGGGACGTGGACAAACTTAAGTCACTTGTCCCACTTTATGGTTAAATTATACATACTAGGCATCAACAATTATATATGTATGGATAGGTATTGCCAAACTGCAGTGCCGTCAATCAAAAAAACTTAAAAAAAAATAATTATAATATTGAGAAATTAGTTTAAAAATACACCAACGCAAATGCCAAACATGTATTCACACTCCCTGCAAAAAACGGAAATACTCCGTTTCATACTCCAAAGAATACTCCTAAAGGAGTATCAGAGTACTCCAACACATATCCTCATTCATATAAAAAAGGTGGTCCAATTTACATGGCAATGTCCGGTGATTGGATCACCTATCCATCTCGGAGTACTCCGTTTCTTTGCTTTTGAATACTCTATAGACCACCTACGTGAGAGTACTCTCAAAATACTCCCATGGGATTACTCTATGGAGTATTCAACAGCAAAGCGAGAGTGGGAGTAGGTGGTTCTCAAAAGAACACATACTCCCTTCTCGCTTTCGTCTAGAATACTCTATAGAGTAATCTTTTGGCGGCATTTTCAAAGTACTCCAACGTAGGTGCTCGATAGACTATTCGGAAGCAAAGTAATTGGTACTTCGAGTAGCTATGTAAATTGGACCACCTTTTTTATATGAATGAGGATAAGTGTTGGAGTACTCTGAAGCTCCAACGTTTTTTACAGGGCTATAGAGACGTAGTTGTGTGAGTAGACATGTTATGCACGTTATTGTATTACTCGTGTGAACGGCTCTCACTGTGAGTGCGATGAGTTGGTAGTGGACCAATGAAAAACAAGTAGTATTCGCACTGTTGTGTGAGTAAACGTGTCATGCATTTTTGCTCAGTTGTTAGTATTTTATTGATCAGTGAGAGTGTCAGCTGCTCTCCTTAGAGCACGAGGAGTTGCTTTGTTGGAGACATTAAACAAGTAATATAAAATATGAGCAAATATGTAAACTTCATTGATGATACCTACAAACAGTGTTTACAGAAACAAAATAAATGATAATTTCTAAAAAATATTCAACACCGGAGATAGTTTTGTTTTTGTATTTGTGGTTGGGATTGTGTGAATTGAAATAAAATAAAATAAATAAGAAAAATAAAACAAAATTTACTAAAATAAAGTGATGGGAAGTGCAGGTAAGGAAAGAAAAGAAAGGGAAAGGAAAGTAAAGGAAGGAAAGGAAAGAAAATAAAATAAAGGAAAGGAAACCCCTTCGGGTTAGGGGTTTAGAATATGCCAAAAATAGGCATACCAATCGTAAGATGTAATGATGTGCAACTCGATGGTTGATCTACGGATAAGATGCCCTCGCTTCTCGAACAAACAAAAGGAAGGAAAGTGATGGAAAGGAAAGGAAATGAAAGGAAATAAGGGGAATAAAAGGAAAAGAAAGGAAAGGAAAGGAAATGAAATAAATGGAAAGGAAATGAAAGGAAAGAAAAGGAAAGGGAAGGAATGGATAAGGAAGAAAAGATAAGAATAAAACAGAAAACAAAAAAATAAATTAAAAATAGTTAAAATAAAATAAAGTTTTGTGGTTGAATTTCAGCCACTGGGCGATCACTAGTAATACTTAATAGAGCATTGTTGTTTCTTGTTCGGGCCCTTATTTGGTAGAACTCACTGACATAGTTAGCCTTGCAAAGAAACAATAAAATGTGTAAATTGAAATAATTATTAGAATTACAACAGCTCGGACTGTAATATAGTTTAAAGAAAATATTGTAGTTAGGTGGACACACCAGCTTTCTCTGAAACTTTAGATTTGTGCTTTGTACGTTTATGAGCTTGTTGGTTGGTTGGTGGAGAGTCCCCTATTACTCCAATTAGCTCAAGGATCATGGTAGGACTCCTGTTCGATCATACCGTGTCACTGAGTTGAAAATTTATTAAAGCTTCCCTTAAGATCCAAGAGACTACCGAAGCAGGGTTTTTCGAGGAATTCCATTGTGCTACGGCAGTGAGCAGGTGCTCCACGGTCGTTTCTGGCTCTAGGAGATTGCATTTATGCACTAGTTGTACACGTTCATAACATTCTGAATCTAAACTAGCATTATTTCTGGCTAGTATGTTGTGCCTCTACTGGGTACCTAAAGTCTTACTACGAAGCAATTAGTTTAAATTCATATAAGCTCTACCTACCTGTGGTGCATATGGTGTCTGCCAAGATGTGCATATGGTGCGGATGCTGTCGTAATCAGCTGATAAGGCTGTTGCTGTAAGTAAGCCGCCGCAGTTGCGGCGTCCACCAGCGGAGCATTCAAGAAAGGTGAAGCAGCTGCCGCATTTGCAATTTGCATTTGTCCCATTGCATTGGCAGCTGCCGTCACATTACCATGATCCAAAAATATGGCAGTATATTGTGGTGGATATGCGCCCACTGCTGCTGTTGCAGCACCACGTGCAACGTCAGCCGCCGCTGCAGCAGCCGCTACATTGGCATTCCATTTCGCTTTACTCGATTTGTGTGTACGGCGTGTGCGCGTACGTTTATTGTTGTTGCTGTTATTACTGTTATTATTATTGCCGATGCTGTGATTGTTATTGTTGTTGGCACGTGCCGAAGATTCACGCGAACAGTTGCTCGTATTCAGAAGGTCAGCAGCGGCAGCCGCCGCAGCAGCAGCAGCAGCCGCGGCAGTCACACTTGGCGTTTGTGGCAAACCAAGTTGAGCACGTGTGGCCGCCGCTGCAGCTGCCAGTTGATATTGCTGAGCTGTTGCGGCGTCAATATAAGCACCTCCTGCTATGCCACCAAGCTCATGATGTGCTCCACCATAACTCATACCGAGCGTATGTTGATATTGCAGTTCGCTATAGAAACTCGAATCCAGTATATTACTGTCAGAGGTACTGCGATTCAACATAAATTGTTCAAATTCATCACTCACTCCAATATCGGACACATCAATCATGCCAACTATATCAGCGTCATGCATTAGCGTTGAGTTCGTTGTGGAGTCGCTAGTGGTTTCGGTTGCGGGGGAGACGACTAGCAGTGCGGTACTTTCAATGGCAGCTTCATCGCAATTGTTTGTGGAAACGGTGATGTGCGTATCATTTTGTTGGTGGCCTATTATTGGACGCTGATATTGGTGAAGATAATGCTGCTGTTGTTGTTGTTGTAGCTGTTGCTGTTGGTAGTTGTGAAGATTTTGGTCGCTGCTATAGCTGCCGTTGATTACAATCTCCGGTATGTTGGCAAACTGCCCTTCCGGCTCTTGGTAATAGCTGCTATGCCTGTGACTACAAATGCTGTTGTTACTGTTGTTGCTTTTGTTGTTGTAACTCATGTTATTCTCATAGACGGCACCCATAATTGTGCCGTTCTCGAATACAACCGAGCCCGAGGTCATCGCAGTATTGTTGATGGAAGCGTTTGTAATGTGAGTTTTGTTGTTGTTATTACTGGTTATGCTGTTGTTGTTGCTATTAGCATTAGCGTTGGCAGTGGAAGTGATTTGATTTATGGGGGTGGCATTGCTGCTGGCATCCATGATGATAATGATTGTATTTTTTCAAAAAAATTTCGTATTTCTTTTGTTGTTGCTGCTATTTTGTTATTGCAGCGGAGATTAGTTGCAATTTTGTTGTTTTTGTGTTTAATGACTACTTTATATGCGGAAATGCTTACAAAAGGGAAATTATTTTGTGCTTGTTGAATTTGGTAAAGCCAGCATTTGGGTTTTTACATTTTTGGCACATTTTTGGAAAATTAATTCGTTTTATTGGAAATAAATGTATGGATGTATGTATTAAACTGAAGACACAAATTTTTGCATTTTCAAAATTTTTAGTTTTTCTTATTTTTTTAAATCGATATTTAATTTTGCTAAATTTTTAAAGGCGGTGTCTAGCGCACAAAATTTTGAAGTTTGATAATATTTTTTTTTTTTTTTTTTTGAAATTTGTTTTTTGATTTTAGGATTCACTTTCTATTTTGCGTAATATTGTTTTAATTTCCACTTTTTAAATAATTTGTAATTTATAACAAATTTTTTGTTTAGTATTGTAATACTTGTTTTTCAACTTTTCACAAATTTTAGTTAATTATTTTTAAAATCTTTTTATGAAATGTAAAGCATTCAAAATCCATGCATTGTAGCCACTTTTGCCTATTCAACCTTTTCTGCTAATTTGTATCCTTTTATTCCATTAACCGGCTTTACTTTACTAAATCTTTTTTACTTTTACCTTCTATATCCTTTTACAATACTTTCGCTAATTCCATTGAGCGCCGCCGTATTTACTTTAACACGCGTATAACTCAGCTCATTCATACACCCACACTCACGCGGTAACACGCACGCACTTTCATACATATACGCTTGTCGCGTGCGTATCGGATACACCGTTATTTTGCGGAAAGGGACCGGTCTATACCGTTTGGAGTGCCGCCAAAAACTGATTTGAAAAATTCAAATTTTTGTTTACGTGACGTTCGTTTAGCCATACAGCGATAAAGCCATAATGTAGCTCTTCACCACACTCTCTTTTTGCTCTCATGAGAGTTTATTTATGTGGATGCATGTGCTT
Organism: Merzomyia westermanni; assembly: GCA_949987695.1. Classification (NCBI taxonomy): domain Eukaryota; kingdom Metazoa; phylum Arthropoda; class Insecta; order Diptera; family Tephritidae; genus Merzomyia; species Merzomyia westermanni. The sequence continues at coordinate 83,328,756 of OX465293.1, forward strand.
GTGTGTGTGCGTGCAGTAACAAAATATCTGTGTATCTATTTGTTTGTTTGTTTGATTGCTTACTTTGCTTGCTTGCTGACTTGCCTTTACCAGCTCTGCACTTACCTGCAAAAAATCGTGTGAATAAACTCTAAAGAGAGCGAACCCCGATTAATCCCTTTAGTCTATAGTTGGCTATAATTCAAAATACATAAGTAAATTTTTTATTTGTGTAGCCTACTCATAGGGGTGTAAGTCAATTTTAATTTTTGTAGCACACTTTTAGGAGTTAAAAGACCCCGTTTAGGTAGAAAATGGATTAGTCCTTTCTTAACAGTTCGAGTATAAATGGGTACAATTGGTCTCGCCATAGAACATGCTAAAAGAAATATGCACAGTTCAACCCATACAACGTACGCAGTTCTGGCATTAGTCGCATCCTCTGTTGCGCCTCAGCCCGAATGCAACCTAGACTAATCGCATTTTTTGGCGGTTTTTTTTTATATGACTGTGGATGTGTGTTTATATCTGGCTATGTATGCGTGGTTTTGTGAGAGAGCGCTTTGGGTATGAAAACAAACAACCACCAAAATATATATCGTCCCTTTAAGCATTTTACAATGCCCATCAACAAATGCATTCTTCGGCCTTTGCTCTGCTGCAGTAATCAATATTGCCTTCGCGTAGATTCCAATAAAAGAAAAAAAGAAACTTAAAACAGTGTACCAAAGGAAAATATGCTACATTAGTGATAGCGAAGGGTGTTTAGTATTGCCAACGCATTTTATGTGTCACATTATAATAAAGTATTTTTAAATCACTTGATCTCAAATACAAAAGTGTATATATTAATATAATACAACGATTATTTTACTACTTCTTAAAAGATTAGCTACACCTCCCGCATATTTGTTGATCAGATTACCATGCAAATTTTACGATTTTTCAAGGCGAGTTGTACCTTCAGTTATTAGTATTTTTTTCAACAAAGTTTAACTAGCGTTTTGGTTAAAATATTTCTTTTAAAATAAGAGTTCAAAGAAAAAATTTAATTCCTTAACTTTACTCGATTCATACAAAATTAAAAGGTCCACCCGTTCTTTTAGTCTCTCTAGCTGACAATAGAACTTATCTTTGGCGATATATTTTTAGGGACAGAATAAAAGCCAATTTCTACAAATAACAAACCGGTAATCTAAGTTCTTAATTGATGCCTAATTTATTAATTGAAGTTTGGCAGTTTTTAGTTATTGAGAAGGAGTTTTATTCTGTCCTTGAAAAATATCTCGCCAAAGATGACTGCTAGTGCTGCCGATTTTTAAGTTATTATCAGACTGTTTTCAAATAAGTCGTAGTAAAAGGATATTAGCAAACACGTGCACCAGGTTAGAAACATAGTATTTTCGGTTAAAATTTTTAAGCCAGGGACCGGGACTTTTATTCCCTTTAAAATAAAAGTCTGGAGTAAAAATTTATTTCTTTTTTATTATCAGACTGTTTTTAAAAAAGTTAGAACAATTAATTGTGGCCAGGATTTTGATCCTGGAGGTCCGGGTATTACAGAAGAGTTAATATTTTTCTTCAAAGTCACCATCTAACCCTGAACTGTAATAAAATGGGAAAACGTACTTTTATTTTCGGTCCTTGGAGCAAACAGCTTTTGCACAGTTCCAGCATTTCTTGTTCTCTGAAACAAGGCTCAAAATATAAAAAAATACTTATTGAACATTTTTTATAATGACATTGGACATTAAGATTTTTTTGACATTTTCTGTTCGAAAAGAATTGAGTAATCGCATTTTGCACTATACCTGTCTTCTAACTTCTAAGCTTCAAACCTTTCTTAGTAAATTATTCCATACAAATATTTCTGAAATAGATAGGAGTGCCAACAGCCACAGATGTGTCATAATCTTACAAAAAAAAAAAAATAACCAAAAAACCGAAAGAAAATTTCCAAAAAAAATTTAAGATACAATTGCAATGATTTAAGAAAACCAAAAATAAAAGTTCAGCTAAACATAATGCTTATTTGATCGAACTGAAAAACACAGCACGCCCCTTCGTATGTTTAGCAGAAATATTGGTATTGACTTACTTATATATTTGTTTATAATTCGAAATCGATATCGAAATGAAAGACATTCAAAAATACTCATTGACAGGCACTCACTGGCAGGCACCGGTGGATTTTATTTTGTTGGTATAATAAAAAAAAATTAGAAACAATTTGAGTTGAAAGCTTCATCGACATTGTTCGTTTGACATTTGACACTTCGTTTGACTAAAAAAAGGTTTCAAAATTTAATAAAGCTATTTATTCACAACTTTCACGCTACATGTTTTGGATAACAGCTTATAACCAACCTAGGGATCATAAAATAAGATCCAAAAAATCCCAGAATGGTTAAAAACGAAAAAATTGGCACCCCTAAGCATAGGCATACATATGTACTACATAGATGCATAAGGGCCAACCTAAATTTGGTCTGATTGCCTATAGGGTCCTCAGAAAAGCAGGGCCCGAATCGTCACAGTCGTGAATGAGCAACTAGCTCCGTAAATATCGAATTATGACAGCCGTGAGCATACAAATTTATCGAAAATCGGGATGATAACAAACGTGAACGAGAAGATAAACGTACTCGTTCATTCGAATTGTCACTCGTTCACAAATTTTCAATCGAAGCAAAAAGCAAAAACTTAAAAATGTTATATTTGTATATTTTTATTATTTTAACTATCTTTTTTGATAAAGGCCAAACCATAATAAACTTAGTTTAACACTTCTGTGATCCAATGTGCGTACCATCTACACATCCGATAACTAAAAACCACAAAATATTAAATTACACACATAAATTTATGTTAATTTGAATTTACCTCCACGAATTCTATGTTTTTCCACAAACTACTCTTTACATCTTTGCGAATCATCCGCGTCGAAACGCATAAACTCCGGACACAATTTTTCTTCCATTTCAAGGAGTACTGCGGATGTGCTCTGACACATTCCCATGAAATAATCACTGACAATAGTGTGTTGATATCCGCTACTCGCAGGAGCGAAAGAATTGCAGGACTAAAGGTACCGATATAGTGTCATGGCACTTGAAATGAATTTTAGTGAGTACAGAATTGAACTCCGCTTTGTTCATCCGAAATCGTTTCATAAATCTGCAAAAAATAAACACAGATGTGTCTCTGTATGCATTTGCATATACCGGACTCACGCAATATTAATATCGCCAATGGGTTACTTTTATCTCTAAGTTGCTTGCGCACAACTTTCTCATTGTTTTCACTATCATTTGAGCTTAGATAAAACAAAAATCTTGGATCCATTGTCTTTTTGCACATTAATTTTGTTTGTGACAACCTTATGGAACTTCTAAAACTGAAGAAGAAAACAGTCGATGGCCAACTGAAAATGACGATTCGTTCACTTTCTGCTGTAATTATACGATATTCCTCACTCGCTAGTCGATTGTCGTAATGTTTGATCGTACGATTGTGAACTCTTTAACGACTGTGTCGATTCGGGCCCAGTTCTGTTTTCTATTAATTTTAATGCTATGTCACATTAAAAAGTTATTCAACAAACCCAGGTCTTTAATGCAGATTTCCCCTGACTCCCTCTCAGTGGGTACAATTTTTATTGCAAGTTAATTACAATTTATTTTTGCTTGCATTTGTAACTAATCTGTCTTAAATATATTTTTAAATCCTACACACATTTGCATTTAAATGAAATATGAAACCGTCAATGTGTAAGTTTGAACATCTCTTTGCATATGTCCAAGTTGTCAAGAACAGATTTTCTCATTAAATGCCCTTGGCAACTCTGTCGCTGTGAACAATAAAGTCATGCACACAGATAAGCGCGCACGCATACAATTACATAAATATGCCTGCAGCATTTCGTACACGTGCAGTGGTCGGCAAGACAACGCAGCCAAGGCAATAAACATTCAGAGCATTTACTCTCTGATTGTTTTCACTGTAATGTATGAGTATCCCATCGTTATTGTTGTTATCGTTGTTTGTTGTATTGCTGTTATTTTATTACCTTATTGCTTTGTTGTATTTCCTGAATCAGCCGATTCGTCCTGCTCTACGAGTACTGAATACAATGAATGCTCTATGCTTCTTCTATTTCTTGTTCTTTTTTTCTTGGTTTTTGTTGTTGCCTATTTTGTGCACGTTTTTATGGTAACATTACCTTTGCAAGATTCTATTCAGTTGTTGTTTACTATTAAATCTCTTTATTTTGTATGTTTTTGTTGCCTTCTCTCATTTGTTATTACTGTGAGTTCTATGCACACATGTACTCGTATTTATGCTCTCGGGTTTGTTTACGTGTTTCTTCGCATTCACCTTTTTCATGTTTTTTTTTTTTTATTTAACGAATTTCATACTACGCTCCTTCACTTACTATTTCTCTCTCGAATGCGTAAAAAAAATTTACTCGCCCCATACGATTGGCAATTTTGGTTTGGGAGACTATGGAAAATTACTTTTGTATGTGTTAGTGCGCGTATGAGAATACCCAGCAAAAATGGTGTGAGCGACTGCCAGAATAAGAAATACAGAGCAAGAGTGCTCTGATGAAAGATGAGCCTAAGAAGAGGTAAATTTAAGTACTTGCGATGATTCCTTATTTAGGCCTTATATATACACCCAATTAACATTAAATACAAGCCGTTCTTTCAGAGGAAGAAAGATAGTTCAAAGTGCCTTCTATACATTGGTATAGAAAAGATAATAAAGCTAGTAACATTTCACCTAAATTAAAATTTTTATACTCATCATGGCTCATAGAGAAAGCATAAGCATAAGATAAATATAGACTTATATTTGTCAAAGCACTGCAACTTGGTATACAGGTTCCTTGGTTTTCATCGCGCAACGCTGTCTAAGGGCAAAATTTAATTGATTAATTAATTGATTAAGAAAGTAATTGCAATTAAAGTAACTAATAAATAAATTAATTTACAATTAATTGCAATTAAAATTTTAATTGCTTGTTGCAATTAAATTAATTACAATTGAAAGAATTTTAATAAATTTTTTAATTGTATTATGAAGCAATTAATAATAATTAACCATTTCTTACAATTACCTGGGTAAAACTTGATTGATTTCATTCAAATATTCAATACAATTTATCAGGGACACAAAATTTTCACGAAAGTAATATTTGAAAGAAATCAATAAATGTTTTGCTAGTAGAAGTGTCGCAATAAAACACCACGGTACCCGGCTAATAATGGACCAGATACCGGCCGGATAGCGTGTTTCTTGTTAAATTCATAAAACAATTGTAATTGACAAATGTTTAATTATAGAGAAACAAAAGTAATAATTTATTAATTGTTAATTGCGAGCATTGCAATTGATTAATTGTAAATCGTTAATTTTTGCAATTACAATTAAAAATTGTTAATTGTAGAAGTTACAATTAACAATTAATTAATTGTTAATTATTTATTGTTTTAACAATTATAGTTTTCCCAACACTATCTAAGGGGCGAAATCGGTCGATAGTCACATGGCAATGCTCTGACCTTGTTTTGAGGAGAAGTTGGTTCATCATAACACATAATTTACTTATAAAGAAAAAATATTTTGACAAACATTTGCAAAATCGGTTAATAACCATGCCCTCTTTCGATGGCAGCATCAAAAGGAAAACCTTAGTAAATTTGGAAATGCGATATCTCTGAAATCAAACGATTTTGCCGCTCGAAATTTTGCCAGAAAAATAAATTGTCTTTGGGCTAGCCACTTCTATTTTTGCCTGCTTCATCGAACCCCATTATTTCTTAAGATATATATCCACTTATATGTACACAAGTGGACGCGGTTCCAGTACCTTTACTTTTACTCAATTAAAGCAGGTTTTAATGTTCTCAGTAATTACGAACAAATTGCAGAGGAATTAACGCTAATTTCCGAGGAACATATGATTTATTCTAGCCAAGTTTGGCTTGGACACTAAAAGGTTAGACTCCTACGTATTCAGACAAAATTTTGAAATTATTGCCGATGAAAAAAAGAATTTCTGTATAGACACCACATTGTTAAATAATGTAAGCGCAGATTTTGGAAATGGCGTGCAAAAGTTTTTAAGAAAAAAAAACGATACATGTGGAAAAGTTTTCCTGAATAATATTGTATGCATTGCTCTGCGTACCATAAAGCAAATATCTATACCTGTGGATCCGTAATTTTTCTATGGGTAATATGTGTTTGGACTGGGTAGTCAATTGAGAAATGAAGTCCCATCTCGAGGATGTAGTTTTTTCAACTATGGACGGGTATGTTTTAGATTATTTGAAATAAATGTTCTCGGGTGAAACTATCGGCTTATATTCATGGAAATATAATGATGAGCGGAAGGGATGACCGACTGTGGCATGGGGTTCTGATTTGTTGGCTTTATCACAAATTCGTAGAGACGATATTTGAGTTCTCCACATTCGTAATGAACCTACTAATTTTTGATTTCAGGTCTCAAGTTATAAGTCTTTTGACTAAAAGAATAAAGCCTAGTATAAAGTGTACATTTTTGTAGTGGGTTTGTGAGCTCGCGTGCACAGATGCGAGTGCTTCCTCACAGCCATACACATGCACATCCATACAAAGTACAAGCATTTTAGTGAATTTTCGTTAGAGGCTCGTCGTCTTTGATTTTATTGGTATGTACGTTTTTGTTTATAATAGCTCCTGCTGTTATTGTTTCAAGTTCTTTATTGGCATTTTCTTTGAATTTACCATCTTGTCAATAAAATAACAGTGTCAGGAGTTTTCTCAAATGATTTTTGATATTATAAAATTGATCTTATATAAGAAAATTGTATGCTGCTTCTAGCTTTTCTAAAAACAGCACATTAAAACGATATTCTTTTTATTTCATATTTTGATTTTGTTCCAGATATGTATATATAATGAAAATCATAGCGAAAATACAATTTGTTTGAATACTACGTTTGAAATTTTCCACGCAATTACGCGATGATAAAGTGTATTACTGTGGTTCGTGTTGGTCTTCCATGGGACCGGTGATATATATGTACGTAGTTACAAAGAGATTCTATGGAGTTTCCTTGCCACCCAGAATATTACGCCAGAAGTATTCAAGAAAACATTTTTTTTTGCACAAATAAATCAGTAGAATGACGCTGATCTCAACGTCAGAATGTGGCCATCCTGATAATGATGCTTGGAAAGCTTTGATCTTCTTTACCGCTTTCTATATGATCACAGTTACTACGAGGCCGTGGAAAATATCACCATCCTGACAAATCAGTAGCATTGCTATCTTTTTTTCTTATATACAGGGTGGCTAATGAAAGCCGCTACCAAAAAAAAATTAAATAACTTTTTTTCTATTTAATGAATCTGGTTAGTTTTTTTTTTATTTTGCAGATTGACTTTTACATTTAACAAAAATGGATAACTGGGACACTGAAACAAAAATTTGGATTGTCCGCCGCTATCACGCACTGGAGTCCGTAGTTTCGGTTCAAAGAGAGTATAGGCGCACGTTTGGCGGCAATCCTCTGAGCAGATGGACCATAATAAGACTTGTAAACAATTTTGCCGAGCATGGGACAGTCAACAGAAGACCTTACCATCGAAACCCTTCAGTTCGAACGGAGGAAACAATCGCTGCTGTAGCTGCTGCCATACAAAACAATCCACGTGTTTCGACAAGAAGCTTATCTGCTCAAATGGGTGTAAGCGGACAGTCATTACAGTCAATTATGCACAAAGATTTGGACTTATTCCCATATAAAATTCAAATGGCCAACAAACTGAACGCTGCAGACTTGCCGATTTGCTTGGAATTTTGCCAGAAGATGCTTCAAATGGTGGAAGAGGATGGAAACATGTTGAACTGTCTTTTCATGTCTGACGAGGCCCATTTCGATTTAAACGGCAACATAAACAAACAAACTTGTCAAATATGGAGTGCTTCCAACCCACAGATACTCCATGAGACGGAATTGCATCCACTTCGTGTCACAGTGTGGTGTGCAGTTTCATCACGCTGCATTGTCGGGCCCTACTTCTTCGAAGAAAACGGTCACACCGTTACGGTTACTGGAGACCGTTACTTGAGCATGTTGAGAGAGTTTTTCTATCCAGAATTACGCCGAATGAGAATTTCTTTCAACTCTGTGTGGTTTCAGCAAGATGGTGCAGCTCCTCATATAGCCCAACCTGTTATGACAGAATTGCGACGAAAATTTCCCAATAAGCTGATATCCAGAAACTCCACATCCCGTTGGCCACCCAGGTCGCCTGACCTTACTGCACCTGACTTTTTCTTGTGGGGTTATTGCAAACAGGAAGTCTTCAAAGCAAAACCAACAAATTTGAATGAACTAAGGCAATCCATTCGAGAAACAATTGCGGCTATTCCTGTCTCAACTCTCCAAGCAGTAATGAACAACTTTTTGGTAAGATGCCGCACATGCATCGACGAGCAGGAGGGGCATTTAAATGCCATTATTTTTAAAACTAATTAAGCTATATTTAATAAAATTTAATGAGCTTTAACATGAATAAAAGAAAAATGAATTGCATTCACTGAAAAAAAAAATTATTTGAGTTTCTTAATGTAGCAAAATTCATCAGCCACCCTGTAAGTGTTTGTAATCATTCAAAATTCTATTAAACGATCATGCACCTTGGTCTTTTTGTTTTTGGATGTACAGATTAGGGATATTAGAAAAACATTTTTGTTATGTTGATACATCGCTTCAACGCATAGAAAAAATTATTAAATAGTTAATTCAAAAATATCGATTAGCATTTTTTCGAGTAAAATAGCATCCTATACAAATATAGATAGATATTTCTAAGCATCGAATTAACGTAACACATCAAAGTTTATATTCGACTTCTTCGCTATTGAAGTGTGCTACTGGTGGAAAATACTTGTACATTCTTTGAAGTTTACAGACCCCGATACGGAGCTATTAAAATAAACCGTGAATAGGCTAAGTTAGCAAATGTGCGAAAGTGCCTTTCTGAAATCCCCTGACATGTAAAATTTAGAAAACAAGAAGTTGGCATAAAGAGGGTCGCCTCTCACTACTGGTCGTCAACTCTCCGAATGTATTTCTGGAAAGAAAAGTTAAGCAACAAAAGATCATGCACCTGCATACAACTTGTACGTCTCATCAATTTGTAGAAAAAAATTAAAAGTAGCGCAACACAAACTGAAGGAGAAGCTCGGCCTTTATATTCTCGAAAGTATAAAGGGTCAAATTATTATTCTAATATAATATCAAAAAATATTGCACTTTAGAAACATATCAACAAAAAAGCAAAAAACAACGACAACAGTACAAAACTGAAGCCAAGCAACAGAACAATAAAATACCATTAACACTAACATTAAAAACAACAACAAAGCATATAGCAATCAAACAGGGCAATGGAAGCAAAACAGCAACATAGACAATAATAAAGCTAACAACACTCATACGGAATGAAAAAACAAATCACAAACTAAAACGATTGCTAATCAAAAACAAGTAAGGTTGTCGAAATTTGGATGAAACCGAACATTATAGCGCATTTCATAACTATAGAGCTCCCGGCATTTAACATTTCAAATCTTTTAAATAAAAATGAATATGTGTCTGTGTGTTCTTTATAGGCGTCCAAAGTACTCAACTGATCTTCATAAAATTTTCACAATCAATTCTTGGGTTCACTGGTTACAGCATAGTTTTGAAAAAGTTGTGCCACGCTCTCAGGCCATATAGAATTTCAATTTGTTATAACTCTAAATGTATTTGATCTAAATTAATTATATTTGGATATATGTATCCTTTAGTCAAGATTTACATAATTTTGGCAAAGTGGGCTGTGCCACGCCGACATATTTTGTGTTTTCGTTGTGCTTCATTAATGTCCACAGTATATTGTCTATGCCTCTCAAACTCCCACGGCAGATTCAGGAGTTCGTTGGGCACGACACAGGGCGTAAATAGTTTTTGGGAAAGCCCCCAGGTTATATAAAGCCGCAATTCGGTTTAGCTAGGAATTTATTTTGTTCAAGTTAATGATATTTAAATAATTAACAAAAACACATAAAAATTAAGCACTTTAAAATGATTTTATTTGTAAAAAATATTTATTCATATGTTTTTAAAAATTTTCATTTAAAACATAGCAATAACTATAAACGAAACCGCATAAGTGAAAATTTCAAAGTTTACACAAAGTTTGGAAAATTGCAATCAAAATTTAAAACTTTTTGGGCAGAGTTTTTAGACAATTTTTGTCGCTTCTTTAATTATGTGCAAGTAAGAAGTACCTCAAAACATTCCCTGAATTTTCAGAATTGTTTGTGTCGTGGTTATTAGAGTATCTTCTTACATACATGAATTTTGTTCATGCAGTCTGGGCATAAAAAGCAGCAAAACTAGCCTCGAATCAAAAGCAATAACAACATCTTTCGTCAAATGAACGGAACCGCAGCATAAATCTCCTAAAGGCAGCAATATTGACCCTAAAACGAACTCAAAGGAGCTCTAAAACAAGTTCAATTTAATTCACACTTCATATAACGCCCCTGTTTTCTTTCACAATTTCATTTCAAGTGCTTTTTTCGCTTCGATGTTCGCTTCTCTTGCATTCTCAATTTCCGTACACAAAACACAGCCATCCACACTTCCATACATACTCCCAAACATGCACTTGCAAATAGGAAATAATGTTTTCAATAGCATAACAAATAGAAAATTCTTAAACGAGGGAAAGTGGGACAAAGTAAAAATAGAGAAAAATCGACTCTAATAAAAATTCTAAAGGAAAGCGTGAAAATGTGAGAGGAGTAACTATACCCACTCAAAAGAAAATCAAGAACCAATACAACAGAAGCAAATACGAAAGCATAGAGGGATTAGGAAACTAACAAAATGTGATTGCTCTTGGTGATAAAACAAACAACTGTAAAACAACAAAAAAAAAAAAAGTGGGAATATATAAAAATAGGAAAAACATTTTGTTTGTATATTTCAAATGCATTGATTGCTATGCAAACGTGCGTAGTGCCGGTGTGTGCTTGTTGTAGTTGCTATTGCTATGTTGCTTGAGTTTTTTTTTCGACGACGTACAGTGTTTTCGCCGTTGAAAAATCCGAATGAGACCATTATTTTCTACGCAAATTGGTTGAAAAAAACCATAGAAGTTTTCCAAAACAAAGATTCTGCGAAAATTTAAAAAATTCTTTAAGTTTTTAGGGTGACAGCAGACGTTGCGTTGGAAATATGACTTTCCAGCACTTGAAACTCCCAGTTTAACTCTTCACTGCTCATTTTGAGTTTCAGGCAACCTCCAGCTCTACCTATTCAACCTCGACATCTAGCTCTATCTATACTTCTACCTCTTCAAACCATTCCCCCTTCCCTTTACGTCATTCCTACCTCGATACTATCTTCACCTCTAGTCACTTTCAAGACAAAAGCTTTAAAAAAATAGAGATTCTGAAGTGAAAACCATCCTATGTTGTTACTGACCACTGCCGTCGGACTAGTACTAGGGGATGGTAGTATAGAAACATACCAAAAATGTACTGAATTTACCTGTGGTAAGGCATTTTTTTTAAATGAATTCTGGTAATTGATGTTTAAGAAAGAAATTCACTATAGAGCTTTTTCAAACAAATTTTCAGATAAGGCGGCTTGGTAAATTTCTAAGGTAGGCAGCTTCCAAATCAACAACAAAAATATGGTGGTCTCCCCCTCAGCCTACGATACTTTATAACGGAGCGTGCGCAATACTCATAGTTCTGTGGTTCTAGAGAGCATGGAACTTGTAAAAAAAATTATTCTCCTAGCTTCTATAGACAGAGAATACTGTAAGGCGTACGAAGCCAAACAAAGCTTATAAGAGACTATAACAAAAACAGCTATTTTGAGAGTCAGACGAAACTATTCAAGCGGCGCTAAAAAAAATTTAACTTAAAACTTAGCTAAACGAAAGAAAAATCTATGAACGTGGAATCAATAACAACAAAATGCAGTCAAGCGGCAAAAAGAAACAAAAACAATTACAATAATAACATGAGCAGCAGCAATGCGTTAAGAATCTAAGAGAAAGATACTCGTACATATGCAGACACTTAAGTATCGTATCTTATAAGCGTCAGTTAATGCAGCCATACAAAGATGCAACTTTAATGTGATATGGCTGGTGTTGTTGTAGTTTCTGTTATCGTGTTGTTTTTGCTGCTTTGATGTTGTTTTCGCTTGGCAGCACTGCATTACAAATTCATACGGTGTGCTAAGTTCGTTGTTTTTTTTTATATATATATATTTTTTTTTTGGTACTTTTTTCGGGTCTTCTTTTTATGCACATTTTGGGTTGGCAGCGAGATGGCTCATTGGTGTTTGGTATGTAAATTACGCCAAAGGTGTCGAATATCGGGTGATCTTCTCCTTGGCTGCACATAGCATACGTACATACTCAAGTGCTGTAAAATCATAGAACTGAATATATGTAGATATACGTACATAGAAACAAACATACATATGTATATCCACTAAACGTTAAATCGTGAGGAATAAATATTTGAATTTAAATACTTCGATACAGGGTGGGCTGCTTGAAACTAAATATGTATAGTGCTTTTCATAAGTATAGCACACGAGGGATTTACATGTTTTAAATATTTATGTATAGTATCATTTGAATTTCAATATATTTCTCATAGAATCTAATTTAAGAGTGGTATAAATATGCATTCTAAACTTTGTGCCCATTTTTAAAGCGTTTAAAATTATTTTGAAATATTTCAAATGCGAAACTAAAACTACAGTTTTGTAGCCCATCTAATTCTAATATAATGAGGTGCATATCTTAAGTTTCAAAAACCGGATTGAACTTTTAGAATTAATATTTAAAGTGATCTTTTATTTTCCCTACAAATTGGTAGGACCTACAGTTTTTTGCCGACTCCGAACGGCATCTACAAAGGAGACGAATTTTTGCTGAGAAGCCTGTCATGGCAGAAATACACTCGGAGAGTTTGCCAAACCACTGCCGAGGGGCGACCCCGTTTTGAAAAAATTCAAATCGGCACACCACAAATTGGAAGAGAAGCTTGGCGCAAAAATCTCTTAGGAGGTTTATGATGATATACCTGTTGTATATCGCGCCATAGAGAGAGAGAGAGAGATCTTTTATTTTCTTCCATATAAAATGAACGTTTTAAATATTAGATTGTCGAAAAGTTGTTTCAAGGAAAATGCTTTGGAAAGAATTTTAAATACTTACCCTATTATACATAGAATGTGATGGGGTGAGAAACAGCATTTTCAGGCTGCTTTCTATACACAGCTGTACTGGGACACACGGTATTATAGTTTTGTCCATATAACGGTGGCTTGAAACGGTATAAAATAATCAAGATAGATATAGAGTTCCACATAGCAAAGTTCTTGGAATGAACAGAGGAATCCATTAAGACATGCCCGTCCGTCCGCCCGTCCGTCCATCCGTGGATACGAAAACTTGAGTAAAAATTGAGATATTTCAATGAAATTTAAATAATAAAAGCAGCTATAATAATGAAATTTGGTTTACTTTATTGAATTGAACGTTGTATTGATGATAATACAAAATTTTTGTTAAAAGGGCGTGGCACCGCCCACATATCAGTGAACAAATTATCAAATTATGACTGTTAATATCTACAGAACAGTTTAAGTTAGAATAACGACATTTTGTACGATGTATACTATGGTTGTGGTAAATACACCCATGAAAAATAAGTGCAATCGCTTTTCGACCACGCTTACTCTTTCATAAAAGTTATCTGAAAAGGAGGTAGAAAGACTGAACTGGCCATATCTCATTGATCGATACAGCTAGGCTGATATAAATTGGCAGTAATATAAGCTTTCTTATTCTTTATACGATTTTCATAAAATTTTGGAAAGTGGGTATGTCACTGCTCACTTCTGAGTCAAGCAAATTTTCAATTTCGACTGTTAACAACTTCAGAGCCGTGTCAGATAGACGTGTAGAGTATGCCTACTGAAAATAAGCAAAATTTTTTTTTACCCCTTTTTATTAAACATTTTATAAGTTTCCATTTTACTTACATGAAAAATAAGTTTACTTTTTACTCCCAGCCTTTTAACTCGCTTAAAATTTGTTTGAGTTTTCAGGAGTTTTTTTTTATCAGGGGTGTTGAGCGCTTTCGTCCGTACAACGCATAAAGCAAAATAAATTTTCTATGAAAAAAAATACCCAACATGCTGACAAAAAAAAATTCTAAACAGTCAAGGGAAATTTTGAGGTACTCCTTACTACCATATTATTATGCTAAGATTGAGTAACCTATAATACTGCGTACTCAAAAATTGTTTCAAAAATTTACCCAAAAATATTGAAACTTTGATGTAAATTTTTAAAAGTTCATTTAACTCTTCTGAAGTTTGTGTAAACTTTAAAATTTCTTTTTATGTGGTTTCTGTTATGGAATTCGCTACATTTTAAATGAAAATTATTAAAATCACAGCTTTTTCTTATTTCTTCGAACGTTATCTAATTTAATTTCACTACTATTATATTGAACTCAACTGTATATATGTAAAGTATCGCAGATTATTTAAGCTTATAAGACAGTAACGCCTGTATATTTGTCTTCACTGTAAGCCGGTTCAGGAAAGCAGCTGGGAAAAATCATAGATTGGATCTTCTTGTATGATATGTTTTTTTCTGCCAATCTGAATATTATGTAACCCTAGATTAAAAAGTGCTGATTCACGTTTGGTAGGCTACCATGCCTGGATATTGTGTCATTTGAATATCAATAGTATGAAATACACCCCTTTTGAAAGTCCTTGTAAACCTGCCATGATTTGGTCATTCTTGCATTCAAAGCTTCAAGTCGACTTGATTCCCAAATAATATTATTGAATCTCAGACCGTTATTTCCTGTTGTATGCAATATGCCGCGAACAGATTTGTTATGGTCCATAAAATTCGAGTGGATGGTAGATTTTCTGACCAATAAATCTTATTCCACGACGAAACTCTTTTCATGATGATTAAAATGTCACTTATCATGAGACTGTATAAACTGTGTTCCATTATTTATGTTAACGAAACCCATTCCCCACAGTTCACCCTGTAAATAAAGACAAACTAAAATGAACTTTGTGCGTGCTCTTTCAAATTTGTTTATGTTAAATATTTACATTTCCATATTTTTACAAAATATAGACATACACAGATGCGTTGATTTGGGCTTGTTAAAGTCATACACACTCGAATTGACGATTGAGTTGCTTTGCATGAAGATCGATCTTCACGATTGGGTCTCTTGTCAATTCAATAACAAATGCTTGAAATGTGTGAAATTTTCATTGCTAGTTTTATGGTGTGATGTGAACGAAATTGCTCTTCAGTAACTTATAAATGTAGAGAACGCTTAAGTTAAAGATCGTGATATGAGACGTGTCATTTCGAATGCTAGTTCAGATTATTGATTAGTTAAAGGTTCATGTCTAATATGGAATGATGTATACATTCGTTCAAGATATGTTTGTTATAAACACTAAATTTAAAATCATGCTGAGAAGGTCAAAGTTATGTTACTTTTAGTTCATGGCAGAGTGAAAAAGTATCTAGTTAACTAGGATGCCACGTGATCGATCAAACCATGAATGAAGAATCACATATGTGCCTAATCTTTTCGTGGTACAAGAAATCATCAGCGAATCATTAAGATTTACCTAGTAGAGAATAACTTTGATTCATTGGAAGAAAGGTTTGCTCTTATGATGGGGGAATATATGAACACCGAAAGTTATTAAGAAGAGGAAGAAGATTAAGAAAAACCATGAGTAAAAATTAAGGAATTCCAATAGAATAAATGCTAGATATAATCGGAACTATAAACAGAAACAGCAAGCATTATATATGACACAAGTATAAGAAAATCGGAGTAATATATGATTATGATAACCAAACTAATAAAACCCAAAATGCAGAAGATGGTGGCGCAAAATAACTAAGCTGAAAACAAAAATTAGCTAATAAGTAAGAGAGGAGAAAGAATCAGTTTAAATAAACGAAGAGGTGGAAAAGAAAGAAAAGTAGGGACAGTAACCACAATAGTAATAATTATATAGAAGGTATGACTGTATAAAAAGAAAAAACCGAAAAAACATAGAATAAACGAATAAAACAAAAAAATAAGGAGCAGATGAGACAAAAAGAGAAGAAGTTCAAGAAAAAAGAAAAGAAACGGAAGAAGGAATAACAACTAAAGTAATAAGTAGAAAAAGAAAAACTGAATAATAATTATATAGAAGGTATGACTGTATAAAAAGAAAAAACCGAAAAAACATAGAATAAACGAATAAGACAAAAAAATAAGGAGCAGATGAGACAAAAAGAGAAGAAGTTCAAGAAAAAAGAAAAGAAACGGAAGAAGGAATAACAACTAAAGCAATAAGTAGAAAAAAGAAAGCCTGAATAAGTGAACGAAACAAAAAAACAACAGAGGGACTTGTTTTGGTCGAAAAATCGACTTTTCCAAAACCCGAAAATAAAATTTTTTTTTCAAAAAAACTGTTATCGCCAACGATTTTAGTGCATAATTTTAAGTGGGACAGAAATATGAGACCAATTCGTTTTCATCGAAAACATTTTTGCATGTATGCTGAAAAAACCTTTAAAAAATGGCGAAAGGGTCAATTTTTTGACCAAAACACTCCCCAAAACCCAAAAAATATTTTTTTGTTTTCAAAAACTGTTATCGCCAACGTTTAAGCGGACATTTTTGGGTCGGACAGGGTATACATGACAATTTTAAATTCAAATGAAAATTTTTTAGAAGGTCATAAAAAAAACCTTAAAAATCAAAATCGAAAAAGGCAAATAAATGAAATTTCGCAGGCTCGAAAATTATTTTTTTGGGTATGCATAGCTGAACTTTTTTTCCTGAGCCAACAACCTATCCAAAAATCGATGGCGCGATATCGGCTAACTTTCGTCCATACAAATCGGCCCACCTTAGTCTATATATTCCCTGGATAGTTTTTCCAAGGCAATGCCAATTAAAAACAAGTAAAAACGGCGCTGTCTTCGGCTGTGCCGAAGGCTTTGTACCTTTCATGAATTCCAAAATGAGGGATGAATGGCCATAATCCTTTTATCTAACCGATCGGTTGTATGGGATATATACTATATATAGCTCAGATCTTGCTGACTTTTTTACGAAATCTTTTAATATCCATAAGAAAATATCTCACCAAGTTTCAAGTTTAATCTTCCAAAATGAGGGATAAATGGCCATAATCCTCTTATCTGAACGATCGGTTGTATGGGATATATACTATATATAGCTCCGATCTTGGTGATTTTTTTACGAAATATTTTGCTGTCCATAAGAAAATATCTCACCAAGTTTCAAGTTTTAATCTCTAAAACTGAGGGAGAAATGGTCATAAACCTCTTATTTGAACGATCGGTTGTATGGGAGATATATGCCATAGTGACCCGATTATACCGGATCCGACAAATGTCTTATATAATACAAAAATACATCCGTGTGCCAAATTTCATCGAGATATCTCAAAAATTGAGGGACTAGTTTGCGTTCAAACAGACGGACGGACGGACAGACGGACGGACGGACGGACAGACGGACATGGCTGTATCAACTCAGTTCATCGTCCTGATCAATTTGGTATACTTAATGGTGGGTCTATCTCTTAAATTTTTTAAACGTTACAAACATCGAACCAAAGTTAATATACCATTTCATGTTCATCAAAGGTATAAAAAAAATAATTTCGTTGTTTCTAAGGGAGCATCCACATCACAGTCGTCTTCTTTATCCATTTAATCAATGAAACTTTTTCGGCAATTGAACAACTTGTACTAAATCCACATATGTATTTAATGATCCAGCAAGTGCAGGCTAGAAAAACCTAAACAGGACCTTAACAGGTTCCAATACCCGCAAATTGAACAATCGCGGAAAAATGTGCAGATTTCTACAGCTCGCTGCTAGATTTTCTAACTAAAACTAAGCGATAAATTTGGCCGTAAATTGGGAAGCATACGCTTCAGGGAAAATCCAGCCAGGGCCTAGATTAAGTATAGATTTTACTAGATATTTTCCACCCAGACAGAATCCACACGTATTAACTCTGCGTTGATTTCATAGCAAATTAATACAGTTCGACGAGGAGTTGTCTGTATGCATGCTAGAAATATTTAAGACCTCTCGACCAAGTTACTGTTAACATATAAAAATTTGAAACAGTTAGGGGCACTGAAGAAATATCTAACCCTTCGTGTTATATGGTTCTAATCATCTTAATATATAAAAATCTTCTGTGCGTCCGTCCATTGTCACTAAACGCCTGGACCGATATTGATGAAATTTTGTTTGTATACTCAAGTGGGCTCGATAATGGTTTAGATTCACAATCCGGAGTAGTGGCTGAGAAGTTAAAGTGGTAACAAGTTAAAGGAGACCAATAGCTAACACTTCAAGAAAAAAGGGGTGGAAGGGAGAAGCAGGCGTGGCACATCGCATACAAATAAGATTTTCCGTACTGCATAACTCTGAAAGTATTTATGGTAGAATATTGAAAATTGATAATCAGGTGCATTAGACAAATGGGAGGAAGGGAGGAGTGGGCGTGGCACCTCTCATATTAATGAGATTGAGGGAATTATTCATGGTACAATATTAAAAATTGGTAAGAGGCTAAACGAGACCAATCTCTAACACATCAAGAAAAAGGAGAAGAATGGAGAAGTGGGCGTGGCACCTAACATACAAACGAGATATTTAGTACTGTATATCTCTGGAATTATTCGTGGCAGAACACTGAAAACTGGTACAGAGTTATATGAGTTAATCTCTAACACCTCAAGAAAGAAGATCGACAGGGGAGAAAGGAGGCATGACGCCTTTTGACATAATCTAAATACATATTAATTCGCGACTTTTTCTACACGCTTTCAAATATTTGCTTTAGAGATCTAGAGGGCGGCACAGGAATAAGGTAGCGAATTCGGTAAGAATAGGGATAGGGATAGGCTATACTTCTAGATCCATTCAGGTACATTTCTGGGCAGGTCAAAGTCTGCTGGGCCCTCTAGTATAATAGTAATAATTTGTGGTGTGATTGTTTTAATTTTTCATGCAAATTGGCTTTACTCATATGTTATATACCGATTTTGAATTTGAGAAGTTTTTTGGCATCCTTAGAGCCACATATCGCCACAAGCAACTGAAGGTATCTACAAGGTGGCGCAAAAGTAAGCTTCCGATGTTCAGCATATCGGTTGTGGCACGTGCAGTGTGTGCTGTTGCACCGTCTTGTTGGAACCACATGTTTTCCAATCCCAATTCATCAAGTTGCGGCAAAAAGAACTCGTTGATCATTGCTCTGTAGCGCTCACCATTCACAGTAACCGTTTGGCCCGGACCGATTATTGGTCAAATAAATAGTCAGCAATATTCCGCGTTCTGGAGCAGTGTAGCGTAACTTTGTTTATTAACGTGTATTTCGCATGTGTTTACTACACAAATGTCAAAACAGAACTGACTTTAGGGGCCAATCGCAAAATTTATAGCATTTTCTGATAGGAGGATTACTTTTGCGCCACCCTGTATATAACGATATCTGCACGGTACTGAAGGTTATTTGAAAACACCTTCCTCCCGTGTCGCCACGTGGAAACCGCAGAGTGTTTCGGGTTAATGATAAGCTTGTATCAGCTTTATGCAGATATGAAGATTACTTACGTACTTTATTGGTGCTAAACATGTTAAACAGTTGTAACAGTACAATAAAACGCGTTTGCAGTTTTTTTGTTTTGCAAGATGTGACTGTCAGCTAAGAATTGTATCTGATACTAGAAATTTTTTGCAGTATTTTTATCCTCTTCACGAAATCTGAGTGTGCAGCAAAGTCCTAGCATACTAAGCTTTGTTAAGTTGTTTTATGCTCGCTGTGATTGCTAAGGAGGGCTAAAGTTGATATTAGGCCGTAGAAAGCATTTCTGAAGAAAGTTACAGTCAAATTTTAAATCATAACGATGTAAATAAAACCATGTTGGAAGTCTATTGACACAGCTTAATTTTTTGTAAAATTGCGGGGACGTACAATTTTCTTTCTAGAGTTCCTTTCTATAAACTAGTGGAAGGGTATGAACTCTAGCGAGTTCTTTTGCTACCAAGTTTAAAATTTGTGCATAAATAACAAAATTAGTGTTTCTAATCAAATAACGTGGTAAGGTGTGCGACAAGCTAAGCAACACACGGAAGTATTTTAATGGTATTCGTACCACCGTTTTTCGCATTACCCCTTCCCATTCACCCTTATTTGCAAAAATGTTACACCAGCCAAATTAGTTTAATCAGAAACGCCGAGTTAATTTACTTCACTGTTCAAATGTTTGAAATGTGTATGTAAATAGTTACTCGTTTCTTTCAAACTGTTCATAAACCTGGTAGGGAATATTTTTTGATCATTACTTCGATTAAAATTAGAAAGAGAAAGACGAAAATTGAAAAAAGTGTAAAAATTGCCTACTTTTAGACTGAATAGACACATTGCAGTCGAATTTGGTATTTGGTGAGCATGGTTCTTTTTTGGAGCCACACCGAGTATATTCAGCCTTTACCTGTCTGTATGTCTATATATTTGTACGCGCATCACTTAAAACGGCTGTAATGGATTAATTGAAAATTTCTCAAATTTATTAGCTAGGAGAATAACTTAAATTATAATCTATCTCACAGCTCTTTTCAAATATATCATTATGAGTTTGGGGTGCGGCGAGGTCTCGAAGTCTAGTGATTTTCAATATGAAAATGCATCAAGAGTATCTGCTTGTTAAATATGTAAGTTTTTGCTACTTTTCTCTCAATTTTTATAAAGCGACTCGCATAAGTTGTTTTTATCACTAGCAGCAGTTCTAGTTATGAACCAGGCTACTAGTTTTTGATTTCCCTGCAGGGGTAAGCGCACGCATAGATTTGCATGTATCGGTGCAATTACCAGGCGACATTATCCCTTACCAGCATTTAATTTATCTACAACTTTTGCAGTTAATTATAGACACATACACACAATCATCATCATCATCATCATCATTAATGCATGCTCGATTCTTCAATTAAATCCACCCTCTTGCTTAATTACAGCACAACAATCTGCGTTCACTCTCATTGCAGCCACCGGAAAAAACTACTTCCTCATGCTGATTTGTAAATATTTGTATGGATGTATGTATGTATATGTATGCCCACACAAGTATCTACGCTTAGCAAATATGATTCATTCAAGCATTGCTCATACCATGAACATGAGTACCCTGTAGGAAATTCAGTTATTAGTGAGAAAAATTTCTCGTTCATAACTAGATATAAAGTGATAAATACGAAAAAGTACGCTAGTAACTAGATTTTCACAAGTTCACAACCGCCAGTTCAGAGAGCATCACTTATCATTTCGAATGTATATTGTAAAAATGATTCTATTGCAATACAAACGAAATATATATTTTTCTGAAATTTGTTTGAAATTTTTGTTTTTAGATTCTACAGATTGTATAATTTTGGGTTTAACTAATACAAGGTGGCGCAAAAATTATCATCCTATCAGAAAATGCTATAAATTTTGCGATTGGCCCCTAAAGTCAGTTCTGTTTTGACATTTGTGTAGTAAACACATGCGAAATACACGTTAATAAACAATGTTACGCTACACTGCTCCAGAACGCGGAATATTGCTGACTATTTATTTGACCAATAATCGGTCGGGGCCAAACGGTTACTGTGAATGGTGAGCGCTACAGAGCAATGATCAACGAGTTCTTTTTGCAGCAACTTGATGAATTGGGATTGGAAAACATGTGGTTCCAACAAGACGGTGCAACAGCACACACTGCACGTGCCACAACCGATATCCTGAACATCGGAAGCTTACTTTTGCGCCACCTTGTATAACTGAAAGTTAAAAAAATTAAAAAAAAAACAAAACATTTTTTTGGCCAAAATTTAAAAATTCATATTTTTGAAAAAAAAAAACCTGAACAATCCAACATATCTTAATATACAAACAAATTTGATCCAAAATTTAACGGTGAGCTTTAATTATACCTAGGAGTGCTACGCACACAAGGTATATTAACTTCATTTGCCTAACGGTAGTATGTAACGGCGTAAACGGATCGAGATATATATTGACTTATACAGGGCGGCTAATGAAAGCCGCTACCAAAAAAAAATTAAATAACTTTTTTTCTATTTAATGAATCTGGTTAATTTTTTTTTATTTTGCAGATTGACTTTTCTCTCTATCTCTATGGCGCGATATACAACAGGTATATCATCATAAACCTCCTAAGAGATTTTTGCGCCAAGCTTCTCTTCCAATTTGTGGTGTGCCGATTTGAATTGTCCCTACAAATTGGTGGGACCTACCGGTTTTTGCCGACTCCGAACGGCATCTACAAAGACGAATTTTTGCTGAGAAGCCTGTCATGGCAGAAATACCCTCGGAGAGTTTGCCAAACCACTGCCGAGGGGCGACCCCGTTTTGAAAAACTTTTTTCAAATCACTTTTGATGTTACCTGTACCAGGGCTCGAACCATGGACCTTCGGTGTGGTAGGCCGGCAACACTACCTTCACACCACGGCGGCCGCCGCTATCACGCACTTGAGTCCGTAGTTTCGGTTCAAAGAGAGTATAGGCGCACGTTTGGCGGCAATCCTCCGAGCAGATGGACCATAATAAGACTTGTAAACAATTTTGCCGAGCATGGGACAGTCAACAGAAGACCTTACCATCGAAACCCTTCAGTTCGAACGGAGGAAACAATCGCTGCTGTAGCTGCTGGCATACAAAACAATCCACGTGTTTCGACAAGAAGCTTATCTGCTCAAATGGGTGTAAGCAGACAGTCATTACAGTCAATTATGCACAAAGATTTGGACTTATTCCCATATAAAATTCAAATGGCCAACAAACTGAACGCTGCAGACTTGCCGATTCGCTTGGAATTTTGCCAGAAGATGCTTCAAATGGTGGAAGAGGATGGAAACATGTTGAACTGTCTTTTCATGTCTGACAAGGCCCATTTCGATTTAAACGGCAACATAAACAAACAAAATTGTCGAATATGGAGTGCTTCCAACCCACAGATACTCCATGAGACGGAATTGCATCCACTTCGTGTCACAGTGTGGTGTGCAGTTTCATCACGCTGCATTGTCGGGCCCTACTTCTTCGAAGAAAACGGTCACACCGTTACGGTTACTGGAGACCGTTACTTGAGCATGTTGAGAGAGTTTTTCTATCCAGAATTACGCCGAATGAGAATTTCTTTCAACTCTGTGTGGTTTCAGCAATATGGTGCAGCTCCTCATATAGCCCAACCTGTTATGACAGAATTGCGACGAAAATTTCCCAATAAGCTGATATCCAGAAACTCCACATTCCGTTGGCCACCCAGGTCGCCTGACCTTACTGCACCTGACTTTTTCTTGTGGGGTTATTGCAAACAGGAAGTCTTCAAAGCAAAACCAACAAATTTGAATGAACTAAGGCAATCCATTCGAGAAACAATTGCGGCTATTCCTGTCTCAACTCTCCAAGCAGTAATGAACAACTTTTTGGTAAGATGCCGCACATGCATCGACGAGCAGGGGGGGCATTTAAATTCCATTATTTTTAAAACTAATTAAGCTATATTTAATAAAATTTAATGAGCTTTAACATGAATAAAAGAAAAATGAATTCCATACACTGAAAAAAAAATTATTTTAGTTTCTTAATGTAGCAAAATTCATCAGCCACCCTGTATGTATCGAAATGTTCAGGAGGAAAAGTGAAATTGATTAAGCCATGCCCGTCCGATCGTCCGTCCCTCTGTTAACACGATAACTTGAGTAAATTTTGAGATAACTCAATGAAATTTGGTATGCAGGTTCCTTGGCACTCATCTCCGTGGGCTATTTAAAATGGGCGAAATCGGATAATAGCCACGCCCCCTTTTTATATATAGAATATTTTCGAAAATACAAGAAAAGTGATTATTCAGTATATTATACACTTATAAGGATAACATTTGGTGTGTACATTAACGTTAAGGCAGAAATTCAAATTTTAAATAAATTTTTGAAAATGGGCATGGCACCGCCCACTTTTGATTAAGTCACATTTAGAAATAATATTAATCATGAATCAAAAACCGTCCAAGATATGGACGCGAGATTCAGCACACATGTTTATATTAATACACGGAATGTTTTTGGAAATCGGTTAAGGTCCACACCCACTTTTATACGAAAGATTTTGGAAAGGATCATATATATATTTAATGGGCAATAACTTTGGGTACAATAGCTTTATCATATTTCACGAAAATGTTGAATATATAAAGATAACTGTTTGTTGTAAAAATGGGCGAAATAAGTCACCGGCCACGCCCAGTTTTTTAACATAGTTCTGAAAAATTTGTTTATAAAAGTTAAAACTCGACTGCAAAAGAGTTAAACTATTTTCAAAGGCAATTGTTTGTAACTTCAACTAGATATTTCAATAAAAATTTGTTAGCTGCTTCTGAATAGTATGTAGCATACGCTTGCCGTAAATTAGGCAAATCGGATAACACACAAGCAAAATATCCGTACAAGTAGTTAATACCCCACTGCAAAATGTAAGTTATATGTATTTTTTACTTTTTATACCTTTCATTAACATGAAACGTTTGTAAGTAGAAGAGATGAGCCTATCAATAAGCAAACTGAAATAATAAGGACGATGAGCTGAGTCGATTTAGCTATGTCCGTCTCCCCCGTCCTTCTGTCTATTTGAACGCAAATTTTTCAAACATAAAATGTGCATATATGGGTATTTTGAAAAAATGTGGTTAGCAATTGTTGGTAGGGAACTTAATAAATTAATTTACCGCTAAGAACTCATAACAGAAGTGTTTTTATTGAAAACAATCAGCTGGCTTTATAATACGAACTAAAAAGTATTACATAGATCTGCGTAAATTGGGATGTCAGTAGATCACTACTAGATGCATAATGTTCGGTTCCACCCTTACTTACTTTTTTTTTTTTTTTTTGGTTTTGAACAATGCTGCTCAATCCCTATACAAGTGGAAGTGCAAAGCAAAAACCCTTCAGTATAAAGCTCAATCACTTCGGTATGAAATAGAAATTTACACTAACAAATTCACAATGAAATTTTTTTTTTAATACTGATGCACTGAAAAAAATTCATATTGAGAATTGATTGTACTCGAATTTAGTTGGACAAAAAAGGAAAACATGTGGGAGCGGTATTTGGAAGGACTTTAGTGCGGCTCAGTACAGAAAAATCTAAAATTATTACATAGGACCATTGCCACAAGCGGCTGATATACCAAAAAAAAAAAAAGACAAGCTCATTTCAATAGGTAGCATTTAGATGAAGATGGAATGCAATTCGGTATACTAATTTCAGTTGGCATAAGAAATTGTGTTACCGAAAATGTGTCGAATTGACCAGCAACTACGCCTAAGTCTATATAAGTATGAAATATTTTACCAAAATCTCTAATAGTTCTGAATTTAACTGGAAAATGATCCTTTTAACTGCTTAAACTCATACTCGTACCTTTTGTAGTATAAATTTGTTTGTCACTTAGCTTGTCATTTACCAATACTGTCTTCACGAAAATCCCCCCACACCGAATTTTTGTTATAGTTCTCGAAAACTATGTATGAACGTACCGATAATGTTTCAATTGCTGCTTGAGTTACAAAGCTAAAATTATCAGGAAGAATCTTCGTGACTAAAAAATAGCAGTAGTAAATTCTTAATTAGTCGCATCACCCACATTACTTTATGTAACCTATCACGGCCTAAACTGATCCAGCTTGGAACAGGGCTCGTTATTTAAAGTTGATGATTTGCTGTCAAGAGTTGTGTCGTAACATAAAAAATAAGCGTAATGTATGTTATATTTTGTTATGTCCCCAAAACATTTTCCAAAATATTTTTTTGCTCACTCAATTACAAAAGGACCCTACAGTGAAATATCAAACTAGTCAGTAAACATACTAGTATCCAACTATAATTTTCTGGTTGACATCATACTAGTCAAAAAAAGTTCAATACATAATAGTGTATGACTACAATTTTCATAGTATGTGTATAAGCGACATAAACTGTAATCATTTCTTTCGTTTATTTGATTTGCGTTGCATGCTATTGTAATTCTCAACCAGCTTATGAAATATTCCAAAGATATAGTTTATGTTTTGCAATTCCACATTGGGGTTTTTCACAGCGAAAATGATGAAAAATTTAAATGATGTATTGATGAGTCCATTTTCTTATTTTAATCCCTACTGGAGGTTTTGGTCCACATTTGGACTAGTATTCTTTTATGTTTTTCGTACTAGTATGATATTGGTAAGATTAGACTGCAATTTTACTAGCACATTTCCTTCCATTTTGAACTACTATAAAACTGGTATTTTACGACCAGTATGCTATTAGTATGTTTCTACTATATACAAGCTAGTATTTCATGAGTAGTAGCCCCGTGGGGAAGTTAGTAACTAGTGAGAATAATTTCTGGTTTAGAACTAGAGATAAAATGGCCAATAACTATATTTTCACTAGTTCGAAATCGGCTGTTGTGTAAATATTAAAATGTAATACAATTTATTTGGAAAAATGTTTTGTTTTTGTAACTTTCTTCAAAGAAAGGACAAATTTGAAATCGTAAATAAAAAAAAAAAAGATCAGTTGGTAGGATCCGACGGTCCGGCATCAGAGTCGAGTGCTCACGCATCAATAGTGTGAGAAAAGGTTACATATGTATACATTATGATATAATGGTTTAAAATGTAGGCTCAAATTATTAGCCGTGCATAAACTCGTCACAATTGTGTGGCGGTAGTGTTGCTGGACTATCACACCGAAGGTCCAAGGTTCGAGTCTTGGGAAAGGTAACATCAAGCGTGGTTTGAAAAAGTTTTTCAACACGGGGGTCGCGACCGTAGGCTGTAAGTTCGGCAAAAGTCTCCGAGTGTAGTTCTACCATGGAAGGCTTCTCCAAATATTTTTTTTTTATTTCTAAACTAACTACATCCAAACTGCAGAATTTGGAAATGCTTCAGAACTAGAGCAATAGTAGCAATAAACGAACTACATCCCAACTGTGGAATTTTTAACTAGTTCGGAACTGTCGAAAAGATAATGCAGCGGGGGACAGTTTCCACCGCCTAGGACATCGCCATGTTAAATTCGCCAGTTAATTACATGTGAAAGAGATTGAAAGCGAACTACTTGTGGTTCGAAACGCACTAGATGCGCGCCAGTTTAGAACTACTAGTTGTAAAGTAGTTTGCAACTAGTTGGTTTGACTGCTGAGGAAATCTCAGTGTACACATATTTTTGTGCATGTATTGTGACTTGCCCTTCAATATAAAGTAATTTGAGCAAGACTGATTTTG
Source organism: Merzomyia westermanni (assembly GCA_949987695.1). Classification (NCBI taxonomy): domain Eukaryota; kingdom Metazoa; phylum Arthropoda; class Insecta; order Diptera; family Tephritidae; genus Merzomyia; species Merzomyia westermanni. The sequence goes on from OX465293.1 coordinate 83,356,268, forward strand.
AAAAATTTAAAATTTTCTAAAATTAGAAAATAAAAATATTTTTTTTTAAATACTTTTTTATGCATCTTCGAGTACCCCATTTGAAAGTGCCAAAGTTTATTTTTCTAACTAGAGTAGTTTTCTAAATTTTGAAAAAAAATGAACTTTACAAAACTGGAAAAAATTGATTTTGAATGTGCATAACTTAAAAAAAAAAAAAAGGATTTTTAATTTGAGATGAACATTTTGGTTGTCATTGGCAGCACTTTTTTTATGATAAAAGGAAACTCCCACCAAATTTCATTACAATCGGAAATGTTCAATTTCAACTATCTAAAGAAATTTTCCTACAGGGAATATTTACTCCTACATGCTTACATAAATACATTCATACATATCCCTGCAAAAAACGGAAATACTCCGTTTCATACTCCATAGAATACTCCTATAGGAGTATCAGAGTACTCCAACACATATCCTCATTCATATAAAAAAGGTGGTCCAATTTACATGGCAATGTCCGGTGATTGGATCACCTAATCCATCTCGGAGTACTCCGTTTCTTTGCTTTTGAATACTCTATAGACCACCTACGTGAGAGTACTCTCAAAATACTCCCATGGGATTACTCTATAGAGTATTCAACAGCAAAGCGAGAGCGGGAGTAGGTGGTCCTCAGAAGAACACATACTCCCATTCTCGCTTTTGTCTAGAGTACTCTATAGAGTAATCTTTTGGCAGCATTTTCAAAGTACTCCAACGTAGGTGCTCTATAGACTATTCAGAAGCAAAGTAAATGGTACTCCGAATAGGATTAGGTGATCCAATCACCGGACATCGCTATGTAAATTGGACCACCTTTTTTATATGAATGAGGATAAGTGTTGGAGTACTCTGATGCTCCAACGTTTTTTACAGGGATGCACATATCTGTGCATGGCTAATCTGCCAAACTCATGCAACCATTTTTCATTTTCACTTCAATATGAAAAATCATCAGCCACTTTTTCGGGGGCGACAAAAAATGTTGCAGTCTGGTTGATGACTTCACATTGAATTGAGGGTTGAAAAGTTGTTTCCAATGTCTATGAAAAGAGTGTGAAAGAGAGGTGGGGGCAAAGTAAGCAACTTCATGTAAAAAAAAAATGCAAAGTTGCAATTTTTGTTAGTGGTTTGACAAGGATATGCAGGGAGAACATGTGAAATATGCAGTGCAAATATTTGAGCGGAAATAATGGTAACAAACACACACTCAAATAAACAAACCCATACATCCAAACACAAGTTAGCACATACTCCTATATGCTAAACGCACATTTGTCATTTGTGCGGGACATTTGAGAAATATTTGCTATTGCACACTTGGGTGCGGTTGGGGTACGTTTGGCTGGTACTTAATGAATGTTGACATTTGCTTATTGCAAAAATTCCTTCTACATCCCTTAGTATTTGAAATTGGGTTTGTGGGTAATTTCTTTATAACTTAATGCTACTCAAAAATGTGTTGTTACCATCATTAGCTAAAATCTTCATCAACATTAATGGCATCAACAAAATTGTATTAACACGATATTCAAGGGATCTCGGCTGTATATATAGAAAGCATACATGCTTGCGAGAGGTTCGAAATTCAGCATTTCTAATGTTTTTTTTTATTGAAATCTTACAATGCTACAATGGCTATTGTTAGGATATGAAAACGAAAATTTATGGAGTCCATCTCTTTGTTTTGGGAAAATTTGTTCTTTCTCCTAGGTATCGAATTTCTCATTAGATTAATGTTTTCTGAATTTTAGTTTTGTTATTAAAAAGAGTTTAAACTGACCCTGAAAATGTCCTTGATTAGGAATAATAAGATTATAACAGAATTCAAGTCTACACCGTCAGACCCAAGAAAGACTTAGGTGTTGGGGAATGGAATTTATTCGAAGATTCTAGACTTGTCTTCGGCATTTAAACTCTCATCGTATTGCAGAGATTGATAATCCGCATTATGATCACAACGGAAGCTTCAAAGACACATCCCGAGATAAGTCGCTCTTTATGCAGAACACGTCTAAGATTTTTTGGGTATCCATTCTTGAAAAATCTGGAAAGATTATCTGGAATTGAGATCTAAAATTTTCTTCGTTTCATCAATAGATTTATCAGACAGTAGTATAAATCTAATTTACTTCAGTAGCTTTGACGAGTTTTAGGGCATCAAAATGGCTTCTTAATATTTAGTTGGGCGAGCGAACCAAGGCCAATTCGATTGGAAAAAATTCAGCTTAGAATATACTCGCGTTGAGGTATAACTGTCATAAGAGGTGACGAAATAAACGAACGAAAGGTTCAAGGGGTAAACCGAAGGCGCCAGTATTACAGTGCAGGAGATCCAAATGTGGAATGGAATGTCCACATCGTATATTGACATCATGTTAAATTGTGAACCGCTACTAAATGCTTGCTCTTTTTACTGTCAGCTCTCAGGCCCCTATTAGGAGAAAAATTCGATCTTGGCCACAACCATTCGATAAAGACTAGCGTCATTGTGAATTTCTATAGATTCAACTGTTCACAATAGCACGTTGCTGTCAGCTGTGATTTTAAATAAGTGCAAATCAACAAAAAAAAAAAAACGAATAAAGTGCTATATGTTTTTATGTATTTTCAAGAATAAAAACAAAAAGACGTTCTTCAACATAAAGATATAAATACAAAAATATGACTACGATAGCATTGTGGTCGATAATTCATCAGATAAGAAGGAAAGCTTACTGAAAATAGCCAGAAGTAGAAAACGATTGAGCGATGCCACCAATCCGTTGGTAATGAGTATCACTGTGTACGTATAGCTTTGTAAATTAGTTAATCAGTGTGTAACAATTTTAAATTATATTTATAGATTTATAAAGTACTTCGGACTGCCTAAAGAAGCGTTTATGGACTTGCTCTCTTGCTCAGCCGAACTTTTAACGCAATCTGCAAGAGCCAAATCTATTCCAAATATTTTATGATTGGTAATAGTGGTTCAATTTTGTGATCAGGGATTATACCTACTGAGAATTGGGAAGGAGAATGCCCTCGGATTTGTCCAACCACTGGATCTGTGATGCATTCAGAGGTGCTAAATGTTTAAAAAAACGTTATTTGTCCAAAGTGATTCCGAAGGAAGTGATTTCTTCCCATTTTCTTGCAGTCTAGACTTTTGTGCAAGCAGCTTTCGCTATATACGGATTTTGCTCCATTAGTGACTAACATTTCTAGCTGTTGTTTTGTACTCATGACGTTAGACCTACCTAAAATTAATACAAATATATTAACATAAGTATTTTAAATGAAACAAGTAGAAAATAAATTCGAAAAATTAAATTTTTATCAATTTTGTAATAATTCGATTCAGCTTCTCATTATACGAATTTCATGTTCGATTTTCGATGTTCGATAGCCAGCGAAGAACGAACATCGAATGCAGCTCATAATAAGGGCCTCAGTCTATTAACAGTGCTCGGGCTTTTACTAAATTTTTTTGCTAAACTCGAGATTCTACCACTAAATTTGGGAAGTTCGCCAGAAAAAAAATATTATTGATACTATTTCTCTGAGGAGTCTCCTAGTGAAATTTACAAGAAACCAACACTGTTTTTGCCTATATCTTTTTACTGACTCACCCAACTGGGTTCAGGATGATAAAAACAAATTGCTGAATTGCACTAGCCCATTAGGCAGATTCGTTTATTTATTTGCGTTGTTTAAGTGATTCTGTCAGAACTCATATCATCTCTTGGTACAGTAGTTCTCTCGTGCTCTGATCAGAAATTAAGCTTTTAGTTAACTGTAAAAATCATAATGATGCTTCAACAAATTTGTACATCATCATTAAGGCTGTATGAATGTATGCCTGTATCAAGATATGTATGTAGTATGCCTGAGTTTCAGCAGAGTTTTAGCATGTAGTAAAAACTTTAAACACAAACATAAAAAAAGTTAAGTGAGTTGCTTTCAAATTTAACAAAATTGCTCGGACGTAGTGTATAATTTTAATTTGAGTAGAGAAACAAAAAAAACTAAAAAATGTGTACACAAAAGCAAATGAAAGCACGTGCAAAGTCCTAAGGATACAAAAACAAAAAATAAAATAAAATAAAATAAATGAAATCAAATAAAACAAAATCACAGTCGCGCAATATTTTGGGCACATAAAGTTTCAAAGTATTTGGCAAATTATCATCCGCTGCTATAACAAAAATAACAACAAATACAACGACAGCACAAGTTCGTCCTTGCCTACGTACCGTGGTGTACTTTGAAGAAAGTTTACAGAAAATTAGATATCTCGACAACAATTTAAGATTGGTAAATTTAAATACTGAAAACGGAACAGAACAGGGAAAACGTTCTTAAGTTTCTCCGAAGACCGTCATTCCTGCAGTAAAAACTGTTAGCTCCATTTAACAAAAAATTTTCAATAAAAAGCCGTTTTCAAAATTTGTACAAAAATGATGTAGTGATTTTCATTACACACATTACATATATAATATGTAGTAAGAACATTACATATATAATATGTAAAAAAAATTTTACGTTCCTAGCTCTTTAATTGCAACAGTTATAGGCCAAAACCCGTTTATCGGAACAATTGATTGTATGGGAGCTATGCGTTGTATTGGTCCGATCTTGCTGGTTCCGACAAATGATTAATGTTTTACAAAATGGGGACCCCTCAGGAAAATTTCAGCGAGATAACACAAAAACTAGTTTGCGTTCAAATAGACAGACAGACGTACACGGCTAAATCGACAGCTCATCGCTGTGATCATTTCGGTATACTTAATGGTGGGCCTATCTTTTCTTCTTCTCATACTTACAAACGTCGGACCAAAGTTATAATACTATTTCATGTTCATGAAAGGTATAAAAAAAAATTCAAACTGATGCTTTAAAAAAGAATTTCCAAAACAAACGGCTTTCACTAATCTTAGTTTTTCCTTAATTGGCAACTATGTTGATGGACCTTCAAATAGCTTTGAAAATTTTCATTTTTGAAATGTTTGATTTTAATAAAAGTTACTTAAAAATAGCCCACCGTGCGTCGGTCGAAATGATGACTTGGCAAATAATGAGTTTTGGCAGATGGTATCGCTTTAGGAGTGGAGTAAGTTGTTTAGTTGGCTGGCAATATTCTGGCTACTTTCGCCCCATCATAAAAGCTACGTATAAATGTATGGTAATCAACAGTTGATTTTGATGGTGAAAAAGTTAAATTTTTGGCCGCGGGATTGCAAAGAGCTCATCAGTTCCATTGTAACAACATAGCCTCAATAAACTTTCTTTTAGCTTACTGACGCTTCAGTGAAGACATATATTTTTAGTGGTAAGCGTTTTGCTTGTCTTTCCATTTGACTGACAGCCTGTCGGTATGCAACTATCACGCAATACCCGAGCTCCTTGACTGTCATAATTAGACGTTCATCAAATTTTCTGATTTAATCTCTCTTTGGTTTATTTGGGAGTATGCTTGTGTGTGTAAGTATTAGGGTGGTAAAAGAATATATGGAGCACAAGAAGAACACTTCAAACTTGATAAATGAGAGTTAGGTTGTTAATGACCTAAAGGTATGAGGTTGTTAAGTGACAAAAGCGATATTGCAGTTAAGAACAGATTGGAAAAGTCAACGAATATTGACTAACGGGTCCAATGGAACAAAAGGTTTAGAGTAACGAAATATTTTCCATGTGAGATATGGAGGAAAAGTTATTAGTTCTTTGGTTACTAGTTTGTTCGTGTAATGCTACAGAGTTTTCGAAATCCCTACTGTTCAGACTCCACAATTGCATTGAGGGAGTACTGATTATCCCAATATCTCTGGTCTTATACACATACGAGAATGTCACAGAACTCTTCATCATCGACAACCAAATTGAACCGTATCAGTGTGGCTTCCAAATTTTTAAAGGCTGTTTGTTAATATGTAAAGGTACCTGTACTGAAGGATTTTTAATAAAGAGCTTTGTATAAGGTTTTGCGCTATTAAAACCCTAGTGCAAATCTTGGCAGCCACCGTAATATAGTGCTAGTGTGTAGTTCAAGTACCAGGCTAAGTAACATCAAAATTGTTCGGTCCTGGAAAAGCTTGTCAGTAAAATGCATGTGCTTTGGCTGCCTGCTTCGAATCAGCAGGTGTTCCTATCACTATAAATAGCAGTTGGAAAAACACAGTAGGATGATTACTTGGCCTTCGTTGGAGCTATGGTAATTAAGTTTACCACTGCAACTTTAGTACACCCTACTATGTATATACAGTAGTGTTCAATATAATAGTAGAGAAATTAAATTGGATATCGTTCGGCGAAATAAAAAAAAGCTGTGTTTTTAACAATTTTCATTTAAAATATAGCAAATTCCATAACAGAAACCACATAAAACAATATTTCTAACTTTACACAAAGTTTGGGAAAGTTAATTAAACTTTTAAAAATTTAAATCAAAATTTCAATATTTTTGGGCAGAATTTTTAGAGAATTTTTGAGTACGCGACTTTATAGCTCAATAGATTTATAATGTTCAATTTAGAAGTTGCTCAAAATTTCCCTTGCATTTTTAGATTTTTTTTTTTGTCAAGGATGTTGGATATTTTTTTTCCATTCAAAATTAATTTTTCTTCATGTGTAAGAAATCACTCAACACCCTTGAAGAAAAATATTTTGAACATTCAGGGAAATTTTGAGCGAGTTGCACAACGTTGTACTAAAATTTATTGGTTTACAAAACTGCGTACAAAAATTCTGCCAAACAATTTGAAGATTTCGATGGCCATTTTTTAAAGTTTAATTAATTTTCCTGAACTTTGTGTAAACTTTGAAATTTCTTTTTATGTGATTTCTGTTATGGAAGTCGCTATATTTTAAATGAAAATTATTAAAATCTCGTTTTCTTATTTCGTCAAACGATATCCATTTTAATTTCACTACTCTTATATTGAACACAGCTGTATTGAAGCGATAACTTATAGGTGCACTGAAAAAAATATTGAAGAATATTCTATTACGTCAAAATAAATTACAGTTTAAATCATTGAGCAGCATATAAAACTGCAGAACAGAATATATAAAAACGTTTTTTAACTCTTTTCCATCTAGAAAATGAAGTGATACTTTGAAAATCTTATTTGATGTAAATTTGAATATGCTTTATTTGACTATTGGAACTTCGAAATAATTAAAATAAAATTTTGGTAAAGTGCAGATTTATATAACAAATTCAATTCCAAAAATTGCATTTGTGGCTAAATGGTAAAATGCGAGCAGAATGCAAAATGCTGGCTTAGCAAGTGAGAAAATCACGTTTTTAAAAACGTTTTTCAATGCCGTTTTATTTTCTTTTTTGCTTTTTTGAAAACTTTCGAAATTGCTCAACTTTTCGAAGGCGTGAACTTTGACATGGCTTTGACTAACTCCCAGCCATCAAAGTAGTTGAGGTTTTATGAAAATAACCCACCGTGTATCGCCTTCTGCCAACTTCTTGGCAGACACCAAAGAGTAAGTAAGCATAAGGCATAAACGTGCATCAAATGCACCTTACACCAAACCAACAATCAAGCATTCATGTTGCCACATCGTTTTAGCGGCCATACAGGAACACACACATATTATGTTGCCAGATAGCTATACCCAGTTTGCAGTTTTAAGCATAAGCCATTAAAAAATGGAGCAGTAAGTGAGTTGCAAGGTACGCAGCTTAGAAAGAAGTAAACTTGCTTTAGTTATAAATTAAAAATAATTATTAATATAGAAATGTACTAATAAACAAAAAATGGTATTCCTGTGGAAAAGTGTAGGCAGGTCTTAGTTTCTTGTAGAAGAGAGAACAGTTCTTAAAAGTGCACATTTTTGAGTCTTTAGTTTCATTTATCAGTGAAGGGTTATTTTTCAATTTGTTAGGTTAATTTTTTACTTATTAGTTTGTTTATTGTTAAGCGTGTTTTTTAAAATTTTTTTCGGTACAAATTTATTAATGCTGCCGTTCTTAATCAGGACAAAGGATAAATATATCAAAATATTGTGTTGCTATTGGTCATTAATAGCTCAAATCTAGCCATTTTAAGTGATCAAGCAGCACACCCGCACCCCTCTCCTTACTCACTGGATACAACTAAAGTTATTGTATTGTCACCGTCTAGCTTTCAATTAAATTGGCCCTTTTAAAATGTGGATCCCATAACAATCCACCCTCCTATTCACAGTGGATACGCCAACGAACTTATAAAATTATGCTGTCATCGGCCTTTCTTGAAAAGTTTAAAAACTTCGCATTAAGCTGCCTTGAAAAGAGTGTAAATATCGGGTTTAAAAGAGTCGACTGTTAATATAATGTACCGATTTAAGTTATGGTTTTTTAAACTGCTATGTTTCGGTTGCAGTTTTGTTCTATATAATAAGCTTCAGTTTAAATTATGGTTTGATTAAAATTCTAGAAGAATATAAGTTAAAAAAATTAATTTTTGAAATAATTACAATTTAGCCACAAGTTGATCTTTCTACTGGTCTGATGAGTGTGATGAAAAGTGTTTATCGGAACAATCGATTGTATGAGAGCTATATGTTATATTGGTCCGATCTGATTGATTTTCACCACACACATTAAGTATATAATATGTACCAAACCTGCAAAATTTTGCGTTCCTATCTTTCTAATGGCAAAATTTGTAGCGCAAAACCCATTTATCGAAGTTATCGATTATATGGGAGCTATATGTTATGTTGGTCCGATCTGGGTGATTTTCACTACACACATTACATAAATAATATGTACCAAACCTGCAAAATTTTGCGTTCCTAGATTTTTAAATGCAAAATTTATAGCCCATTTATCGAAGCTATCGATTATATGGGAGCTATATGTTATATTGGTCTACACACTTTACATGTACCAAAGTTGCAAAATTTTGCGTTCCTAGATTTTTAATTGCAACAGTTATAGGCCAAAATCCGTTTCTCGGAACAATCGATTGTGTGGGAGCCATGCTTTGTATTAATCCGATGATGATGGTGCCGAGAATTATGATTAATGCTTTACAAAATGGCTGCCTCTTACCAAACTTCATCGAGATATCCCTAAAACTGAGGGACTAGTTGGTGTTCAAACAGACATGGCTAAATCGACTCAGCTTATCGCCCTGATCATTTCGGTATACTTATTGTCATGTTCATGAAAGGTATAAAAATTCAATGACTTGAAAAAGCTGAAAAAATTTTTTTTCTGTCCTTATTTGGCAGAACATTTAAACTTTTTGGTTTTGTTTAAAAACAAATTTTAATATTACAGACTTTTTGTTCAGTTAGGTTTTTAATTAAAGGTTAAATGTCCTAGTATGAAATTGAAAGTTTTGGAATTTTACTAAATAAAGTTTTGAAAAATGTTTAAAACCGATAAACTCTTTTAAAGGCTTAACATTTTAAGTGTTGCTTCAGGGACATTGGTAAGCGAAATAAATGTTGGCGAGGTTAAACTTATGAGACGAAATTTATATCAAAACCCACTGGCGGTTCCGCTACTGTGCTCAGCAATCTATAATGAGTCTCATTTTAATCCGCAAACATTTTTCACTATGTTCGCTGGGTGTATCAATTTTCCTTTATGTACATGTCTATGAGTGTGCTTTTCTCTTCTTTACTTCGATGAATGTTTTGTTGAATTTGAATGTTAGCCTTTCTCATACATACATCGCACCTTTTTGACCAAATGCTGTTATTCAGTACAAGCTGCTGGTGCTGTGTTGGCCCCGTCAGCAACAACGTCAAAATTTAATGCGGTTTTTGTTTAAAAAACTTTATCTCTCCGTCCATCATTAAATCTACTCATATTTGTAAGTTGTTATCATTTTCTTGTTGTAAGGAACATAAGCATATTTGTTGTTTTGTTTTTGTTTCACAAAAGGTATGTTAAAATTCGAGTTGTTGTTAATAATAATGTTGTTCACTTTGTTGTTGTTGTTTTTTTACCTTTGTTGCGCATGTTTGACTTTGACTTTTGAGATTTTGAAAGTTTTTTCATTTAAATTTGTATCTTTCTTTCCTTTATATGTATGTATATTTTTTGGTTTCCTAATTTTTAAGCGAAACAAAAGTTTTTGCGCTTGGCCACATGTGACTTTGCTGCAGGTTAATTAGAGTGCTCGGTTTTTCGGTTTTTATATTACTGTTCGTTTAAATATTTACTCCACTTTAAGTTGTGCTACAATATCGTGCGTAATTAGGAAATGGGCAATTTGAAACCTTTGGAAGGCAGTCGCAAATAAGTACCGGGGTTTTGCTTAAATTTTAGTTTTGATACAAATATGGGTTTTTATTGCTGCATAAACTCTGTTTGTAAACATAAAAACGTTTGTATGCCTTATAGTGGTGTTCTATGTTCAAAGTCATTCAGCCGTCATGTTTTCGTGCTCTTATACCAAGCAGTTTAGCAATATTTTTTTTAAACACTTTTCTTTGTTTCTAGAGACTCGGATAAAATATATTTGGTAGGTTTGACGGGCTCAAGACTAGCTGACAATAGTTATTATACAATTATTATTTTAGATTTTTAGTGGAAAAATTGAAAAAGCAAAAAAAAAAAAACAACCGTCTTCAGATTTTGTTTTTCATATAAAACTATTTCGATAACACCCAAGATTTCTCGTCAGAATAATTTTTATAGGTTTGATATTTCAGAAGATTTTGCTCGGCTGAAATAAAGAAAAAAATAGTTTTGATATTTTTGATGCAAAATATGAAGATTCATACTCACACTAACTAAGCAAATAACTTAAATGCCAGAAGAAAAAAATCATAAAGTTATTTGCGGATTCGAACATTATATACCTAGTAGTGATCTATTATGGCATACCAATTTACGCAGGTTTATTTTAATACTTTTTAGCTCGTATTAAAAAGTCGGCTGAATGTTTTCAATAAAAACACTTCTGTTATGAGTTTTGAGGGGTAAATTAATTAAAAAAATATAAATTTATAGCGCGATATACAACAGGTATATCATCATAAACCTGCTAAGAGATTTTTGCGCCGAGCTTCCCTTCCAATCTGTGGTGTGCCGTTATAAATTTTTTCCTACAAATATTCGGGATCTATAGATTTTTGCCGATTTCGATCGGCATCTACAAAGGAGATGACTTTTTGCTGAGAAGCCTTCCATTGCAGAAAGACACTCGGAGAGTTTGCCAAACCATTGCCGAGAGTTTGCCAAACCGACCCCGTTTTAAAAACTTTTTCAAACCACTTTTGATGTTACCTGTCCCAAGACTCGAACCTTGGACCTTCGGTGTGGTAGGCCGGTAACACTACCGCCCCACCACGACGGCCGCCATTAATTTGTTTGTATATAAATAGCTTCTTTACCAACAACTTCTAACCACATTTTTACAAAATACCAATACATGCACATTTTATGTTTGAAAAAAAAATTTGCTCGAATTCTTATGCTGAAAAGTGGTAGGCGCCACTCCTACTTACCCAAAATCCACAAATATTTTTTGCGGTCGAGTTTTTCTCAAAAAGATTATTATGTGTGCAATATCTTATTAATATTATATCTTGCATGGTTATAGAAATCGCGTTTTACATTTTCCAAAAAAAAATTTTTCAGAACTATGCTAAAAACTGGACGTGGCCGTAGACAGATTTCGCCCATTTTTACAACAAACATTTACCGTTGTATATTTAACATTTTGACAAATCAATTTTTGACGGAGTTATGGTATAAAAAGTTTTGTGCAATAATCCACTATAAAAGGGGTGGGGCCACTCCTATTTTCAAAAATTTATATTTTTCGACTTCTTCCTTCACGGACTCTTTTAAAGTGAAACAGAAATGATATAAAGCTTTTGTACGCAAAATTATTGCCTGTTAAATATATCTATGATCCTTTTCAAAACGTTTCGTAGAAAAACTACCCGATTTCACCCATTTTTTTTCGCAACATACCTTGTATTAATATAATTATGTGTGCTAAATTTCGTTTCGATATCTTGAACGGTTTTTAATATTATTTCCAAATTTGGCTTAATCAAAAGTGAGCGGTGCCACTCCCATTTTAAAGAAATTTATGAAAAATTTATTTTTTGCTTTAACGTCAACGTACACACTAAATTGTATCCTTATAAGTATATTATGTACTGAATAATCACTTTTTTTGTATTTTCGAAAATACTCTATATATGAAAAGTGGGTGTGGCTATCATCCAATTTCGCCCATTTTAAATAGAGCTCGGAGATGAGTGCCAAGGAACCTGCATACCAAATTTCATTAAGATATTTCAAAATTTACTCAAGTTATCGTGCTAACAGACGGACGGACATGGCTTAATCAATTTCTCTTTTCGCCCTGAACATATAAGTTTATATCTATCTCGATCCGTTTATGCCGTTACATACCACCGTTAGGCGACCAAAGTTAATATACCTTGTGTGCGTAGCACTACTAGGTATAATTATAACACTAGAGTAAGGGCCGCCGTGGTGTGAAGGTAGTGTTGCCGGCCTACCACACCGAAGGTCCATGGTTCGAGCCCTGGTACAGGTAACATCAAAAGTGATTTGAAAAAAGTTTTTCAAAACGGGGTCGCCCCTCGGCAGTGGTTTGGCAAACTCTTCGAGTGTATGTCTGCCATGACAGGCTTCTCAGCAAAAATTCGTCTCCTTTGTAGATGCCGTTCGGAGTCGGCAAAAAGCTGTAGGTCCCACCAATTTGTAGGGAAAATTCAAATCGGCACACCACAAATTGGAAGAGAAGCTTGGCGCAAAAATCTCTTAGGAGGTTTATGATGATATACCTGTTGTATATCGCGCCATAGAGATAGAGATAGAGTAAGGGTTGTAGTTGAAGTGTGAAACTATAGATGACACTTCCGAAAACTTTAATTTTACAGATTGTGAATCCTAATGGAAAGTTTGTTTCTTCTACTATTAACTGTATTTAATTGTAAATTTGACATAACTATCGAATATTTTCACAATTTCACAAGTAATCAGAATTAATTCTAAATTTAGTTATATATTTGGATATCAAGAAAAGTGTAGAGCATGTTCTGAATATATTATAATCAAAGCTCTACCCAAGACGAATTCACCTATAGGTGATATCATACGAACATATGAGCAGTGGTTTCTTCTGTCAAAATAAAGAATTTCTGTGCAAATCTGACAGCAGAAGCCGCCAAGCAAAAACAAAAAAGATAAAGTGTGTGTGTGTATTCAGCAACGAGTTAGCCTTGCGGCCATTTTTATAATTTGGTTATGGCTCTACCTACCTAGAGTTTTTTGACTCCTGCCAGTAAAGTAGAAAAACAGAAATATTTGTTTTCCTTAAACTAAACTTTTAGGTACTCGATGTTTCTCACGCAATCTTGAATAGCTGTAGGACAATAATTTGGCAAGATATATTTCCTTTCATGCTAGTGATTAACGATGCTGTTTCATCGGGAACATGATGGGTGCAACTATTATTTGTTATGCCTTCCAGTCTTCAGATTTTTTTTCATATTATTATATGAAATTACTTTAATCCAATAAATTTAAAATTTCTGTTATTACAATTTTGTTTTATGTTATGATACCTACTAAATCGTATATATTTAAAATTTAATAATAAAAAAAGGATATAGGAATAACTTAGGAACATGTGAATTTATCTGAGCTTGATTAACTTATTAATCCGATAATAATAATTATCGATTAATTGAAGAGATTAGTCCATAATTCGCATTATTATTTACGTTAATTATATTTTTACTATTTGTTTAAACAAAAAAAAAAAATCATAACAAAATAATTAATCAGAAAATGTAACTGTATATCCAGTACCAGTGGCGGAGCAGCGAGTGTCGGGTCGGAAGACTATTGAGGCGGGGATAGCGGAGCGGGTCAATAGGCGGGTGATTTACCTGACGTTGTCCCTCTGTGCCGATATTCCAGTGGCGGCGGTACTCTGAGGCTGTCTCTTTGTGCCGGTATTCCAGGGGCGGCGGTTTGGTGGAGCGGTACTCTAAAAAGATAGTAGAGTGAATCCGGTTAGGGTGCTGGCTCTGTGGCTGAACACCACTGCCTCCATCAGCGTACGCTAAGTAAGCAGTTCGCCGCAGGAGCGGCACGGTCTTTCCACTCAGCTAGTCGGCGGAGCGAAAAGCCGAAAGGCAACAACTCCACCGACTCACCCAACCAAAAAGGAGTGACTCCTCCAGAGTGCTGGCCCCTCGCTGGACACCTCCGTCCCCCGCTCGGAGGGGCGGCGGTGTACCGGCTCTATGCCATGTAGGACGGTTTGATGGTCATGGGGGAGCATTGTGTTTAAAGCACAACTGCACCCCCGACGACCCGCAACCCGTCCCATAGCTATGGCCAGGGCTAATAGTCCAATAACGCACCGACGTGTGTAACGTACGTTTACGTATCCCGTACGTACGTACGTTTGAGGGAATATTATGCCCGTGGCGCCAACGGAGAAATCAGTCATTTTCTGTTGTTTATATTCAATACAATGTTGCCATTGATCAGTTTTCATGCATGCTAACTCAAACGTGTACTTTTGAAACCATTATTTTTCATTTTATGAGTGTCCGAAATTAATATTAAATACTTATAGCAAGTCAATTTATTTAAAAGCAACAACTTAATATCGTAATTTCAGGTTATTTCAACATTGTTACGAAAATTTAAAAGGTATTTTGAGGTATTTTTGTAAAGCAACTGCAAACGATCCATAACCAGCATAAACGCGTATGAATAGGCAACACTGTCATATGAGAGAGCAATCAGCTGACACGTTCTTACGGAAAAAATCTAAATTTCTTTGATTTCTACGCTACGTACTATGTATACGGAAAAATTGAACGTCGGTGAGTGTTCGTTTACATGGCACTCTCATAAGACAGGTCGTGTCAGCTGACACGTACTACGTACGTGCGTCGGTGGGTGATTGGACTATAAGAGGAACGTCGGTACGCCGCCGAAGCAGCACGACCGTTCCACTTAGCCAGTCATCGGAGCGATAAGCCCAAAAACGACTACTGCCGCTGACTCACCTGGAGTGAATGATTCAAAATTTGTGAAATCATTCCTTTATATGGGGAAGAATATGAAATGGTGAAGAATTTCACCGCTTGCCATGGTGTGTTATTTGCCTGGGTATGAATTCATGCTGGCAGCCAGAGATCACCATGCCGTTGTTGCTGTGGATCAGCTGTGTTTGTGTCGAGCAGTTATTGCATGCTTTTAGGCTTAGGTGGAGTTACAGTGGGGGTCGTATTATTGTAACGCTACGTTACAGCGTATTCATGAAAGGTATTAAGCCTTTGGTACAGCCGAATACAGCGTACTCCTTACTTGCTTTAATTTCAAAGTATGACAGCACAAATTGCAGAAAAATTCAAGCCTTAAATTTATGAGTTATGTTATTCAAAAATTCTGTTATTTCATTTCGTGTAACTGAAGGACCATTTTAGCAACATGACCAAAACCGATTAGATGTGATAACCTTCATTAAAATAACTTTGTAATCCTATGTCACTAAATATGCATCAAGAAAATGTTTAATAAATACAATACATAGCTATACATACAATATACCTCCACAATGTGTGGTGTGCCGATTTGAATTTTCCCTACAAATTGGTGGGACCTACAGTTTTTTGTCGACTTCGAACGGCATCTACAAAGGAGATGAATTTTTGCTGAGGAGCCTTCCATGGAAGAAATACACTCGGAGAGTTTGCCAAACCATTGCGGGGCGACCCCGTTCTGAAAAAACTTTTCCAAACCACTTTTGATGTTACCTGTACCAGGGCTCGAACCTAGGACCTTCGGTGTCGTAGGCCAGCAACACTACCCCTAATAAATGGTATTGAATACTCATAAAAAAAAGTAGATACCTACTAGATACTACCAAAAAAAATTACAAAACAGAAAAAATTTCATCGGAATCCTACTAAAAATTTCTAAAGAAACCAGAAAATAATTTAAAAATATTTTTTCAAAATAGAGAAAAATATATTAAACTTATTAAGTTTGTCAAGGTTTGAATTCATATGAGCCCTGAACTCCTGCCTATGTTACTAATAGTCAAATTTTATTATATTTGCAATTAATAAACCGGACCCAGAAAGATGAATAACTTATGCATCAGCGTATGAAGTGTTTTTATCATGTCACATCTTTTTGTTATTAATAAAATTAAATTTTACACAACATATTTTAAGAGCTTGTCTCCTACTAACTTTACCTCAACATTTAATGAACATTAGGCACTTAACAGCATGAGGCAAATTAAAAAAAATGAAAAATATTGAAATACGATCAGCTGAAATTTGAACCAACTTCAATTAAGTATATGAACGAAGCTAGAAAATGATGTGCAAAGTACATAATTTTTATTCGATGGTCATTACTTCTTTGCTTCGACCACCTAACACCCGCTGCGTGGTATCAAAATACGTATAAGCATAGACTACTTAGGCATTATTGAAGACATGCTAAGCGCAGCTGGACAACTACAAGTATTATTGTTAGCAATTCATAATGTGAGGCAGATGATAAATTGAGGCGATTAAAATAAATTTACAAGAAATATCATGTGATATTTACACTGAGGTATAAAGCGCTCATAGTATGAATGGATCTGTGTATGTTTTTAAAAATTCTTTTCCATTTAAAGTTTGCTCCCTGTAGCAATGCCTGTACATTGTTACTCTCTCACTCCAGGAATGCTGGGTTCGATAATTCTTGTGAATTGTATAGAAGTGTGAGCTGTACCTTTTTTGAAATAGAGAATCTAAATTTACACTACAAAAGAACCTTGACTTCACCGCATTATGCAGGGCATGCTACGTTGACAAAATAAGACGACATGGTCTGGATACGTAAGAATTTAAACCAATGAAGTATCGTGGGTGAGTTTGAAGCAGGTCCTTTCAAGGGTCAATTTAGCCTTCAGCTATAAGTGGTGCAGGTCCAGTAGTAACAGAGACATTTATGGCATTGGATGTCGCTTAAAGCCCACCAGTATACCTTTGGAGCAACCTAGTGCCTTATGTGTTGACGGCTCTCATAATAATGCCTGCTTTGAAATAGTTCTCTGAATCAATAAAGATTGCACTGAAAACCACTATATGCCAAAGTCTTTGGTCGTGCCTTTGTTTGTACGAAATATTGTACAAACACATTTGTGAGCTACAATGGTTAAAATTTAGGAAAACATTTTTTAAAAATAAAAAAAATATAATAAAATGAAATAAAATAAAATAAAATGAAATGAAATCAAATAAAATAAAATAAAATAAAATAAAATAAAATAAAATAAAATAAAATAAAATAAAATAGAATAAAATAAAATAAAATCAAATCAAATCAAATAAAATAAAATAAAATAAAATAAAATAAAATAAAATAAAATTAAATTAAATTAAATGAAATGAAATAAAATAAAATGAAATGAAATAAAATAAAATAAAATAAAATAAAATAAAACAAAATAAAATAAAATTTATCAAAATAAAATAAAATAAAATGAAATAAACCAAGTAAGCAAATCTAAGTTCGGGTGGAACCGAACATTAAATACCCAACTGTGTAAAAGGGGTCGTAGTAAATTGCTAAATTCTTGTGGAGTTATGACCTATAGAGGGCTTAAACTTTTTCTACTACCATGTGGGCAATCTTATAAAAAAAATGTGTGTCTTGCGACCAAAGTACTTAACCGATTTTTATGAAATTTTCACAGTAAATTCTTGGGTTCACTGGTTACAGAGGAGACTATATATAAATTTTTAAAAACGTATATAGTATGCCTCGTATCATGCTTAGTAATTTTATTTAACACGGTTCTGAAGTTAATTATAGCTGAAATTTGACATCTTGTTAATTTTTATGTGGGCGGTGCTACGCCCATTTTCCAAAATTTAAAAAAGATCATTAATAAGATCATCAGGTTATTGTAACTACGAAATTCTAGCATTCTACCTGCATCAGTGAAGGAGATATGGCATGTTTCGGTTTCCTACCCCTTTCTTAAAAAACTTTGGTCCAAAAGTGGGCGTGGTCGTCCACCGCTTTTGCTTATTTTTCGTGGGCATACTTTAGATGTTTATAGTATACCTCATATCAAGTTTTGTAATTCTATCTTACACCGTTCTGAAGTTATTAACAGCCGAATTTGAAATTTGCTTGACTCATAAGTGGGCGGTGCCACACCCACTTTCCAAAATTTTGCTAAAATCATATAAAGAATAAGAAAATTGAAGTAACTGCAAATTATATCATTATACCTGTATCAGTCAATGAGATATGGGCAGATCAATATTTCTACCTCCTTTCCATATAACTTTTATAAAAAATTAGGCGTGGTCGAAAAGCGATTTCGCTTATTTTCTATGGGTGCATTTATCACAACAATAGTTATACTAGCGTAAACGGTTCTGAAGTTATTAAGAGTCAAACTTTGAAAATTTCTTCACTCATATGTGGGCGGTGCCACGACCCTTTTCCAAAAATTTGTTGAAATCGTCAATGGGACAACCAAATTAATAAATTTAGCAAATTTCATCATTAGAACTGCTTTTGTTATTGAACTAACCCATTTTATACGTTTTTCGAAATTTTCGATATCGAAGAATGGGGCGAGGTTATAGTTCGATTTCGCCTATTGCAAATAGTAACCTACCTTGGCCGGGAAGCAACCTGTGTGCCAAATTTCATTCAAATATCTCAATTTTTACTCAAGCTATCGTGTCCATGGACGAACGGACGGACATGTCTTAATGACTTCCTCTGTTCATTCTAAGAACTTTAATATGTGGAACTATATATCTATCTCCATTACTTTGTACCGTTACAAACTACCGTTATGTGACCAAAACTATAATACCCTGAGTACTAGTACACGCTGTGTATAGTAAAAATAAAAGAATAAAATAAAGTGATAAAATAAGGAAAAATTAAAAAAAAAATCTGAAATAAAATGTTATGTAAAACGCAAATTTATACATAATGTGGAAGTAAAAGCTGCGCCTAAACAGCTTCCCCTATTTGTCAAAACTAGATAAAAATTTGCAGCTTGGCACCGTTAGATTTAATTAAAACTAAGATTTTATTTTAGCGATACGACTTATATCATTTAAATAAAGATTCCTTTGATAATTTTTTTAACGGTTTCCCCTCTAAATTTATACATCTCTTGGTTTGAAGTATTTTGTTAGCAAATATGTAGCGTTTTGTCGGAGCTATGTTTATTTCGGGAAGCTCTTTTAAAATTTACTTTGTCTTTACTTTACTTAATGGGTCTATCTACAAAATTTATATGTATGTATTGAAGTATATTTGTATGTATGCGTAACAAATTTAAGTAAATAAAACTGATGCGTCGAATTGGTAGCACTTGTTACTTTAGTTTTTTGGTTCGACTTCTTGAGCATTTTTGTCTTTTTCATAATAAAAACAGCTTCTTAACATTTATAAAGCCATAAAATTAAATACATTTTAATGACTATGCTAATAGCTCAAAACATTTTACGAGCGGAACTTCAGCTTTAATCTCTTGATTTGCTGCAAACATACCAGCGTTACTACAGGGTGGCTAATGAAAGCCGCTACCAAAAAAAAAATTAAATAACTTTTTTTCTATTTAATGAATCTGGTAAATTTTTTTTTTATTTTGCAGATTGACTTTTACATATAAAAAAAATGGATAACTGGGACACTGAAACAAGAATTTGGATTGTCCGCCGCTATCACGCACTGGAGTCCGTAGTTTCGGTTCAAAGAGAGTATAGGCGCACGTTTGGCGGCAATCCTCCGAGCAGATGGACCATAATAAGACTTGTAAACAATTTTGCCGAGCATGGGACAGTCAACAGAAGACCTTACCATCGAAACCCTTCAGTTCGAACGGAGGAAACAATCGCTGCTGTAGCTGCTGCCATACAAAACAATCCACGTGTTTCGACAAGAAGCTTATCTGCTCAAATGGGTGTAAGCAGACAGTCATTACAGTCAATTATGCACAAAGATTTGGACTTATTCCCATATAAAATTCAAATGGCCAACAAACTGAACGCTGCAGACTTGCCGATTCGCTTGGAATTTTGCCAGAAGATGCTTCAAATGGTGGAAGAGGATGGAAACATGTTGAACTGTCTTTTCATGTCTGACGAGGCCCATTTCGATTTAAACGGCAACATAAACAAACAAAATTGTCGAATATGGAGCGCTTCCAACCCACAGATACTCCATGAGACGGAATTGCATCCACTTCGTGTCACAGTGTGGTGTGCAGTTTCATCACGCTGCATTGTCGGGCCCTACTTCTTCGAAGAAAACGGTCACACCGTTACGGTTACTGGAGACCGTTACTTGAGCATGTTGAGAGAGTTTTTCTATCCAGAATTACTCCGAATGAGAATTTCTTTCAACTCTGTGTGGTTTCAGCAAGATGGTGCAGCTCCTCATATAGCCCAACCTGTTATGACAACATTGCGACGAAAATTTGCCAATAAGCTGATATCCAGAAACTCCACATTCCGTTGGCCCCCCAGGTCGCCTGACCTTACTGCACCTGACTTTTTCTTGTGGGGTTATTGCAAACAGGAAGTCTTCAAAGCAAAACCAACAAATTTGAATGAACTAAGGCAATCCATTCGAGAAACAATTGCGGCTATTGCTGTCTCAACTCTCCAAGCAGTAATGAACAACTTTTTGGTAAGATGCCGCACATGCATCGACGAGCAGGGGGGGGCATTTAAATTCCATTATTTTTAAAACTAATTAAGCTATATTTAATAAATTAATGAGCTTTAACATGAATAAAAGAAAAATGAATTCCATAACTGAAAAAAAAATTATTTGAGTTTCTTAATGTAGCAAAATTCATCAGCCACCCTGTATATCAATATTATATCTGTAGGCGTAGCTTAAATTTGTTTTGTGTTAATTCTTTTGGTATTACAATGTTCTTATAATATTTGACCATCATTTTACCTCCACCGCCAATGGCATGCTACTTTTTCTGTTTGTATTATATTTTTGTGTTAAAAATGTCAGTCGTAATTAGTTCAATATTTGCTTTTAAAATTTGTAAGTTTATTTATTTAATCACTAAAATTTCATGTTCATTTTTATACCATATAATTATATTTTACTAAGCTGTTAATGACACCTTTTAATTGGTGATTTTGCTTGTATAACAGTGTAAGCTTTATCTTCGTTTTTATGTTGTCACTAACATTCATGCATTCATACATATTTAATTGCTAATTATAAACAATTTTATATTGTCTTTTTTTTAAAGAAGTATATTAATAAAAGATTATGGTTGGGTGTTCATTTAAGATTTTTATTATTATTAGTATGTAGTCACCTGCTTGGCAAGAGCCATCTAACCGAGTAGTGGCAGCACACTACTAACTCACCACGTATCGCCATTGGGGTCATTGCAGAGCACAAGGCCACAAACCTCTAAAGTACCACCGCTGGTACGACGAAAGAAAGGAAAGAGAGACGTCCGTGAGAAAAACGATATATCAGACTATATGTGTTGGAATTGTGCAGCTTGAGGCATTGTCTGATAGAAAGAATGCCAAAAAATTAGAATAAGAAGCCGATAGCCATGGTAGCTAGTGCTGATATATTAGCTTAATCTATAATTTCAATTATATTTTAAAAATAAATAATAATAGTAATATAATAAAAAATTCCGCATTTGACAGAATCATTGAAAACTGTATTAAATTCCTGAACGAACAACACTAGTAACTTGGCAACGAACAAACAGATCGATCAATAGTGGAAAGAAAAATGCACAACTTTCTTGAAAAGAGAGGAAGATGATAAGCGAATATGTCATATCTGAGGATGGAAAATATGTTTCACCATCTGAATACAACGAAGCAACGATATGAACAACTTCGTCTTGCCCTTATGAAAATATGGATAAATGGGCGTCTGATTGGAAGTAAAGTGTTCTCTGTCTACACCAGAAGAAAGGGATCCATAAAAAGAGGCTTATTGACGGCAATAAATGTAATATATCCACGAAAAATAATTTGATATCAATTTTATTTTATTTCCCAAGTGTCGCTATACATTTTTTTCCAAGAACATGCTAAGGTTTCATAGCTCGACGAAGAGTTGACGTATCGTAACAAGTTTCATATATACATATATATTTTACATTTCGGGAAATTTTTTGTGCTGGCACGAACATCATAAATATAAAAAATGTGCTCTAATTAGGTCTCTCGGTTTGCGAGACATCCAAGCTAACTTAGTCTTCTTATCATAAAAGACGTACCCATACACTTCTGACCCTCTAATAAATCTGGCATATCATCCACGACAAGGATTCTCCCGGAACTGTTTATTAGGCGCTCAATGCGCTAGAATGGACATAAGCTCTTATGATAAGTATCACAGCTGCAGATGTATGGAAAACGAAGGAACCGCATTTTCTATGCCAATGTACGGCGCCACTCAGTAGGCGGTTGGTTATTCTCGGTCAACCGTTTCTAAATGACCTCGACGAGATATCAAAATTGGAAATAAAAGCGATAGCCGACTTCGTTGACTCCACAAAGTGGTTCGACCTCCTGCGCTAGGCATACAAGTTGGTAGAACCCTTATTTGATAGCACAATGGCCCGCTGAAGTCTCGGGTTGAAAGCATTTTCTTAGTGTTGAACCAATCCCCTTCAAAAAAAAAAAATAACCTACACCAAATTTTTTTATACTTTTTTTTTTCTGAAAAAAAAACCTCAACGACCGAAAGTTAAACCAGCCGACTTGTGTTTTTATTCACAAGATTACAGATCAAGGCCGATATAAAAAGCTTCAATTTCCAATATTTTGTGAAAGTAATTTATTTGGAATGCAGAAGCGAATGGTATATGGATTCATTGACAGATTCATGCACCCAAAAGTTGGGTTAAATGCATGGTTGTACCGATAGATGGATAACGTAGGAAGGTGGGTATAAATGCTCCAGTAAGTAGACCTTTGAGTAAACAGGCGAACGAATGATTGACTGAAGGATAAAAAAAAGAAGAATCATTTAAACAATTTTTAGATATTTGGCCGTTGGATAAGCTGATCCATGGACGAATGTGTTGTAATAGTTGCAAATAAAACTACAATAATATCTCTCTTGATTTATTTCTTTCCTAAAATCCGTCTATGTGAAGATAATTAGTACATTCCATAGCTTGGCTTCAAAGCTTTCGAAGATAAATAATTCAGTTTATATCCATAGCATTGATTGATTTTTAATTAGATGAGCATGAAAATTTGCGTCGTCGTCAGCAATCGTAAATGAACTTAGCGTAAATTATTTTCTCTTACCAAAATATATCTATTTATATGTGTTTGTGCGTATGCCTATATGAGTGAATTTCACACATTCTAACTCAAGCTGTTAGTATTTTCACAACAAATTCAATGCTTTTTGGAGCGAGTCTTATTCGTTTGTATGCCGCTTTTGCCAGTTTGCGGTAATTGATTAGGTTGGGTGGAAGTATAATCACACGAAATCTAAACTGAAATACCATTAGCAAACTCGAAGATACAAAAGTAAGAAACATTAGCGGCTCTATTCCGTTCGGGTAAAAACACTCTTTTCATAGGTAATGGAAATAGTAAACAATTTTTAAAATTCCTGTATTTTGCCTAAAGGAGTTTCCGAATAATATTGTTACATCCAGGGAGACGTTTTGTTACAGCACAAATTGTTCGTGTTCAGGATATATTTTTGTAAAAAGAAAATACTGCACTAGATATCAAAAGGAGTTTACAACAAATTCAATCGATTTACTCATATATAGTTTTTTTTATTCACTTGTTGCTAATTGCTTGCGAAAAAAACAGGCTTTTCAACAAACTTTTATCCCCTTTTTAGTTGAATTTATTCTCTCGCATTTCTTCTAATCTACAGCGTCACCGCCTGTTCAAGAAATACTCCTTTTAGAAACGGATACAATTTTCGGTGACAAAATTTGCCGTTTCCAATGATACCGGTAACAGTTGGAATAACTCTGTAGAAGCCAAAATCATTATAAATACAATTAACAACGTGGGGCGCACAATATCGAATTATAACAGCCGCTGGCGGTGTATCTGATGTGTGTACACTGTACATATGTGCGTATTGGAAGCTGGTGTTGAGGGGAAGATGTGCCACGCGTGAAAAACGTGCTGCTTGGAAACAAATATCGATTAATTATATGTATGAATAAAGGTGTTACAATGTTTCGGATGATAATTCTGGTTACTATTGACGACCCTGGATAACGTAAAAAAATAACTGCGATATCAGGGCTTATACCTGAAATGTAAGAATCCTTACAATACAAGGTATCGCCGACCGATTGTTAGTGGTCCTCGTTAATGCAAAGTCTGACATCAGACATCAACACAGTGGGAGAGGAGACTGATGAAGGGGATAAGGACTCCTTCTATGATAAACTAGAACTCATACCCCATTACTGCCACTTTGGTGCGACAGTCAGTAAATTTAGTCCCCAACTGTAGTACAAACTTCCAGAATAAAATGACCAATCAGGGCATGCGTTTCTTACGAGCTCCCAATATCGATTCGGACCTCCATTGTGTGACGTACAGATATAATAGAGTAGTGTAAGCATATTTCTCGGTCACTTTGTACCGCCATTGATGACACCATAGAGACCGGCAGAACAAGTGGTACGATGCGGAATGTTGCTCAGCCTTTAGAAAAAGGATAGCCTACAGGATTACTTAGCGAAAGGGCATAGCCCGCGTGGTAAGTGAGCGATATCGTGAGGGGTAGAAAAAATGGATATGCGGTTTTAGAAAAAAGAAAATTGAAATTATGGCTTGAAAGAATAATGTCAGAAAATTTTTACAACATGATACGGCGGATGACAGTTATGAAAGGACCGAACCCTTTTATCCTACCGTTGATGATGGAAATACACGTCCAAACAACCGACTGGGATGAAGTGCGGATGGCGATATTCCGGTTGAAAAATAAAAAAGCATTTCAAAGAGACAGACGGAGGGGAAAGGGAGTTGAATAAATGTAGTTTTTAATGCTCCTGATTCGAACCCAAGTGTGCTCTGCTCGATTTATTTTGCTTTGTTGATTTTCCCACAGGTTGGGTAGTTGGTGTATATTGGAACGATTGCCCGGCATCCCTTGTCAAATTTGGCTTAGTAACAAACCAGTTTCGGCGTTGCGCCATCCTCAGTCTTTAGTTTCGTTCTGAGCTTTGCCTATCCGTTGGCTTGTATTTATAGTTAGTCGCAAAAAAATGGGTTCCCGAAGATCCCACGAGCTACTAGAAATTGTCCCTTAATATCGACCCTGCGTAAATATCTTGCAGCTTATCGTTAATTTTTCTTCGATACCCACGTTTGGCATTGCGGTAGGACAACAAATCTTCCATACTTTTTCTCCGAATTGTCGAAGGGCCATCCCAACTTATTTCGCCTCCGTCCAATATTCTGAACTTCAGGACAGTTATGACAAGGAACTTCGTCGAGAGAAGACTTTAACTTCCTATTGTCTACCCGGTTTGTACTACTTTGAATTGCCAAATTGAACACTTCCAAATTTGCCTTGTTCACTGCAAAAAAAAATTTTCACCTTTTATGCAAGCCGTAGAAGGCAGTGTTAAGTCCAACGACTTACTTGTATATGAAGCCTCGATTGGTTTTACAATGCGCAAGATGAAGTCTTCCATACATTTTTTGATTTAGAAACTAAACATACTAAATCGTATTGGAAAAATTCCATCCACCCTAATATAAATATATTTTAATGATTCGTTCAAAAAATCCAGCCAACAAATATGATTTATCATAAAACGGATATTAAAATATGTATGTATACAAAAATTTATATATCCTAACAAACCTCTGGCATTGTTGCATTAACTATTCCATACAATCCAGTTCATAACTGACACTATCAGTAGCAGTTGCCAGATTTTTGATTATAGCCACGCGACTATGTGTGCGTGCGAAAATGATTAAAGATTTAGGTAGGAACATAGTTGCATATTTTGTTGTTTTGTTTGTAATTCAAAACCACAGCAAGGTGTTAACACTGATGTGATTGGTGCGAGGCATTGATTGCCGCCGCAGAGTTCTTACTGGCCCGAAATGTACGGAAGACTGGGGTAATTGAGTCATATAAAAACTTTTATATAGGCAGCTGAAAGTATAACACGGTATATTCGGCCTCAGCTGGGACAAAACTGGAATACGTGGTCACTGGGTACAGTACAGCCTTATCTAACTTGAAAATATTGGGCTGTACCAGTCCGGTCTCGAAATCTATATTATTCAGGTGGTGTTTCATATAACGAAATAGATTCTAAATACAATTTAGAAAAGCTTTAACTGCTTTGTAACAAATTTCAAACATCTAAAATACTTACTAGAATTTTATTTCTGTCTGTGTAAATTTAAATCCTAACTGAATACAAAGATTGCATTTTAAAGTTATTTTAAAGTAAACAAAAAAGTTAAAACATTCTGCCGATAAAAGCAGAACAGGTTTTTCTCAACACTTTTAGATAAGTCGGAGCTCATTGCCGGTCAGAATTCTGCTAACACTTTTTGGTTTAAAATTGAAACCCTGCAGCTAGCGATCGGGATTTTCAGGGCCATAGAGCCAGTCACGTCCAGTTTACGAGTACACGCTCTAGCCAAAAGATCCACATGGAAATTTCCAGGGATGTCATAATGGCCTGGCACCCACATAATTTTTATAACGAAGTAGATAGACGCTACCATCAGTGATACCAAATAGTCATTGGCTGTCCTCGATCGTATGTTGGTTGCCCTCAGCGCCTTAATTGCCGCTTGACTGTTGGAGTAAATATTAAACTCCTTTACAACGACTGCGCCGGACTGCATACCTTCTACCGTGAGGCTGTAATGGTCGGATAGCCTATATTCCCAGCTAGTTAGTTACTTAGTAAGTTTAATAGTAAAAATACTCCCCGAAGACATCCGACATACCGCGCTCCAAATTCTATGCGTGATTTGTTTTGAGGGTAATGAGCACTATATCCTGCTGATTCCTTGAAAACATTTGAAAATCTGCAATACTTGTGTTCTGAAACTGCAAGCTTAATTGACCTATTTGTTAGGATAAAGTTAATGGACTTAATTCATTTCCTTGTTTGGGAGTTACTTCATTTCTACAAGTTGGGTGTTGTTTCATTTTTATTGGGACTTATTTCGGTACTATGCCGATTGCCTCGGGAGCCATTTGATTGACCCCGCTGAACTTTCGGGTCGTGGATTTTAGTCGGCTATTAAGACAGGCATTCCTACTTCGAATATATTCTAAGCTCCTATCCCGCGGGGTGTGACAAGGGAAATGAAAATTTCACTGGAAATACTGTGTTAAACATTTAACACTTTCGAACCTTCCATTTGCCAGTGGCTTTAAAAGTTCTAGAAAACTATTTTGCAAATTTCACAAGCCCGGCTTTTAACCAATATAGTTGCACAATGAATGTGGAGAACCATTGAGAATATAAAAGAAAATTTGTTCGCTTGATATATAAAACATGTAACCTTTTGCCTGGGCTTTCCTTTTATTCACAGCTTCTTATTCATATCATATCATTCATGGTTATCATATTAAAGTCAATTTATTATTGCACAAAATACTTTGCACTCCATTTGACTAAGCTGATCATTATTAAAGGCATTTACTTAGTACATACGCGTTGTATATATATATACACTAGTTATGTATAATCCGTTGGCTTGTTATTTTAGCCTCTTTTTGTAAGCTATGTCGGTTTGCGTACGAAAAAAGTACTCGAGTTTAATGTTGCGGAATGAATAAATTGTATTTTTAGCTTACTTTGTTTTTATCCAATATTGATATTTAAATAGCCACTCATGCAGTTAATGAAAACCCAAAAAAAAGTGTATGCTCAATGACATACGTACACGTATCATAGCATAAAATAGGAGTAAAAATTATAGATTTTTTCACATCACTCGCGATAGGTTTTCATGAACATTTTTTTGTGCATTTTCTATTGTTTTTATATTTTCTTAATGCTAGTCATTATCATTTGTAAAACAGTAACTTTAAAAATATTCAGCAATCTGCAGTGGTTGTTTTTAGCCACCAACACACTCCGCGAAGGTTTTGGGTAGTGTTGTCGGAAGTTACAGTCCTTAACTGGAAATGTACCCTGTACGCTCCGCTACTCCCTTGCGGCACATGCAACCATCAACCATCAAGTTGCAAGACATTACCCTTTGTGGATTTTAGTCGTCTCTTACGACCGGTATACCTATCTCGGGGATATTCTAACCCCCTAACCCGAAGGGGTGAATTAATATGTATCATTGACGTAAGCTAAGTCCAGGACCTTTTCGAAATTGTTAGGGATAACATTTATCCAATTAGGACAAAGGTTCGTGATTTCTGGATGGAATTGGCACAATGCTCCCGTTAAAGGTATTCCTCAATATATACGGTAAAATCGCCCTAAACGATGGCCGAATCAAGGAGATATGCTGGACATAGATTGCAATTTCAGATGAAGGAGGATATAACAATCCGTTAAGCATATATACCACGATTCCTAGAACATTTACGTCCTCAGAGGGAATTGACGAATGAAGGGCTTTCAGAACATCACTCCCGACTCTGTTAATACGATCGTTTCTAATTGCCTGATAATCATCAAATAAGGCTTTAGTTATTGTAGGAAGGCCCATTACAGAGCCAGTACGCCACTTAGGGAAAATGAGTTAAAATAAAAGGCAACACTAAAAAGCGATAGTGGCGAGCCGTTTGAGATACCCTGTATTGTAACACTCAATAAACACAAAGCAAACAGCTGTGATAAAATAATTAGGCAAGAAAACAAAAGAAACAAAGGCAAGAATTAACCAAACACAGTCAACCGCAGCAAAAACAATATGCAAAATGACTCGGAAAATATAAAATAAAAGCAAATTAAACAATATGCAAAATGATTCGGAAAATATAAAATAAAAGTAAATAAAATATTCATAAAATATGAACATAAAACAGAAAAACAATGAAATTTAATCTTCAAAGCAGACCACTTGATTTTTGCACCATTAAC
The DNA here is from genome assembly GCA_949987695.1 of Merzomyia westermanni. Lineage (NCBI taxonomy): Eukaryota > Metazoa > Arthropoda > Insecta > Diptera > Tephritidae > Merzomyia > Merzomyia westermanni. The sequence goes on from OX465293.1 coordinate 83,385,370, forward strand.
AAAACGTATGATTTTGAAAAATTAGAGCACAGAAGAAATTTTCATAAGTACATAGCAAAATGAAGCTCTTAATGTCAATTAACACATGCTGCTATCATTCCATTACCAAAGGTTCTTTGTCACTACACCACGACAGGACGCATATGCGTTCTCACTACAGTTGGAACAGAAATAAATCGGATAGATCTCGAACCAAGAGATGTCACTTCGGTACTCGTACACCGGCAAGCACTATAAAACATTTACACTAATTCGGTGAGCTCGTTTGTCAAATTTTTAGAGCTGTCTTGGCATCTGTAAAAAAATATTAAGAAAGTTAAAAAGATTATGGAAAATTTAGCTTAAAAGTCACACGACTACAAATTATAGAAAACGTATTGTAGCGATTATTCTCAAGCATGTACAATTCCTAACTCAACAACACTCCCACCACTAGTTAAACACAACAGAGATAACGATTTCTACTCTTATGCGTGCAAGCGTGAACCTAGGAAGAGGAAGAGAGATGGCGCGAGTGTTTGCGAATATGATGCAAAGAGGAGATACCAATTAATAACACCGACCCTTCGAAAATACGAAGAGCGAACAACCAAGAAAGTTCTCAGTGCGTAGGGAAGCACCCTGTTGGACTATATTAGGCAGTGACCAAGCAAGGCAGGGACCAGTTTATTTTCAAATGTTGTTCAGTAAACTACTGCGAAACTCTTAGATTTGTATTGCGTTTATTACTAGTAAATTAAACTAGCTATAAGTTAAAATATCTGTGCGTGTGTTTATTTGACTTTATAGTGATCGAACCCAGGATTGATAATCAAGGAAGCATCGAATTTGTCACAGTGTTCATACTATGCGGGCGTTTTTTTTGTGAGTAGAAATACTTGCTTGAATTGATGTTATTGTAGTTGTGTTCGGTGGGGATAACATTTTTAAAAATTTTATAAAATTTTTACTGGAAACTGTTTGGTGACACAAAACATTTGCAGCGAGAGAGCGCATTTTGACATTTCATTGAGAGAAAGAACTGCAAGTTTCTGCTGGGAGAATTTCACTCAGTACAACTTGCAAGTGAAAAACAGCTGATATGGAGCAAATGCTTAAATTTCATTAGTGATATATACTCGTATAGCTTTTACACAAACAAAATAGATGAGAATACTGAAGCCAAGTATGAGATAAATATAAAATAAAACTACAATATAGAAAATGTACGATTAACTGATGTAGAAAGAAACGGAAAGGAGGGGAGAAAAACTCAAACGAAAGAAACAGAAAAGTAAGAAGGGAAAATGAAAATGAAGGTGAATGGAAAGAAAGAAACTGGTAAAATAATATAGAATAAAAAAAAGGTTGATTAAAATTAAATAAAATAAAATAAGATAAAAATAGAAAATATATTCTTTAATGGCAAGGAAATAGAATTAATCGAAGCAAACTGCAAAAAATTAATGAAAATATATACCCCCGAGGAGATTACGGCAAAGCTTCTCTAACATTCTGAAGTGTGCTACTTCTAATTGTTCGTACATGTTTCATGCCGAATCGAACGGACAAGCAAATGAAGATTAATTTCTTCTGAAAAGCTTTTTCATGGCAGATATAAACTCGGAGGTTTTCCGACCACTGACGAAGGGCGGTCCCGTTTAAAAAAAACCTTATCCAAACATCTTGATGTTATTTGTCCTGCAACACACCATAGTCAAATTATGGAATGGACGGGAAATGTGAAGAAAGTAAAGGAAAGGAACAGAAACGAAAGTTGACCAGTTAGACAGGGTAACATCGAGCAGCCCTTGGTCGGGTAAAAAAAGCCGAGTCATCCCGGTACGATAGAACCGGCTGCTGTGAACTGAACCCTGACATGCCAAATTTCTGCCCGGCATGCGGCGTGTCTCCACATCACACTAACCATCTGTTCATCTGCTCAACTGAGCCTACTCTTCTAACAGCAATATCACTTTGGTCCAACCCTGTTGAAGGCGCGAGGTTTCTGGGACTCCAGTTAGAAGAGCTTGAAGACAATGTTGTTAGGAAGGTTAATTTATCGCTGCAACAACAACAGAAAATAAAATAATGGAGAGGAAGGTAAAGGAAAGGAAGTCAAAAATCTATGCATCTAAAGATTTGTATACCATTATTATCCATCCATTACAACAACCAATTTTTCATAGGTTTCTCTCTCTCTCTCTATGGCGCGATATACAACAGGTATATCATCATAAACCTCCTTAGAGATTTTTGCGCCAAGCTTCTCTTCCAATTTGTGGTGTGCCGATTTGAATTTTCCCTACAAATTGGTGGGACCTACAGTGTTTTGCCGACTCCGAACGGCATCTACAAACGAGACGAATTTTTGCTGAGAAGCCTGTCATGGCAGAAATACACTCGGAGAGTTTGCCAAACCACTGCCGAGGGGCGACCCCGTTTTGAAAAACTTTTTTCAAATCACTTTTGATGTTACCTGTACCAGGGCTCGAACCATGGACCTTCGGTGTGGTAGGCCGGCAACACTACCTTCACACCACGGCGGCCGCCATAGGTTTATATGAGCCGAATATATGACTTTGACCCCATACCCAGGCCCAGTCGGTCTGGTACCGAAGCGTACCTAATTCATTTCGGCAAAGGACTGTCTTATCCGCAACACTCCACAAACCTTCGGGTGTGCTTAGGTCTACAACTGCTTTCAAACTTCTCTATATTTCGTACGTAGCCGAAAGTAACAGTATTGCATTACTAATACCAGGAACAATTCTCTAAAAGAAATACACATGTAGTTCCAATTAAATATCGTAGCCTTTCCCATATACAGCTGTGTTCAATATACAATAGTAGAGAAATTACAATGGATATCGTGCGACGCAATAAAAAGCTGTGTTTTAATAATATTCATTTAAAATATAGCGAATTCCATAACAGAAAATATATAAAAAGAAATTTCAAAGATTCCACAAGGTTCAGGAAGGTTAATTAAACTTAAATAAATGCCATTAAAATCTTATAATTTTTTTGGCAGAATTTCTAGAAGATTTTTGAGTGCGCCTTTTTGTAGACCAAACAATTATGCAAGTTAGAACTTTGCTCGAAAATTTCCCTGAATTTTCCAAAAAATTTTTCGCGAAGGGTGTTGAGTGATTTCTTCCATATAACGCATGAAGAAAAATTATTTTTGAAAAAAATACGGAACATCCTTGACAAAAAAAATCTATAAATTCAGGGGAAGCTTTGAGGTACTTCTGACTTACACATTATTGTGCTAAAATTGAATGAGCTATAAAACTGTGTACTTAAAAATTTTCGAAAAACTCTTTCCAAAAATATTAAAATTTTGACGTAAAAGTTTAATTAATAAACTTTGTGTAAAGTTTGAAATTTTGTTTTATATGCTTTCTGTTATAGAACTCGCTATATTTAAAAAAAAATGATCAAAAACACAACTTCTTTTTATTTCGTCGAACGATATCAAATTTAATTTTACTATAATTATATTGAACACAACATTATGTGAAATCTATTTTAGTCTAAATCGATCATTTTTATTTTTTATAATTAATCTTAATCCTTGTTCATATTAAAAACCTTCTAAACAGTGACTCACAAAGGGATCTTAAAACACAAGTTCATTATAATTCCTCAATCGTCTACCAATGCGTATTTAAATTTCATTTTGAATCGTTTTCAGTCCAGTTAAGTACGCACATAGAAGCACTTGCTTTGTTCTCAATAAATAGTATTTCGTAATTTTAAGTCTTAACAAATCTTTGCCATAGAAATTATCCAAAGAACCAAAATAAGCAGTTAACAAACGTTTTGGGGAAGTGTGTCTAATGCATTAGGGCGCATGGAAGGTAATTTTAATTAATACCAATTACCCAAATGTTGGCTAAGAGCAGGCAATAAAAGAAAACAGAATTTCATCATTACATTCTACGCACTGCTGGTTTGATCTTTGTGTGTAGGTGCATGTTCCACTATAAGTAGGATATCTAAGCAACCAAGAGGGGGAAAACATTTTAGCCAAAAGTATTTAGAGCAAATGCTCTTAAGGCCTACTTCAATTATCAAACGAAAAGGATTAAGCGGCATGAATGCAAGTACAAACATACAAATATTACAAAAATATCGTAAAAAAAAGCAGAAACGATTTCCAAATGAAATCCTTTTCACAATGGAAATCAATCGAGGCAAAAATCCAACAATTTCAATTAAAACAAAATGTGGTAATGAAATGCCATTCAAAGAAATCAGAACCAGACAACAAGACTGTTTAGATGCGAGTGCTGCAAATAGATTCAAACAAAAAAGTTTTGAACCATACCACCACTTTGAGTAAAGCCCCGTACAATTTTTTTGTTACGCCACTGTTAAGCCGTAACGGAAACAACTCTTCGTTTCGGCGGGGAACGAAAGTATTCTAAAATATTAAAAGTTTTGTAATACACAACTACTGAGTGGGATACCACTTAATCTCGACTGCCTATTCAAAAGTGCTATATTTCAAATGACTTACCTAATTTTTTTTTCGAAAATCTCTTACATTTGAATATATTGGAAGAGCAACGCACAGAAGAATTTGTTTCAAAAATGCTTTATATCAGCTGAAAGTGTATTGAAGTCAAGAGTCAGTTAGAAAATTATTAAGCATGGCTGAACCAATTTTGGAAACCTGTCCTCAAATTTACATATACCGACATGGTATAGAAATCGTTTTCGGTTGATATTATCTAATTTCTCGTTTTGTAGACTTTGGCCCTGTTTTCATAAATCGGTAAATCGTTTTTAATCCGGTGTTGAAAATCAGACGTTTGAATCAGATCTGTTAAATTTGATTAGTAATTAGTAATAATTAATTAGACTGCTTTTTAATTCGTAATGATTATTTTAATTGTTTTTCAAGAAAAGGTAATTATTAATTGATTAGGATTAAAAAAAAATAAAAAAATAATCATGATTTTTTACGATTATTAAAAAAAAAATTTTTTTTTGAACACTTTTGATAATTTTTAATTTTTTGATCTTATTTTTATTTTTTTTTTGATAATTTTCAGTATTGCTGTTGCGCATATTTATGTGCTTTTATAACAATGCTGAAAAAAACTAAAAATAATTAAAAAAAAAAACCAAAAAATCAAAAATTATAAAAAAGTGAAAACAAAAATCAAAAATATTCAAAAGTAATCAAAACAATTTTTTTTGAATATTTTGATTTATTTTTGATTTTTTTAATAGTCGTAAAAAATCATGATTTTTTTTGAGTAATAACAACAAAAATACTGAAAAAAATGTAAATAAAAAAAAATTTTTCAAATAAAAAAAAATCTAAAATATTCAAAAGTAATCAAAACAATTTTTTTTGATTATTTTTATTTATTTTGGATTTTTTTTAATAGTCGTAAAAAATCATGATTTTTTAAAATTATTTTCGAGTTAATTTACAAATTGAAAGTAATGGTAATCAATCATCAAATGGATTCTCAAGAATATATTGATCAAACCGGTAATAATTACGATTAGTAATCATTATTTAAGAGATCTGGGGTCGAATTACGTTATACGTTCCGTGATCGAAAGCGAATTTTTAAATCACTATAGCTCGAAGCCTATAATTCGGAATGACGGCTTACGTGAGCAATTGGTTGGAAGTACCAGTCGGTTCAATTATGCATTATTGCTCTTTTAAAATGTTGGACAGTTTGAACGTTATTGTGATTTAAAAAATTGGTTACGATTACGGAACGTATGTCGTAATTCCACCCCAGGTTTGAGTTTTTAATTTCCGCAACTGAAATGCTTGCGATTTTGATGTCAATATTTGAGAAAAATTAAAACAAAAGCTGAGAAAAATGGGTCAATGAATGATGAAATGTTAAATAAAATACAATAGTTGTTTTAATAAATAGAGGAATAATAATCTAAAAATAATAAGAAATAATTTAGAAAAAATAAAAATAACGAAATCAAATATATAAAAATATAGTACTATACTCCTATACTATATTGTATATATGTGTATATGTTTGTTGCTTTAAATTTTTCTTTTAATCAAAAATAGTAACAATTGACTAAAAATTATTACCAACTAGTCTTGTAAAACTTTCAAAAATATAAAAAAAGAAAAGTTTGAGACATAAAATTAAAAAAATTAAAAAAATGGTTGGCGAGCACGGTTCTAAACTTTAGTTCCCAAGAATGTGAGTTCAGCTCTCTTACCACTACGCTACAACAACTTATGAAATTCGATGACAATATAGCAAACAAATCATTTGAAAATCTCAAAGCTCTGCTATGATTTTTCGGGTTTCCAGAATATGCCCGATAATAACACGACTTCCTTCTAGTAAACTGATAAGTTCTGCGCTGATACGAAGATAGTTATTTATAATAGTCTTACCCCCTTATTCACAAAAAATAAAAAAGCTTTATAAAGCTCTTATAATTCAAAATTCGTATGGAAATGTCATTTTAAAAAGCTTTATAAACCAATTTTATCTTTTTTATGAATATTGGGATTATTCTTTGCAATTGGTGCCTTGAATCTTTGCTCATCTTTTTAATCTGGTTAACTAAGAGTTCGCAGTGTTAGAAATATTTGAAAAAGTTGACGTATTCTTGTTGTTTTTTTTTTTACTTTTGATAAAAAGTTTGAACCATCCCACCGGTCACTCAGGGCTACTTTCAAACCTCCTCTTTCACCGGTGCTTTTTATTCATCACTTGTCCGAACCGCTGACCCGTACAGTGTAGTTTATTGAATTGGTTTGCAGCTCTGTTCCAAACTCATATTGCTGCTACTGGAAATGCGAGCAGCTATTTACCTACATTCACATGTTTTATATAAAACCCTTGTTGCTATCGCTAATTTTTTATTTGTTTAGCATATTTTATTTCGCTTTGTCTTCTAAGTAAAACTTCAATATTGAATTTTCTTTAAAGCTTGATTCTTCTCAAAGCACACTTAAATTGTAAATTAAAAAAAAACCTTCATATAAAGGTATAATTTGGTTCGTGTAAGCGTTGATTGTATATGCCTGAAATTATCGGAATAGTTATAGATTTTCTTATATTAATATATCCAATATAGTTATCGGTAGCACAAATTGTTTGTGGCATTGATGTTAATTAATCTTGATTTACATATTTATCTGAACCTAATAGTGCAAATGGGTGAAGTCAGACGACAACGACTCACTTTTTCTATAGGAATGATGAAACCCGTTAATGTGATTGACCCTGTGATTTTAGATGAACATTTTGGCAACTTCGCTAATTATAATTCAAACCCCTTTTGATTTTAATTAGATTAAAATTAAATTGATGCTATTTGTCAGAATGGCGAGAAAGATACCGCAAAATCTCCAGAGATCATTGCTAGTTTAGATTTAATAGGACTCATTTAATTGTTCCTTTAAAACTGCCAAGCCATTGAAGCATCTACAGTTTGGAACTAAATTCCCACAAAAAGTTCTGAATCAAAAAAATTACTTCAAGTAGGCCGTTCCAAAAAAAAAATTGACTTGGCTACTTTTGCCAAATAGTACTGTCTTCTCTCCCCATTTTGCGTTTCCTCTTAATTTATCCCTTTATCTTCCTCTTTTTTTCTTCTTTTACTTAAACCTCACCCCTATATCCCATTCCCCTCCTTTAAACTCTTCATTTCTCTATAAGACCTCCTCTACATCTTCCCCTTACTACTCCTATTCCCCTTCACTCTGCCTCCAGCGGACCCTTGAACTCACTGTGAAAGTGTAACAAATATCGGTGATGAAGTGAACGACAAACACTTCTCTAAAATTTTGTAAATCTTGGTTAAAGGGCACATGCGAGTATATTCAAAACTCAACTACTTTCAGAGTTATGGCGAATAAAATATTATAAAGCCTGAGGGCGTGACAACTGGCACTGCTAGGCATTCTGGCATGAATTCTCGATCTCGTACTTCAGAAGCTCCGACGGAAGGCGCAAACATTACCCCTTCGCGGTTTTAGTGGTGCATGCAAACGTGCATTCGGGATCTCGTATGTTTGAATCTGAAGCTGAGAACCTAGACATGACCAGGTCACTGTTTTTAGGATTCATTCAACCATACAACCGATTTATCGCTTATTCAAAGCTACTCAAAAGAGCGCTTTAATGAAAATTATAGTTTTTTAATGGTTGCATGCTCGGATACAAGCGTTCGTTTCAACCATGCATTACGAATTTTGCCACTGGGCTGCTGCTGAAGAGGAACGCGAGCATCGCAGATATGTGGTGTGTCCTCCAATTATAATATAAATATTATTTTCTGCTAGACAGAGCAAACTCTTATACAATCAGTTATACTTTGGTCCAACCTTCTTGAAACTGACTAGTTTTCGGACGTTTATTAGATAAGATTGATAACAATACTTGGTAAGCTGCGTACCAATTAGGCAGGGCGAAGTATCGTCATACAATAACAGAAGTTTTTTCCTTGGAAAGTCACCTTAAAATAATTGCTGACCCCATTGCAGCGATAATTCTGCATAGTTTCAATCAGGAATGGGCGTTTTCAAAAATTTGAGTGGCGAGTGACGAAAAAATAACATATAAAAATTTATTTTTTATTCAAAAAAACTTGAGTGATGTGAAATTTTATTAGTTATTCAAAAAATTTAAAATAAAAAATTAAATTTAAATTTTTATTCAAGCTTTTGAAAATGAAACACATAACACATCGAGATACATGAAAATGATATCCGTATGTGCATATAGACATAATGGGGTCTATCAGCAATTCCGGCGGAGCTCCCGGCGGGGCGCCATCGGGAAAATGGTATCAGCGAAAATTTGAATATTGTTGACTTATCATCACTAACTCTGAGTGACATTCAGATTTATTTACATAAAAAATAAAATTCGAGAACTGAAAACCAATTTTAACATCTTCCTTTAAGGGCCGCTTTCATAAAATCCTGTTAGCACCAGCCGGCGGTTAATTTGCTAGCTAACCGAACGATATACGTCACATGGTATAGAGACAGCACTATGCACGAAAATATCGTAATTGCTGATAGCATTTTTCGGAACTTCGTGACGGCTCATTTTTTTCCGCCGGTAGCTCCGCCCTAATAGCTGATAGACCTCAATGTGTATTTATGAAGATTTTTTCTGTTATTTCTGTATAAATAGAGAATTTTTTGAATAACCAATAATACTGCTTTCATTGCTCAAATTTTTTTGAATAACAAAATTTTTTTTTTTTATTTTAAAAGTTTTTTTATTCAAATTGACCCAACCCTGGTTTCAATGTAACGTCAAAATAGTAAAATTTCCTACAATTCCTACAGGGTATTAATTTTTCACATTTAATGCAAGTCCTTTTGTTATAAAAGTTAGCAAGAAACACATTTCGATTTTGTTGCACCCAAAACTAATGCATTCGAATCAGAAATTAGGCTCCCTTAACCGCAACACACAAACGTGCCACAAGCTGCTGCGGTATCGGACTATGGATTCTACCATTTCCATCTGTTTGTAAGTGTACACTTAGGGCTGTATGTTTGTCTACAACATTTATATTCTACTTTAGCTGCACTCTACGAAATCAATTTTTGACATTTTGTTTATTTTTGCTAAAGTATGCAGCAGCAGCTACTCGCACCATGCACATCGCCTGCACACTGTTAGATACTGGTTTTTTTTGTTGGTTGCATGCTGCATGCAACAGCTATTACAGACAAATATCAAACTGCATTCGATGAGTTGGCGTAGAGTGCACAGAGTGTCTTCTTTCCATTCCTGTTTTTTTTTAAGATTCTTTGCAGTTGTGAGCTATCTGCTGCATTAGCAATTCATTTGCTACGTACATTAGACTACATAAATTAAAGATACGTGTGTATGGTTGTGTGTGTTTGTCTACCTTTATGCGTAACTAAATCTGAATGCTTTGTTCATCAGCATTTAGCTGCCATGCTTCTTTACCCTCTTCTGCTACATTAGTCTACATTGTTTTTGTTGAGCTATCAACTGCAGCCGACAGACAGCCAATCGTCTTTCTTCGACAAACAAGCAGATGTTTTTCCTCCAAATCACTTTTGCAGCTTCTAATGCATTCCAATTTCTTTTGTCTTCGCTCTGTATCTTTTTCACAATCTTTGAAATGTTTTACTCGCATATACCTACTTATTTTATTTTTTATACCCAGTAGTACTAGCAGAGAAAGCGATGAGTGGACAACTAATAGTAATCAATGAAAGTAGTTTAAGATAATACCAACAAATTTTAGGTTTCAAAAATAGGGGAAATTCTGGTAGTATTGCTACTGGTGTACTAATTACTGACGACCAGGTCGCATTGAAATGAATATGCTATATAACGAAGAAGATGACGAACCTAACATCCCAGTCTAGAACAATTTTGTATATATTCCACCGGCTGACTATAACAAATTGGAAATTGAAATATTTTGGCTAAAATACAATAAAACCTAAGAGGGGTTACCCGCCCAGCTTCTCACGAAGTGAAAATTTGTTAAAAAAAATCCATCAACTTGTAAGCTAATTGTGCTCGGCGTAGTGCATGCATACCGATACACACTTAAGAGCAGTCTGCCCGACACACATAAAAACGGCCTGTCAGCCTGCCTACCTACAATCACTTAATATACATGATGGGGGAAGACTGAGTGGAGCATATCAGTGTGGTTTTAGACTTGACTATAGACCAGAATTTCGGTATTCAAAAGTCTTGGATAGGAACTATGTATGGCAAAGATAGGAACTATGTATGTACATATATATGACGGTGTGTTGGAGTTCTGTTTTCTGGTAAAACGTGTATGGTAACACTAAATGATGTGCACCAACACTCAGTTAAGATTGGGAAGTTGGGTTTTGAATAAATAATCGATTATTACTTTAATAAATTACTTTTTCAATTCTCGATTTTTTTTATACACGACTTAAAATTTTAGCCTAAGTTTATACAATTTTTGGGTTACATATATGTCCATACCCAATTTGCTTTAGAATTTAAATTGTGCCAGTTTTCGAGATTAAATTTTAAACCAGAAATGTCTTAACAATTAAAAAACATAAAAAACAGTTCAGGACCAGTTGCCAGGACTCAAGCCGATGCTCCCCGCATCAAAGTCGCCTGCTCTACCCACTGAGCTACGGCGCACACAAAACTGTTCCGCGAAAAATCCAATGACTTGAAAACTCTTTCAGAAATAAATGAAAAAAAATTTTCAAAAATGTTTGACTATTCAAGATTGGTGTAGGTTATTTAACGGTTTGGAATTTATTACAAAAACGTTTCAGAAATTGCTTAAACCGACGAATGGTTTACAATTTCTTCTTCTTTAAATGGTCATCGAGCCGCCTGGGCGATTTTGACCGTCCAACATAGCTCGCCAGTCGTTTCTTCGTTGTTATTTTCGTTCGTCGAGAGAGGACTTTACTTTTCAATTGTCTACTCAGTCCGAAGTAGCATTTGTTTGCAAGAGTAATTCTTCGTCGGATTTCTAGGCTAACAGTATTGTTGGTGTTAATGCTGGTTCCCAGGTAAACGAAGTCCTTTACTATTTCGAAATTATTGCTGCCAACAGTGGCTTGGTTGCCAAGGCGCGAATGCGCTGACTCTTTGCATGATGACAGAAGGTACTTCGTTTTGCCCTCGTTCACCACCAATCCCATTTTCTCCGCTTCTTTGTCTAATTTGGAGTAAGCAGAAGTTACGGCGCGGTTGTTAGGGCCAATGATATCAATATCGTCAGCATATGCCAACAGTTGCACGCTTTTATAAAATTTTGTTCCAGCGCGGTTAAGTTCTGCAGCTTGTATTAGTTTCTCCAGCATTAAATTAAAGAAATCGCACGATAGGGGGTCAACCTGTCTGAAACCTCGTTTAGTTTCGAACGGCTCGGAGAGGTGCTTTCCAATTCTGACCGAGCTGGCGGTGTTGCTCAAGGTCATTTTGCATAGCGGCATCCTTTTCGTGCTATCGAAAGCGGCTTTAAAATCAACAAAGAGATGATGTGTGTCGATTCTTTTCTTACGGGTTTTTTCCAAGATTTGCCGTATTGCAAAAATCTGGTCGATAGTAGATTTACCAGGTCTGAAGCCACACTGATAAGGTCCAATCAGTCTGTTCACATCAGGATTCAGTCTTTCGCACAATTCGCTTGATAGGACCTTATATGCGATATTCAAAAGGCTGATTCCGCGATAGTTGGCGCAGTTTGCAGGATCGCCCTTCTTGTCGATTGGGCAGAGAACACTTAGATTCCAATCTTCAGGCATGCATTCATCCGACCATATTCTGCATAGAAGCTGATGCATGCGTCTTACCAGCTCCTCGCCTCCGTGTTTGAATAGCTCAGCAGGCAAACCATCAGCGCCAGCGCAAGTCAAAGTGTACGAAAACTCTTTTTTTATGTTTTAGTTTTAAGAGCAACCGATTTATGCCTTATTTCTTTGATCAGCTAATTTCATTTTTAATAGCGTCAACAATTAAACACCATGCTGATCATTTCTAAAAATAACAATTCATATTTGTTCTTTTGTTGTCGAAACCGAAATTGTAGCTCCTGATGTTTTTTTTTATATAAGTTTTGAGACAACCAAATTTTATATTTTTAACTCTTACTGTGGTTGTTGTTGTTGTTAACAGTGCTTCGCCCTGCCCAATGGGCTCGATCAGTCTAAATTGTCATCAGGCTCTTCTAACGGAAGTCCGAGGAAAGGCGCAGTTTCCCCAGGGTTGGACCAGACTGATGTAGGTGTTAGAAGAGTGGGTTCAACTGAACAGGAGAAGAGATGTATGGTGTCATGAGGGGACATACCACATGCAGGGCATGTGGTTGGTATGTTGGGGTTCAGTCTGGTTTCAGTGTAACCCTGTTTAACTCTTAATGTTTTGCATTACTTCAAATGTAGTTTTGGTATTGGTATACTTACTATTTTAAATGTTTTTAGTTTTGCTGTATGAAATATCGATTTAAACATCGATTTATCTCCAAACAAAAAAATATATTAATGAGTAATCGATTTTTCCGACACTACATCACATCCCTGTTGAGGGATTGCAAGTATTAGGGTGAATGAAATACCAGATCAATAGTTAAAGACTTAAATTGCCATTTGGAAACACAAAACATTATTTTCTGAAATCTAATCAGCTGACACCAACATCATTACAACTAACCCGGCCAGGACAGCAATTTTGCTTGGCTTATCTTAAGATGAGTTCGACGATGGCTTACGGGTACAATAACCAATCATAACAGTTTTTTTTGTCAAAAGATGAGTCGACTTCTCAATCGTCTACTAATTTGAATACGCTGCGGGGTATATGATATTCAGCGCCACCCAAAATTGTTACCTACTTTTTTCTTTTTATTTTATTTTCTCCTGCATTTACAAGTATTTTATAACAGCGCAAAAAAAATTGTGTTAACTTTTTCATTCTTAGTTCGGAATGGCCTCTTTTGTTGTTAGTGGCCGCATTTGTTGCAAGAATCAGGAAAAAACAATAAAAGAAATTTAGAAAAATAAAACTCTAAAATGTGCGACTTCTTTTAAGGATCTATTCCGAAAGGATAAATGGATTGTCGTTAGTTGTCGTCCACAATTTTGTTTTGCTTCTTAATTTTTTTCTTGTCGTCATTCACTTGTGTCATTTGTTTTTCTATGCTCAGTTACTTAGCTACTTCATGGTTGTAGATATGTCGGTATGTTGGTGAGTGACGTGGGTTCTTTAGCCCGTAGACATTGAATGCTCTGATAGTAAAATTTCAAATTGTTGCTGATTGCACTTTAAATGACAGCGAGATACCGAGTAATTTGGATTTACTTTTCCCTAAGTACGCAAGTGTGTTTGTGTAAGTGGGTGTGCCATTTTTTGTCCTCTTATAACCCGGCAAAAACTTGTGTCACTAATATTTAAAAAGAGTGGTACGCGATTAATCCCTTTCCTGTACAACGGGTTACACTTTAATATAAGTCGATTTAAATTTGTGTGGCATACTTATAGTACAAGTAATGACTATTTTTATTTTTTACCCATTCTTGAGTACTATTTTATTTTTCATAATAAAACTCAAAGCATCATATATCCTGAAGTATGAAAAATGTAACCTTAAAAATTTGAACGAACATACCTCTTGCTCTGAAGTGCGTGACGCCAAAGATAGCTTATTGAAAGTTCTACTATAAATGGTTGAAAATGGGTATGAAAATATTCGTGCCTTATTTCCATCTTATAAATACCCATTTCCATTACTAAATACTTCTTTTCTCTATTTAAGGTAGAGTTTTCAAAAATGTATCTTTAGGATCAAGAGCTTTAGAGTAAGAAGTTTTTTAGCTCAAAATTTTAAGCCGAAATTCCGGATAGTTCAGGATATATGATGCTTTAAGTTTTATTATAAAAAATAAAATAATACTCATTATGAGTAAAAAATTAAGTTAATCATTATTTGCGGTCCTTGCTTATAGGGGTAGAAAGACATGTCGGAACGCACTCGTTATGTTAGAAAGAGGATGATTTCGATCACTCAATAACCGATTGTTTTTGGTTAGAGATAAATTTATTTGTGAAAATACGATTTTTGTTCATAAATATATATATGTATGTATAATTAAATAAAGCGAAGTGTAAGACAATAAGTTTAAAAAAATAACCAAATGAACGATAAAAATAATACAAAAGAAAAACGGTAGAAAATACAAACATTTGTTAGTCTCAAAACTAAAATGAAAATATATCACACGCCAGCTTTAACATTTTACGAAACTAACAATAAAATTAACTGATGAATATTAAAATAAAGAAAACGGAAATAGTCTGAGTTTACAACTCATTATTCCTTAAACTTTGAGTTTATTTTATAAGCTCATAATGATAATTTATAGTTTTACGGATTTTTCATCCATCTCCCAGATGACACTTTTTCCAAAAAACGATTTAAAATGTCTTTTTTTTTTGGGCTTTGGTCACAGCCCACATTGCCAGGCACAAAAACACATGCTCTATCTCTCAGTCAATTCACTTCACATTTATCATTCCGTTGTTAGATATGTTCCGTTATCTTCACAGTTCCGTTGTTTTCATAAATTTACAATATTCCGTTTTTCCACAAACTCAAGTTTTTTTGCTTTCAAATTTATTAATTAAATACTCTTCTCGTTGTTCCTTTGTGGGAAGCCCAAAGGCTGTACTTGATACTAGCTCAAGGAAGCATTCGGCTTCCCAAGTTCACGAAAAAGGCGTGCAAGAGTCAACTCTCAAGTCCGTTTTTGAGGTCCAATCAACACCAAGTCTATTTATAAAATTGGTTGGCTCATAAGTGAAAAAAAAAAAAACAAATGTGTCCATTTCAACCCATATAATGTTATCAGAACTGGCATTGGTCGCATGCTCCTCTGTGACTCATTGCTGCTTCATCCTAGATTAATCGCATTTTTTGCAGGGAAGTTGAGTCAACATAAAATGCCAATGGTCCTTTTTTGTGTGTGAATTCTCTTGAGATAAGCATTTTATCTTTAAAACAGCACAGAAATAAAAAGCAATGTTTGCTAGTCAATGAATTAACTGATGTATGATTTCTGTAAGCAGGCAAGAAATTTGAAGAGAAAATATTTATCAGATTTAGCAGTTAAGAGATCAATGTACTTAGTTATAATTTGATGTAGGTAAGACAACTTTTATAGATTACTGTTATTGTTATAGTTTAACGTACTGAGAGAATAATGGGTTGTATCCTTTAACTTTAAACGAGTTATTCTTGTATATTTGTATATATTTGTATATCCACTACTATCTCAGGAAAGACTTAACCGATTTGGATGAAATTTGGTATATGGGTAGTATCCTTTGTTTTAAGATTTTCTACTTTCGTGTTGCTACTTGGGGTGGTTTACAGGGTTGCCACATATATACATTTTTTTTAAATATTAAGCAATATATGGGAATATGGGTATCAAATGAAAGGTATTTTAGGCCGTATACCAACCAAAGTATTTTCGAGTAGGGTTGCCACCTGACCGCATTTTATTTATTCCTTCAGATATCGACCACTATCTCGGGAACGGCTAAACCGATTTAGATGAAATTTGGTAGATGGATAGTATGCTTCCTTCTAAGATTTTCTACTTGGATGTTGCCACTAAAGGAAGCTTAGAGGGTCGCCACCTTTCCGATTTTTTTTTAAATATTCAGCAATACATGGCAATATGGGTATCAAACGGAAGGTATTTGAGGCCGCATACCAACTAGAATATTTTTAAGTAGGATTGCCACCAGACTGCATTTTACTTATTCCTTCGTATATCGACCACTATTTCGGGAACGTTTAACCAAATCCTACCAATGATTCGCGTTTACTTTTTGTGGTTAGTGTTCGATATTTTGGAAATCTATTTTGGAAATTTATGCTCTTGGTAAGTGAGATTATGCGACAAATTCAAAAAATACCGAGCAAGGCTCGGCCACCCAGGTACTTTACCTTTATTATACTAAGCTGGTGACCCGGGTACCTCATGTGTATGAACTTTAACAAAACAATGAAGATTATTATAAGGTAATCAAAAGACTTTGAAGATATAATAATTCGTCCAATATACTTTACACTGACAGACATAACTGAGACTAACTTTTTCATAATTTTTATTTTATTTGTGTGCGCTCTGTGTCACAATTATTCATACATGAAATTGCGTCGGATGTTAAAAATTTGAATAAAGAAGATATCGTTAATAAACACGATTAAGAAGACTATGACAAAGGCCGGAGTACTGATGAAGTTGAACCGCCAGAAATGTGATGTAATTTAAGGCAAACGCCGTTTGGTATATTAACCCTATATCTCAAGCTAATGACTTTTAGCAACACCAGCTAAGTCAGAATCGATAAGGACATATCCGAACCTTTCGAAACTAAACGAGGTTTCAGTCGGGTTTGCAGGTGAACGAGGAAAAAACGAAATACTTTCTGTCATCTGTAAAGAGTCAGCCCATTCGAGCCTTGACACCAACGCCACTGTTGGCAGCCATAAGTTTGAAATACCCTTGCCAATAAATGTTACTTTGGACTGAGTAAGCACTTCAGAAGCAAAGTCCTCTCTCGACGAATAAAACTCAAGCTCTACAAGTCGCTCATAGTACTCGTCGTGCAATATGGAACAGAAGCATGGACGATGATAGTCGGCCCTTGAAGTATTCGAGAGAAATATGCCGACGGTGTTTATCGAAGAAGAATTAATGATGAGTTGTACAGGGTGGCTAATGAAAGCCGCTACCAAAAAAAATTAAATAACTTTTTTTCTATTTAATGAGTCTGGTTAATTTTTTTTTTTTTTTTGCAGATTGACTTTTACATTTAACAAAAATGGATAACTGGGACACTGAAACAAGAATTTGGATTGTCCGCCGCTATCACGCACTGGAGTCCGTAGTTTCGGTTCAAAGAGAGTATAGGCGCACGTTTGGCGGCAATCCTCCGAGCAGATGGACCATAATAAGACTTGTAAACAATTTTGCCGAGCATGGGACAGTCAACAGAAGACCTTACCATCGAAACCCTTCAGTTCGAACGGAGGAAACAATCGCTGCTGTAGCTGCTGCCATACAAAACAATCCACGTGTTTCGACAAGAAGCTTATCTGCTCAAATGGGTGTAAGCAGACAGTCATTACAGTCAATTATGCACAAAGATTTGGACTTATTCCCATATAAAATTCAAATGGCCAACAAACTGAACGCTGCAGACTTGCCGATTCGCTTGGAATTTTGCCAGAAGATGCTTCAAATGGTGGAAGAGGATGGAAACATGTTGAACTGTCTTTTCATGTCTGACGAGGCCCATTTCGATTTAAACGGCAACATAAACAAACAAAATTGTCGAATATGGAGTGCTTCCAACCCACAGATACTCCATGAGACGGAATTGCATCCACTTCGTGTCACAGTGTGGTGTGCAGTTTCATCACGCTGCATTGTCGGGCCCTACTTCTTCGAAGAAAACGGTCACACCGTTACGGTTACTGGAGACCGTTACTTGAGCATGTTGAGAGAGTTTTTCTATCCAGAATTACGCCGAATGAGAATTTCTTTCAACTCTGTGTGGTTTCAGCAAGATGGTGCAGCTCCTCATATAGCCCAACCTGTTATGACAGAATTGCGACGAAAATTTCCCAATAAGCTGATATCCAGAAACTCCACATTCCGTTGGCCACCCAGGTCGCCTGACCTTACTGCACCTGACTTTTTCTTGTGGGGTTATTGCAAACAGGAAGTCTTCAAAGCAAAACCAACAAATTTGAATGAACTAAGGCAATCCATTCGAGAAACAATTGCGGCTATTCCTGTCTCAACTCTCCAAGCAGTAATGAACAACTTTTTGGTAAGATGCCGCACATGCATCGACGAGCAGGGGGGGCATTTAAATTCCATTATTTTTAAAACTAATTAAGCTATATTTAATAAAATTTAATGAGCTTTAACATGAATAAAAGAAAGATGAATTCCATACACTGAAAAAAAAATTATTTGAGTTTCTTAATGTAGCAAAATTCATCAGCTACCCTGTATGAGCTCTATGCAGACATCGGCATAATCCCACGAATTAGAATCCCGCGGCTACGTTGGCTTGGTCATGGGATACGAAAGGATCAAGATGCACCAGGTCGGAAGGTATAAGGGAGGTCCGTTGGAAAGACCAAGTGGAGAGCGATCTGCGATCCCTTGGCGTTTTGAATTTAGACGTTTAAACAAACTAAATGACAAACTAAGTTCTGTTGGCCTATATTTCTATGTATGTTTGTCATGCTAAAACGGATATACGCAATATTTCAAAGGAATGGAGCTACTCGAACTTATTCGATGTATAGAAATGGAAATCAACGGCAAGGATTTAGCTGATCAAATTATGGCTCCGTATTCAGGATCTTTGAGAGCGTTTCACCAAATATATTCCTTAGAAGCCCTTCACTTCGTTCCCTCATCATTGTAACATTTTTAAAGAAAATTGGCAGAAATCGTAAAGAAAAGCAAGTCACGTTCAACAAGTCTGATGCTGAGATGATCTTTAAAGTCTTCAAAACTTAGTTTAGTTAAAAATCCAAACAAAAATATATCTTACAGTTTTTTTTTCTTGGACTTTATATGAGACTTAACATCGAAAAATCTTTCATGTTGCGCTAAAGACGAAAACAAAGATATCAAGAGGAATATGAGGATGAGTTCTACCGTAGCACGATAGGTAGACATTATTAGATATTAGATCCATCCCGGTGAAACCCGCTTTGAAAATACTTAATTTTTTGTTGTCATATTTTAGTTCAGTTATGCTGGCTTGCTATAAGGATACAACATGCGGTGAGAATGACCGTTTTCGTGATTTTAAAAGGGAGAAAGACTTCCAACAGAAGGAACAGTAAAACTTCTGCAGAATACTTTTCTCGAATTAAGTGTCATCCTATCCACGTTTCAAATGGTTCATGAATTCGAAGAGTTTATCAGGAAGGGCGTGATTACGTACTTAGGGAGCGTGATCCTTTCACTTCGAAGTTTTCTAATCAATACAAAACACTACATGCTGGCACTCTTTTTCATGTTAAGAGTGGATCCCAAATGTTAGATCTAGTTTAAAATTAATATCAGCTTACAGTCCCGCGAAGGCGCAGTCTCAAAAATTTGTTTATTTTTTTGGTAATAGCAAGATCATTTTTTTCTCTTTATCCAGGCGAAAAAGGCAAAACTTTTGCTATCTGTAAGCTCTTGTGTATGACTATAGCTAATTGGCTTAGCTCTTCTGCTTGAAATATATTCACCAGAAAAATGGCTAACACTGACTGTACTTCCTGATTTTAACAGAACTGTTGGCCTTGTTCGCGGTAGTAAAGGTTTCCACCTAACGCTTAAATTTATGATAGAGTTTATAAACAATTTTTTTAAGCCAACATCTCGATCTTCTCGTACTTACGCACATTAATACAGCGCACAATTTTTGCTTCATAAACAGGTTACCTCGCTGGGCCGAGCATTTTGTTGACGTGCTAGATCCGTGGAGACAATCAATAAACTTTGTATTGTGTGTGCAACTTTCCGAAGTAAAACTTTCTTTGGGTCTCAGTGCGTGGTGTCTTCAGTCCAAAGAGTCAATTGACTATCTAAATGGTAGTTCGATTGCAAAGGAGACTTCGAACAATGCTAACATCTAGGGCCATAGGGCTTTGATTGCTGTCAATCATACGTCTTCAATTTGGTTTCAGGGTTTTTGATTAGGAGGCAGCCAGTTAGCTTGTTTCATCTTTTAATACTTAAACCTTACACAATACATCCATATTTCGGGATGCGAAGAAACCAATCCACGAGCTCCCGAAATCCCGACTTATTTAGTTTGTATTTGCTCTAAGGAAGTCATATTTTCTCTCTCGTCATATTTCCCCTCATTTGTTTTTGCCTTTCATCAGCTGCCATTTAGTGTAAACTCCAGATTCAACTTTGACTTTGCTGCAAATATTTAATGATTGCATAATTAAGAGCTATTTACCATTTAGAGAAAAAATTAAAGAAAATATACAACTTCCTGTCTTGCATATCCTCCCTGGTCGTTGGTTGCTTACTGCTGGTGGCGCTTAGCTAATTTAGACTTTTTACCTTTTTTTCTTCATATTTTGCCATTGCCATTTACCATTTTCAAGCGAGATTGTAATCAAATACTTCCTTATTTGACATTTTATGCAATCAAAGCAAAAAAAAAAAACAAAACCAAAAAATGTTTGAATGTAGAACAAAAGGTTCGAGATATTATCAATTACTTGCTGAACTATGTGGGCACATTAGGGTGCTTCCAATTTTGAATAGATTTCTAAATGTGGAAAAATGTATTTCTGTTTGTATCTCAATAGTTTAAATACGCTAGGATTCAACTGAGTTATTCAATAATCATCATCTTTTACCTCCACTAGCAAGCCGTCTTCTCAGTTATCCTCCTTCTGTTTTTTCCATCTTAGTGGAGGCCTCCCCCTTCCTTTAATTCACATATATGCGTACAGCTCCTACGGCTCATGCGTACAGCTCCTACGGCTCATCGCTAAAATGCCTTCAATACCCTAATTTACCCTAATTGGGCATACATCAAAGCAGATATGATGAGAGACTTATAGACAGTGAGCTCTGTTCGTCCAGAGAAGACTTTACTTCTCAGTTGTCTGCTGCTTGTTGACAAGAGTGATTCTATTTTGAAGTTGTAGACTTTCATTATTTTCGGACGTCGGAGTTGTTCTTTATTTGACGACTGAAAAAATACTACGACTTGTCCTTTGTTCTTCAAGATTTCCTTAAATTTAGATTCACAAAAAAAAAAAATTTCCCTTTTTTACCTTTCACAAATGTGAGTGATTGATTAGCAAGCAGTTAAAAAGGCAAAAATCCTAATACTTGCATCACCAGTTCTGTACGCTTTATAAATATCGCAGCCCAGCCGGTATTCGGCCAATAAGAACCCTCAATCTGATTTATAGTTGATAATTATATGAATGATACATTTTTAACACCAATAATTTGACGCGATATACCACCGAGTTGTTTAAGGCTGACATTTTCTTCCAATCCTTAGTATGATGCTTAGAAATTTCCCTACAAATTGGCGGGAGCTGCATGCTTATGACGACTCCGAATCGCGTCTACCATGACAAATGAATTTTTGCTGTAAACCTTTTTCAGAGCAAAAATACAATCGCAGAGTTTCGATTGTATATCCTAGGTTTTGCTGGCAATAATACAATCTAGCCCCAGATCGACTTTGGCGCTTATGGCTTACTGCAACAATTATTATAATTCCGTTGGTAAAACAGTTTCATAATTTTTTCCACACAGAGTGGGACACCCTCTCATAAGTATATATATCGCAAAACAATGAAATTATAGCACTATTGTTGTTGTATATATGAGCATATGTATGAACCCACATATGTGAATGCGCTTTTATGTGACCATCGAGTCACTATTGTTTATGAAGCTCTTATGAATTTGATTAATGTAGGAATGATCGAGTGCTCCACAGTATTCTTGTTTTACCTCCGTCATACTCAGATCGCTCTGTCCTAGCCCTACTCTGTGCGGTTACGTGTCCATGCGTATGCTTTTGTGTATATGAGCTTGTCACTGCAACGTTCCATTTAAGCATAAATACCCTGCAAAAATGCCATTAGTCTAGGATGCATCCGGGATGAGTCGTTAAGGAGATGCCACTAATGCCAGTTCTGATCACTTTGTATGGGTTAAACTGTTTACATTTGTTTGACAATGTCCTATGAAGAGACCAATTGTACCCATTTATACCCGAACGGGTACGAAAGGACTAGTCCACTTTCTACCCAAGCGGGTACATTTAAATCCTATAAGTAGGCCACAAAAACTAGAATTTACTTAGTCCCCTTCGAGTATGATACACAAATAAAAATTTACTTATGTATTTATAATTATAGCCAACTGTAGACTAAAAGGATTAATCGCGGATCGCTATCTTTAGAGATTAGTTACACGATTTTTTGCAGGGTATTTATGGAAGCATTTGTATGTGTACGGCATCCTGTGGCGTTTTAGTAGATCCACCTTTGTTTCACGCTTTATTCAGTTAACAATAGATGGACATATATTTATGGTATGTGATATTATATATTTGTATTAGCGTTGATTAAATGCAATGCTAGAAATGTGACTTATTGTTCATTTGAAATTATCTTCATTATTTTAGTAGGCCAGAAATTATGTTTGCTTGACTTAAGCTATGTTGAATAGCTGGTCAAAAAATACCTGCGAGCTAAAGAAAATCGAACAATTTTTTTCCGAAGTTGTACAACATACGTCGGTTCGTTATCGAAAGTCATTATCAGTGGCTGAACTAGGACTTAGCTTTGGGTGGTACACTGCTGACTGGTATACTAGAATTTGCGAATCAGTGGCCATCATGAAAATGCAAGTGCTCAGACGCTGCGAACTGTACAGATTTTTAAGGAGAGTATTTTGAGAACAATGAAGCGATTTATTAGGGAAATTTCCCCAAATGTATACGAGTATATCCATTGTTTTGCGCAGTATATCTTAGACCTGACATACTCTGTTCTAAAAAAATTTCACTTTTTTCTCTCTCTATCTCTCATTTTTTGTAACACCGTCTCTCTCTCTCATACATATATTGCAAAGAAACGGTATAAACATCGTAAAAAATCTCATAAAACTTAACTATTAAGTTGTTGAGGCCAGTTCGCGCGTTCCAGGGCCCTTAAATATAAAAATCTTCTAAATAAAAATGAATGTGTGTCCGTGTGTCCTTTATAGACAGCCGAAGTAAGTACCGATTTCATCAAATTTTTACAGTATATTCTTAGGCGCACTGCCCTGTAGTCAATTCTACGGCTCAACTAGTTCGAGTTCTGTAATTTTTCCAATTAGCAACTGGTATTTTTAATACGGCGATGCCCTACGAGATGGCAATTTTCCACTTATGCATCAGCACCATACCAATTCGCATACTACTCAGTCTCTGCATCAACAATATACCAGTTGACATACCAGTCATCATATACATCAATATCATACTATTCAAAATACTAGTCTATATATACATCAGGATCCTACCAGTTCACATACTAGTCAGTACATATGCCAAAATCATACCGGGCGTCATACTAGTCAGCCTATGCATCAGCATAATACCAGTTACTGTACCACTTCATAGTAGGTTACACGAAACTTGCATTACAAACCACTTTAATGAAAATTCAGTCATCATATAAAAAATATGTGCCTATCAAAATAAATATTACTTCACTATATAGGACAATTGAAGATAATTTCAACAAAAATTTAGTCGCTATTCATAACAATTTTGCCCTTGGAAAACATTTATAAAAAGTAATTTTCTTCTTTTTTAAATAGTCCTTTTTTCAATGAATTTTATAATTGATTTTACAGGAGAAATTTTTAAATTTTCTTGAAACATTTTATGGAAAATTTAAATATTAATCTCAGATAGAATCTAAGTCATACTTGTAAAAATATCTTTATATAAAATTAAGGAAATTTAAGGAAAGATTAGCCTTTTATGGAGAAAATTTTAAGTTTCGGTGTTCTTTGCAAAATAAACATGCAGGCAACTCGAGTATAAAATTCTATTACATAATGTGCAAGTTCTTGGTAACTAAATTTTTTTAAAAGTGCTATTTTCAACCACCTTGTTATTGTACGTGTCTCTGCACAACAACTTCTAAACAATTACGTTATTCTTTGTTATTTTATTTATAAAAACTGCATTTCACAATCACAATAAGTGAACCCTGGAAAATAGTAAAAACAATTCAATATTTTGTTCATGATCCAATAATATATATCGTGTTATTAGACCAACTGATTTTTACTTTTTTCTCGAATTTTGACTGTACATTCATTTCTCAGTGTGATTTTGATATTAAACTCACAAATTACAAAAACAAAATACATGCAAAGTTTATGTATGGATGTATGTGTGTCGCAATGCCTTCACCTTACTAGTTCCGCCATGATTTTGTTAAAGAATTTGTTAAAAACTTTTTTGTCAGAAAAAGGTTACTTTGATTATTTCAAAAAGAAAGGTTATTTACTTAATAAATTGCTTTGACAAAGGATAGTTTCGTTTTCGCTTTTTTTCGTGGTTTAATTTGAGCACTGCTTAAGCTTTGGTTTCCTCCGAAAGCGGTGCCGCAATGTAACGTTCGCTATATGGCGGCCGCTATAGTTACTGTCATTAGCGGTACCGCTTTCTTGTAAAGTTCGATGAGCGTTGCGGTCAGATTTTGTTTCCACTATTTTGCTGCCGTCTCTCTTAGTTTTTAACTTTTTTTTGATTTCTAATGTTTTTTTCAGAATAACAGGAATGCCAAAATTGCTGTTTTGTGCAAGAATATTTGAAATATTTGATTGAATTCTCACCGTTTTGAATATGACGGTGGATATACAACAGGTATATAATCATAAACGCGATATACAACAGGTATATCATCATAAACCTCCTAAGAGATTTTTGCGCCAAGCTTCTCTTCCAATTTGTGGTGTGCCGATTTGAATTTTCCCTACAAATTGGTGGGACCTACAGTTTTTTGCCGACTCCGAATGGCATCTACTAAATAGACGAATTTTTGCTGAGAAGCCTGTCATGGCAGAAATACACTCGGAGAGTTTGCCAAACCACTGCCGAGGGGCGACCCCGTTTTTGAAAAACTTTTTTCAAATCACTTTTGATGTTACCTGTACCAGGGCTCGAACCATGGACCTTCGGTGTGGTAGGCCGGCAACACTACCTCCACACCACGGCGGCCGCCATATTGAAATGTTTTTGACAACCTACTCTACCGATATGTAACGGCCGCTATATAGGTACACCGCTTTCGAGGAAACTAAAGCTTTACTCATTTTTGCGTCGCTGGTACACCGTTATGCAGTAGCGACGTCGCAAAAAATAAGGGTGATTTTGTTGATATGCACGCACGTACATGACCTCAGAATATTAGTTTAAGAGAAAATTAAAATGTAGGACGGTATTGTTAACTGAACGATTGCCGCCCCAATACTGAGTTGTTTTAGAGGGTATGAATAAGACCACGAAATTCTAGTTAATGAACGAGAATGTTTACTAACCAGTTGACTGCGGGGTGGTTACGGCATAGGCTATATATAGTTTTGGAAAAGTGGGCGGTGTCACGCCCCCAGACTATATACAATTTTAAATCGTCATAACTCTAAGAATATTTGATATAAATTAATGATATTTGGATATACGTATGTATCCTTTAGTTAAGATTTACATACTTTTTGAAAAATCGGCGGTCCCACGCCAACAAATTTTGTATTTTTTTGTGTTTCATTAATGTCTACAGTTTATTGTCGATGCCTTTGAATCTCTCACGGTAGGTTAGAAGTTCGTTGGGTACGACAGAGGCTCTATATAGTTTTTGGGGAAGCCCCCGGTTATATAAAGCTGAAATTCGGTATAGGAATTTATTTGGTTCAAGTTAATGATATTTTATATATAGATATGTGTTCTATATATCAAAAAAACCTTGGAAAAAATAGGCGGTACAAAGACTAAATAAAAGTTAAATCGCTATAATCGAAACTGTGTACATATCAGTCTCCGCAGAGGAAAAGGGAGAAGAAGGGGGGTAGGAATAGAAAATTTGAGAGTTAGAGGAGGTGTTAGAGGAAAATAAAGAGTGTAAAATAAACTAACGGGATATGGGGGTGAGAAAAAGCAAAAGTAGAAACAAAAATGAAGATATATGAATAAATTACGAGGAACCGCCTGTGGGGAGGCAAGAGAGTACAATTTGTTATATGTAAGCAACTTAAATTTTAGGCAGGACAACGTCTGCCGGGTTTGCTAGTGTAAATATAATTAAAATTAGTAAATTTTCTGTAATATTTTCGTTGTAAAGGAGGGTGTGTTTGTATCTTTAGCTCCAGTCAACCATACTCACAATTGAATTCACCTTCAAAATATGAGTTGAAGGGCCAAAAATTAAGATACAAAGTTTGATTCGGATAGTGGCGGAGCACTCTGCGAAAACCGGGTCTATATTTTTCATAAGTTTCAGATTTTTAAAAGATATGTAACTAGGCAAATAAGGTTTTGAATGATGAATGATATTTCGAATTTGTCGAACAAAAATACTGATTTTGAGAAATGTGGAGGAAGTAATTCAATTCATTTAAAGGAGATGTAGGTTGCAGCATCAAAGACCTTTCTAAACCTTTAAAGAAGATTTTATGTAGTCCTGATAGTACGTATAAAGGATGGTTGCATATTTATATGCATCAGTGCTTGGTGTAAATGTGTTGGGATATTATCCCTTAAACAACTTAAAAGTCAATTGTGGAGAGAAAGTTGAAGCTCCTAACTTTTCTAAATTGTTCACAGTTGTAATTGTCATAAGTTGTATATTGATTAGATAAATATTAAATAACTAGACGCATCTTCTTATCTCAATCCTTAAAGACACACAAGAGAAACATTACTTTCTCAAACAAAATCGGACTTGGTATTCAAATTAAGGAAATAATAAAAAAAGAATAAATTTCTCTGATCGGATTGTGATGTGAATTGTATTTGCATTAGTTCCACTAATCATTTTTGAGTCGATTACATTTCTTCTTCTACTTTCTCAATTAAAATAAGTAGCATAATACAGTGTATGGCAAAACTAAAGCACCAAAAAAGTCCCTCTGCTAAACATAATCAAATAAAATTTTATGTGTAGGTTTTTTATTGATGCAGGCCATATATTAGTTATTTGAAATATGAAATAAAAAAACTGTTGTCATTGTCAATTAAAAAGAATTAATTACAATTTTCAGCCTAACTAACAAATTTGTGCGACAAAACTAAAGCATCAAATCAAGGTAGGCCTTGTCTTTCCTTAAATGTGTTGTAAAAACATAAAAGCGCGGAAAACATGAGCCACAATAATCACGCCGACAACTTCTTTTATGTAGCCGTAGAACGCGCTTGGATGATCTATAGAAGTCTGAAAGATTTGCTGGAAATAATTATTTCTTGATACTTCGCGAAAAAAATTTTACTTAAATTTAATAAAATTAAATCAGGAAATACTATTTCAATGTGTTTAAACATTTTTAGTGGCCTTATTTAGCGTACTACGAACGTTTTTCTATTTAATTGGCTCCCTTAGCACTGTACAGGGAGGTGCTAGTGCACGAAAAATACCGAATAGTAACGATCATCCAATCTTTCGTGGACTAAAAATATTTCTTCTTATTTTCACAAGATGTTTTATGAAGGAATTTGTGATAGTCAACCAATGTAGGACCATCTAAAAATGTCCTCTTTAAGACCGATTACTTCACGTCGGAGCTTTGAAACCTCTTTGATTTCAGATGAAAAGAAATAAGTGTTTTCAAGATTCCACCTAAACTGGAGTGGTACAAAACGACGAGGAATCTTACTTTCTGTCAAATAAAACTTTTCTGAAATATTAGGACTGTCTGAGGCTTGTTCCCAGGCGTAAAGACGACGCTTACTTAATTTTACTATACTTTTTAATCGGTGAAACCTTACGGGTTAGGGGTTTAGAATATGGCCGAGGTAGGCATACCGGTCGTAAGACGCTACTAATATGCACCGAGGTAGTGACGTGCAACTTGATGGTTGATCTAAGGATATGATGCCTCTCACCTCTCATGACCCATTTCTCCTTCTTATGGAAGGAGGGGTGACATTACCGTGAAGGTTTCACTGGTACCACGACAGTAGGGCAGTACCGCAAGGGAGTACCGGAGCGTACCGAATTCATATCCGGCTAAGGACTTTCAGTTCGCCATCACTCCCCAAAAGTGTGTTTTTGTCATTACAACAACAACAACATCGGTGAAACACGGTTCAGGCAGTGTAGGGGTTTGTAGATGTTTCTCCTTTCAAGGAGTGGGTCCAGTTTATACGATTGAACTGGCATTGGATCATTTAATGTACAAAAATAGTCATAAAATCTTCATCCTATTTCTTTAGTGGGAAGGAATGTCATTAAGGTGGATCTATCAGGAAGACATTTTACCGAAACGTATAGCGGATTTCTTAAAAAATAGTTTAGGGCTAATAAGGTTGAAGTATTGTCGTGGCACCTGCTATTTAATCGAACATAGAATGTATAGAAAATGATGGATCCTAAAAATTGGGAGGAAAATTGCAGCAACAAAGATTCTGTGTTCGGACAAGTTGAGCAGGCGTGGAAAATTATTTCCTAGGATATTTTAATTAAATAATATACTCAATGCAAACCTGATGATGAACCTGCCATAAAGAGCCACTGACGGATAACTGGGTTTGTCCTATAGATATTTGATGGTGCATCGAATTCTTTGTACAGAATTTTTTTCATGAGCTAGTAAACTACTTTTATTTATTCAATAATACCTATGAAGTGTTCTTCTTGAATAAAAAGGACTAAACATTATGTAACTTTTACTAACTAATTTTTTGAGTAAAATGTTTTAAAGGTAATTTCGGTGCTTACGTTTTGTCACACACTGTATATATATATGCAGTTTAGTTAAAAGTACTGAGCATCTATGTGATTATTACAGTTTTCTTTTGAATAGTTAAGTAATGATTTATTAATAAATCAGTTCAAATACAAGGAATTAGTGATAAATAAAAATAAAAATTTAAGGGGTTCACAATTTGATTTCTTTAACAATATTAAAGTTTTATGGCAAGGAGCATTCATTATCTTTTTGGAATTGAAGGCAAAACTGCAGCGTCTTATACATTTAGGTACTTTTCACTAACCATGTGACCCTCGCAGATACCAAAAAACCTCGTATCATAATGTAACCGGAATGGTATGCCTCATCACTAGCCGCCTTACGAACGCTAAATTAGGTATTCCTAATACCTTTAGTAGAGGCAGAAAAATCTTTTTTGAAAACGTATTTTCCGATTCTTTCTGAAATCCATAGCTTCTTACGGACATCCCTTTAAAGTTCGCTCCACAAGCATTTGTCTAGCTATTCAAGTACTAACGGAATTTTACACTTTTTCTGAGAGGGCAGCTGCAATGGCAGAAGAGGATATTTTGGATTCGCGTGGAGGTTTTCAGTCTTCCGCTGCTCAAGTGCGGCATTTTCTTTCAAAATCCTTCGCGAGTACAGCTTCAGTAACAGAAGAGAAGTTTGCACTTTCCTGCTGCACTGGTGAGGCATTGTCTTATATATTTTTATTTATTTTGGTGGTGCCTAATGCTTTGGCCAAGGCTGTACACTAAGATACAAGCTCATGTTCGATTGTGTGCTCTTATTCTGTAAGCCTTTTTCTCATCGTACCGGGAGACATAAAAAAATATACCGCACTAATAACAATATACAAATATAGTAAAATAATTCAGGAAACACCATATGGCAATTTATTAAAAACCTTCAAACATACAAAACTCATGTTTATATATACTTTTATGGGTGTATGTACAATTTATTAAAATCCTGCGCGCACCTCATAATTGATCATCATATAAGGGAAGTAAAACCAATCAACAAAGAAGAAAAGCAAAACTTCCATAAAATGAACGAAACAAAAAAATTCTGTTTATAGGTAATCGCTGAACTTTGATTGAGTAGCAGATAAACTGCGGAAAGCCGACATATGTTTTCAACGCCCTTGCCTTTTTTATTTGGGCCATAACGCCTCTTAAATATATTGTTTTATAAAAACTTTGTGGCAGAATGAGCTTAATATAACATACTTATGTGCCTATACTTACGACGTATGTATGTAGTTAAGTATTTATGTGTAAACATTATTGCCTTCACACAAGCATTTTGATGTAAACTATTGTTCTTTTTATACACCCTCCAAAAAATGTTCAGTCTTATATAAGACTAGCAGACCCGGCAGACGTTGTCCTATGCCTGTGCCGTACCCAGCGAACTTCTGAACCCATCGTGAAAGTTTCATAGAAATCGCCTATAAACTTTAAACATTAATGAAAAACAAATAAAACACAAAAAATGTGGGCGTGGCCCTCCCACTTTTCCAAAATAATGTAAAACTTGACTAAAGGACACATATATGAAAATAACATTGATTTAGACCAAATAAGTTCAGAGTTATGACGAATTGTAATTTTATATAGCCTGGGGCCGTAGCGCCGCCCATTTATCCGAAACTATACTCGTATATAGCCTATGCTTTAACCTGTGATCGCAAGAATATACTGTGAAAATTTCATAAAAAGCGTTTGAGTACTTTGGACGCCTATAAAGGACACACAGACACACATTAATTTTTTTTATAAGATAAGATAAGATTGACTTCTTTTGAGCAAAAAGCTTCTAACATGAGAACTGAAGTTTGTACTTCACTGGTTCCACTGGAAAAAGATAGAGTGTCGAAGGCTGTAATCTCGGTAAAATTTTGAAAAAATTACAGGCACCGCAAAACAATATCTTTAAAAGAGCGGACTCTTTCCTGAAATAGTCATCAAATCGCTTGGGCTATTCTGACCGTCCAACATAGCTAGTCAGCTACAATGAAATTTTTAAACTAGAATTGCCCGATGGTAACTGACTGATGGTACGCAGACGACATTGCCGCAGTTATTACCACCCGGAACACAGAAAAAGCACGCAGGAAGCTCAACCAGTTTATGATACACTAAAAAGAAAGGCTTGACCTGAGTGGCCTGCAACTGCAGAGATAACTGAGCTGATTATCTTAACAAAATAGTACAACCCGTTAGAGGTTGGTTTCGAAACCCTCTCCAGAACTATAATATCAAAGAAATTATTTAACTATTTAGTCGTAATATTAGATTCCCGACTAACATACTGAACACATATTCTAGAAATGCTAAATGTGGACCGAGGAGCGACAAGTGCTCGAACAAAGTGTCGGCCAAATTACTGCCGTCACCCTGATGCAATACGAAAGTCCACGGACACACGGCTGGTGCGACGGTATCAGCTGAGTTGCATTAGGCATTTTTTCTTCTCCACCGGAAAAAAGCAAATATAGCTAGTGAGTCGTTTCTTCGTTGCGCCAACTTGCCCCAATTGGAGATACCACGGGAACGAATAACGGTCTGCACTTTGACCTTTCCATATAGGGACCGTTCTGATAGGAGCAAAAAAAAGGGGAGGATGTAAAAAAGGGGAGAGGACATAACAAGTGGTTTTCAGCGACATCGCCAGGTGGGGTTGAGATTGTAATGCAGGCTTTAACAGAGTGTTATTTTCGTTCTTCTTCGAGGGCACTGTACTTCTCAATTGCGTGCTTAGTCCGAAGTAGTACTTGTTTGCAAGTGTGATTCTTCGTGGGATTTCTAGGCTGATGTTAGTAATGGCCAACAGGTAAACGATGGTAAACGAAAACCGTTTGGTATTGGAAAAAAAAAAAATATAAAACAGACACTACCCTACTAGACGGACCTAACCACACTCACTAATACATGCAAGCGAAAATTGTAAATTACTAACACACACAAAGCCTTCTGTGAAGTTTTTTTTCTTTGTGTATCTTCTTCTTTGGTATTGTGAGCGAAATGTTAGTGCGTTGTAAAAAAATTTATAAAATATTTAATAAGGAGTTTTGCAAAGAAATTGCAACTAATACGCCTAGATAAGGCAAGTATATAGTGCTTATTATTGTTATTAAACAAGTAAAGTCCTGGTTTATATTTTTATGCACAAACATTTTCATATTTTCAGGTGGACGGACAAAGGAATTTTCAACTTGCGGCAAATGGAGTGAAATTATATTTTGTAAATGTTTAGTGGTATAAATATGTATTTATAGTTCTAATTGACTGTTGTGAACGTGAAAATTGTGTAATTTTAAATTATATTAAACATTAAAAACCAAATCTAATAACAAACCCAATTGTATTTTCATTGTTAGCTGTATATGAAGTTTCCATTATTTATAACCATTAGGCCTGGCGCATGTTTGCCGTACTCATAACCATTAGCGATTGCGTGCGTTTGCATTATACCTGACTGTTAGCGCTAACCCAACTTTTCATTACGGATAATGAGAGTGAAGAGTGCAGACAGATGTGGTTTTACATGCGCAAGAAAGGGATGCCGTATACTGTACGTGTGCACACGGACAGCAAACACATGGTTAGATTTGGCACACTGCTCTTCAGAAACTAATTGAGAAAAATAAGCAAAAATAACGCAAACGCAAGTCAGGCCGAGGGGTTATCTGACCAACCATTTAACTGGTACCTGTCTAGTAGGGTATACATTATACATCAATAACAAATAATTTATATAAAAGTTATTACATCCACAATTAGCAGAAATGTACGAATATCATTTCATAACTCATAACTGCAAACCATAACAAGATATATTGCATCAGCACAATTGAAATCATAACCGACTTATGCAACTTAGTAGGTTATTTGGAAATTGGCTGCCATTTATTATGGAAAGGAAAAAATAAATACAAAAATTAAATGCATTTTTTATTCGAACTACATAACTTTAAATTTAAAGTGTTCTACAATTGCAAATTGACGCACTTGAGTGAATAAATCAAATGGGTTGCACAGGTATTTTATTGGCTGCTCATTTGTGAATGGCTGTGCGAATAGGTAAATATAGTTGTCAAACCCGACAGTGAGACTTCAAACATTTTGGCTAACTAAGTAGAATTTTATGTAGTAATTCAGAACTACTTCCTTAGTGAACAAATTTTAGCAAACATGGATATACGTGTATATATTAAACTGGACCCAAAAAAAATTTTTTTTTTTAAATTGTCCTTATCTTCTGGAAAGGATTACTTTTAATGTCCCTAAGCGCAATTTTCGCGTCACTTACACTTTTTATTGCAAAAAGGTTAAAACAAAATTTGACAGCAATGCACTCCTTTCAAGATCTATGCGAGAATTTAGTATTGTATCTCAAAGTATTGTCATTGGTTTTTCAATAACAAAAGATTTGAGCCTAAATTGCAAACTTTTTTGAGCTACATATATATCCAAACCAAATTTGGTTTATAATTTAAATGATGCTA
The DNA here is from genome assembly GCA_949987695.1 of Merzomyia westermanni. Taxonomy (NCBI): domain Eukaryota; kingdom Metazoa; phylum Arthropoda; class Insecta; order Diptera; family Tephritidae; genus Merzomyia; species Merzomyia westermanni. The sequence goes on from OX465293.1 coordinate 83,418,900, forward strand.
GTTTTCGAGAAAATGAGCTTGAAGAAAAGAGTTTAAATTTTAAACCAGAAATGTCATAAAAATTAAAAAACCTGATAAACACTTGTATCAGTTGCCAGGATTCGAACCGACGCTCCCCGCATCAGAGTCATCTGCTCCACCCATTGAGCTACGGCGCATACAAAACTGTTTAAAGAAAAATTCAATGACTTGAAAAAGCTTTCCGAAATAAATGAAAAAATAAAAAAATGTTAGACTTTTTTTTCAATTAAGTTTTAAATGTAAACCACAATAAATTGAAGATTTGGAATTTATAACAAAAAAGTTTGAAAAATTGCTTAAACCGGCGAATGGTTTAAAATTTAGTCTAAAAATTTTATCCGTGTATATATTGGTGTGTAGAGTATGAATTTTCAAATTTATTTTTTATAATTTTAGTACGTACTATATCTGTAATATTTATATGCAAATTTACACATTGTAAATAAATAAATTATGTTGTTTTTGATATCAATATTGCTTTAAAACTACATTGAAGTAGGAAAATTGAACTGCATATAGTTTTGCAGGAAATTACATGCATTCTTCGTAATAATAAATAATGGTTCTAGATGAGGTAAAATACAAATTAATTCCATTGCATGAAAAAAAATTTTGGAACATCAAAAAAAGTACATTTTGTAACTTCGAAAAATTAAATGTTGATCACTCGGTAACGGTCGGACGAAAAATAACGCACTTTTTTACGATATTCTATTATATTTTACTAACTGATCCAATTTGTTGGAAAAAATTCACAATTGGCACACCAAAAATTGGAAATTGGGTGGTATGTCTCATAACTATTAAATAAAAATACGTATTTCACAATTTTTCGAAACTCGATTTATATTATATTTATAGCTATAAACATGTTTTCGAAGTTCATTTAAACAGAAAAATATAAATACGTGGCATTCAATTACAAACCATCAGCAGAGACAAAAAATTAGAACTGTTATAGTGAAAACAAGTAAGGAAGTCTAAGTTCAGGTGGAACCAACATTATATACCTAGTAGTGATCTATTATGGCATACTAATTTGCGCAGGTCTATTTTAATAAATTTCAGCTCGTATTATAAAGCCAGCTGATTGTTTTCAATAAAAACACTTCTTTCATGAGTTTTGTAGGGTAAATTAATTTAAAAAAAATATAAACGCATGGCGCGATATACAACATGTATATCATCATAAACCTTCTGAGAGATTTTTGGGCCGAGCTTCGCTTCCAATTGGAATTTTGCCCTGCAAATTGGCCGGACCTGCAGATTTTTGCCGACTTCGAAAGGCATCTTAAGTAGATCCATTTTTGCTGAGAAGCCTTCCATAGCAGAAAGGCACTCGGAGAGTTTGCCAAACCACTGCCGAGGGGCGACCCCGTTTTTAGAAACTTCTCTTCTTCTTCTCACACTTACAAACATTTCATGTACATTAAAGGTATGAAAATCAAAAAAGGTATATAACTTTCCCATTACAGTGGGATATTAACTACTTGCCTGGATATTTTACTTGTGCTTTATCCGATTTGCCAAATTTTCGGCAAGAGTATACTACATACCAGTAAGAAGCAGAGGACGAATTTTGATTGAAATATCTAGTTCAACCTACAAACAATCGTCTTTGAAAATAGCAGAATTTACCTTTATATGAACAACATTTTCGCCAAATATCGTTTCGATAAATAAATTTTTGCCGGAGTTATGGCATAATAAGTTTTGTACAATACTCCACTATAAAAAGGGCGGGGCCGCGCCCATTTTAAAAAATTTATATTTTTGGACTTTCTTCGTTCACGGACACTTTGAAAGTGAAATATAAATGATATAAAGAATTTTTACGCAAAGTTATTGCTATTAAATATATCTATGATCCTTTTAAAAATCTTTCGTATAAAAGTGGGCGTCGTTCTTAACCGATTTCGCCCACTGTTTTCCGGAACATACGAGGTGTGTTCAAAAAGTATCGCGAGTTTTGTGTTTTTTCAAAAATTATTTATTTATTCATGAATATCTATTTTGTCCCCTTCAAAGTAATCCCCATGAGATATTATACACTTGTGCCAACGGTTTTTCCAATCTTCGAAGCACTTCAAAAAATCATTTTTTTGTATCTTGTTCAGCTCCTCCTTCGATGCCGTCTTTATTTCGTCAAGAGAAGCGTAACGTCGTCCTTTCATGGGCCTCTTCAGTTTAGGGAACAGGAAAAAGTCACAGGGGGCCAGATCTGGGGAATACGGTGGCTTCGGCATCATTAGTGTGTTGTTTTTGGCCAAAAAGTCGCGCACAAGCAACGATGCGTGAGCAGGGGCGCTATCGTGGTGCAAAAGCCAATTTTTGTTCTTCTTTGCACATCTTCTCGGCCTTCTGAGAACATTTTGTACCACCGATAAACGTTGCTTCGGTCCAAGGTAGCTTCTCCGTATGCCACAGTCAACATTCGGAATGCATCCGCGCACTTAATTTCGTTTTTCACGCAAAATTTGATACATGTTCTTTGATCCATTTTTTTGAATAGGTAAAAATCGAAGACGATCCAAAACACGTGCAAGCAAAGCAGCTGTCAACAATTAACTGAACATTCAAAATGGCCGAGCTTGTCGGCATAAGTGAGAGACATGAGTACCAACATAACGCCACAAAAAATTCGAAATTCGATTATACGTAACCAGCGAAAATTCAAAATTCGCGATACGTTTTGAACACACCTCGTACCTTGTATTAATATAAATGTGTGTGCTAAATTTTATTTCGATATCTTGAACGGTTTTTGATTTATGATTAATATTATTTCTAATTTTTACTTAATCAAAGTGGGCGGTGCCATGCCCATTTTCAAAAATTTCTTGAAACATTTATTTTCTGCCTTTACATTAATGTACAAACCAAATTTATCCTTATAAGTGTATATGTACTAACCTTTATTGTATTTTCGAAAATACTCTATATATGAAAAGTGGGTGTGGCTATCATCCAATTTCACCCATTTTAAATAGCGCTCGGAGATGAGTGCCAAGGAACCTGCGTACCAAATTTCATTAAGATATCACAAAATTTACTCAAGTTAATAGACGGACGGACGGACGGACGGGCATTGCTTAATCAATTTCTCGTTTCCTCCTGAACATTTTAGTATATATAAGTCAATATCTATCTCGATCCGTTTATTGCCTTGTGTGCGTAGCACTACTTGGTATAAAAAGAATAAAGGATGTAATGATGACAACTCTTACTAAACACCTAATTTTATTAAAAAACGTGATCTTAAATCATTCGAAGTACTATTTTTTGCTATAACTCAGCGTTGATAGCTATAACTTTAAAAATAATTCGAAATTCGAAAAACTGGCACAAAAGTATTTTTCATTGTCGTCTGAACTATACAAACAATTTTCACAAACAAAGTCGAACTTCGAAAAAAAGTTGCCCACTTCACAAATTGTTACCCATCTTTATCATATAAATTTTACTTATAGAAAAGTTATTAGATTTAGAGTTACACCAGCTATGCTCATCGAGGACATTTCGCCCGACTGAATAAATCTAATATCTACAGGGTGGCGCAAAAGTAGTCCTCCTATCAGAAAATGCTATAAATTTTGCGATTGGCCCCTAAAGTCAGTTCTGTTTTGACATTTGTGTAGTAAACACATGCGAAATACACGTTAATAAACAACGTTACGCTACACTGCTCCAGAACGCGGAATATTGCTGACTATTTATTTGACCAATAATCGGTCGGGGCCAAACGGTTACTGTGAATGGTGAGCGCTACAGAGCAATGATCAACGAGTTCTTTTTGCCGCAACTTGATGAATTGGGATTGGAAAACATGTGGTTCCAACAAGACGGTGCAACAGCACACACTGCACGTGCCAAAACCGATATGTTGAACATCGGTAGCTTACTTTTGCGCCACCTTGTACTACTGAAGCGTATTCCAAAATTGGTCTTCTCTCTATCTCTATGGCGCGATATACAACAGGTATATCATCATAAACCTCCTAAGAGATTTTTGCGCCAAGCTTCTCTTCCAATTTGTGGTGTGCCGATTTGAATTTTCCCTACAAATTGGTGGGACCTACAGTTTTTTGCCGACTCAGAACGGCATCTACAAAGGAGACGAATTTTTGCTGAGTATCCTTCCATGGCAGAAAGACACTCGGAGAGTTTGAAAAACTTTTTTCAAATCACTTTTGATGTTACCTGTACCAGGGCTCGAACCATGGACCTTCGGTGTGGTAGGCCGGCAACACTACCTTCACACCACGGCGGCCGCCAAAATTGGTCTTACAAACGAAATAAAAACGGGTCAATGAATTTGTTGGACTAGCGTTAATGAGAGCCAACACTCCTTTAGCCCTGCTGACTATATTATCAATATGAGATTAAAAATCTATTATAGGGTCCATTATGACATCTAAGTCAATGAAGCTTCGGTATTCGCCAGTGATGTAACTATGCACCGTAATGGTGTCTTATTGAAACATATAGATTTGCATTTTTTCAGATTAAGTGGTATGCTGTGTCAAGTTATTTATATGTCTGTCATTATGATGGGCATAAAAAGATTAACATTATAGGCAATTACTTTTATTCTATTTCGGTCTTTATTTTGTAAATTTTTATAAAAACTTTTTCAGAGCTCTAGGCCATATATATGTAAATTGAAACACCAAAAATGCTTATTTTACATATAAATTATATAATTGTCGAGTTCTGTGTTTTCGATATTTCGATTTCAAACTGAAATCATCTTCAGGACTGAAAGGTATATAAAAACAAAAACATATTAACACATAAAACATAACAACATTCCATAATTTTGAACTTACACTCTTGAGTGCACCTGATCGACTAATTTAATAAATCTTAAAATAATCAAGTACAAGGGAAAACGATAAACAAAAAAGTAAACATCTAAAGACCGCAATAATAAACAAATTTTTACATAAACAACAATACGTTAAATAATAAGCAGTAAGTGGCGCTCAGCACATTAGCGTTGGGACAACATGTTTGGGACGACACTCTTCTCACGAGAACTTGCAGTTGTTGTAATCAATCGACGATAGGTTGCCGCGCAGCCTTCTATCGGCAATGATACTGAAATAACAGTAATTCTCTGAAAATAAATTCCATACGCTGGGGTATAAGTACATTCAGAAACTAGGTCTCTTTTAACACCTAATTCGAATTTAGGAGAGTAAATTTAAAGTAACCGCCCGTGTTTGCTCCACTGAGTTAAGCAGCTCTAGTTTTTTGTTTCACCCTCCACGTACGAGTATGTAAGAAACTCGAGGTTTATTTTCCTTTAATTTCGTTGCCAACTTTATTCTCTGCTCCCTAATTAAGGATATAAACCAACAAAGTAAAGTTGCCTTCAAGTCGTTATTTGTTAAGACTGAGAGCAACTCAAAGATTTATATGGCTACCATTATTCTCTATATAGTCCAGCCCCAGGTAAACCTTGGCCTGAAGTTTGTGCGGGTTTAGTAATTAATATTTCGTGGAGTGTCGCCGTGGTAAAAATGCCAGTAGATCTAGTCGAACTAGTTGAGCTTTATTCCAAACTCGTATGCTGAACCAATTTGCAACCTGCTGGGCACACCGATATATACTTCTATCTCTATGGCGCGATATACAACAGGTATATCATCATAAACCTCCTAAGAGATTTTTGCGCCAAGCTTCTCTTCCAATTTGTGGTGTGCCGATTTGAGTTTTCCCTACAAATTGGTGGGACCTACAGTTTTTTGCCGACTCCGAACGGCATCTACAAAGGAGACGAATTTTTGCTGAGAAGCCTGTCATTGCAGAAATACACTCGGAGAGTTTGCCAAACCACTGCCGAGGGGCGACCCCGTTTTGAAAAACTTTTTTTCAAATCACTTTTGATGTTACCTGTACCAGGGCTCGAACCATGGACCTTCGGTGTGGTAGGCCGGCAACACTACCTTCACACCACGGCGGCCGCCGATATATAGTAGTACTAGTGCTGTCTCAATACCCAATCCATGCTTTCAACTGCCTACTATTACATGGCAATGCTTTGCTTGGCAACTCGTTCGTAACCGGTTTAAGTGAGGCTAGTACTAAGGTAGCTCCGCTTTGGAAAGTTCTCAACCAGTTAAATTTCGGATAGTTTAAGGATAGTTCTAGTTGTGGATGCGTGGTTGTCGATGCTACGTGAAACTACCTATCTATTTCGTAGCGGGGGCAAAACCAGATAAGAAGCGTGTAGCTCTCAGACTGTATCTTTTGGGGACTGCTTCAAAATTTTACTACAAGGTACGTGGATATCTACATAGAAATATAGAAATATTTAATGTACGCACATATTAATTTGTAATTTATAACTGAATCTGTAGAGACTTTTACTATTTCCGATTAATTTTGCACTTTAAAATTTTATAACTGCTGCTTTTTATAATTTTTTCCGTAACTCAGATTTATAACATTTTTGCAGTAATTATTTAAATAAAAAACCAGCCGTTTTACACCGGTACATTTTATTCACTAAGAATTTTTCAGCTAGAGCCAGTAAAGCGCACACCGCTCAGTGTTTCTTATATTGAAGAATGCGGGTCATTCCATGGTAATCGATATCCAACAAATCGAAAATAGGCCTCCGAAGTTTATTTTTACTATTTATAGTTAGTAACAACATGTCCCGATTTTAGGATACACAAACAAATTCCCATTCAAATTAAGCAAAAACGGACCTTTTTCTCGATATCGAAAATATGGAAAAACGTATAAAATGATATTAATTAATTATAATTCTTTACTAAGAGCAGGTATAATAATAAAATTGGTAACTATTAACTTGATCATTCTATCTGCGATTTAAGAAAAATGATGGTAAAGGGGAGTGACACCGCCCAATTATGAGTCAAGAAATTCATCTGTAAATATTTTCAGAACTGTTTACGATAGAATGAATCGGTTGGCAACCGCGCCCACTTTTGTATTCAAATTTCTAAAATGGAAGCAGCAAGGCAGAACATGTCATATTTCATTCACTGATTCATATATAATACTGTACTTTGGCGGATACATTAACCAGTTTATCGTATTAATGATTCTTGCAAAATTTTGGAAAATGGGCGTGGCACGGCCCACAACAAACTTTCAAATATGACTGTTAATGACTTCAGAACAGTTTGTTGTGGAAAGTATGGATTGTGAAAACATGCAAAATCGGTTGATGACCACGCCCGTTTTTATTAGAACCTGTAAAGGATATTACCAAACAACAACCCTGCAAAAAATCTTGCGACTGATCTCGAAAGAGAGTGATCCGCGATCAATACCTTTAGTTTACAGTGGGCTACAATTGATCGCAACTATTCCGTTATAGGCATAGTTGGGATAAGTCGATTTTAATTTCTGTAGCCTATTTTTAGGTCTTGAAGAAAACTTGTTCTACACTACCGCTATGGGGACAAAGGGGATCTGTCCGACACTACCCGTTTGGGCATGAAAGGGACCAATTAGTCTCTTCCTAGGACATGCTCAAACAAAAGGGATCACTTCAACCCATACAAAGTGATCAAAACTGGCATTGGTCTCTTGCTCCTTTGCGACTCATGCCGGATTCATCCTAGACTAATCGCTTTTTTTGCAGGGAATTTACCAGCTATACTTTAGACACGCAAGTATTTAATGTATGGTTCCATCGTGACTTAGACTTTCATACTTGAAGTAGCAACAAAAGCATTACCCAAAGGTTTTCAGAAGCCTTGCTTAACAGCTTAAATTACTGCCGCAGAACTTTTCCTGCTGCTATATCATTAGCCTGATGTCAACAAATCGTTCACCTTCCAGCTAAGCTTCTCCGAATAACTCTTAGTTAACAGATTATCATACTTTTGTATATTAAAGTTGGGACAATAGGCTGCCTCCGGTCGGGAATTTCGACACGAAATCATTACACAAGACCCCAGATTCTTCTCTGCAGGACATGTTACCGGCTGGCCCTTTAACGCTGCCTGCCTTCACGAAGCTGATGCGTGAATGCCACATTTGCACATACCTACGATATACGCACAGATACAGATATGTACGAGTTTCATAATGAATGCATGATGAAACAAAAACAAAAAAAAAAAAACTACTGTGGAATTCAGCTGCAATGCAAATTATTATTAGCGATGTTTTCATTTATTTAATGGGGGATTTACGGCATGTGAACAGTTGTTATCCTGTTGTTATCCTTGCCGTGTTGTGCCATATGTCGTTCATTCAAGAATAGGTAGCGGCAACAAAAACAAGTCAATAATTTTATGAACATTCATCTATGTACGTATATATGTATAGCTTCGTCCTTGTATGTGTGTGTATGTATATTTGTGTTCCCAATTCGCTACGCTGCACAGCAAATGGAAAAATGTGATTAAGGACATTACGCTTCAGCGCAAGCCTCTGCTCACATACACAAATTTTGTACGCATCTCATTTCCTTGTTGAAATTAAATGAGTTCCTCCGCCTGCTGCACCAAATATAATTATCGGTCTTTTAATTTAATGCACTTTAAATAATTTTTTTTCCTTTTTTTTCTGCTGCATTAGCCGTTGATGGGTATCAAATTTCATAGATTTTAAAAAACTATTTTCCCATTCTGTGCCGCAATGGTTCCCTTTTATTATGGCTCTACTTTTTATTATACCTAGTAGTGCTACGCACACAAGGTATATTAACTTTAGTCGCCTAACGGCATAAACGGATCGAGATAGATATTGACTTATATAATAAAAATATTCAGGACGAAAAGAGAAATTGATTAAGCCATGTCCGTCCGTCCGTGAACACGATAACTTGAGTAAATTTTGAGATATCTTAATGAAATTTGGTAAGCAGGCTATTTGAAATGGCGAAAGCGGATGATAGCCACGCCCACTTTTTATATGTAGAATATTTTCGAAAACACAAAAAAAGTGATTACTCAGTACATAATAGACCTATAAGGATACAATTTTGTGACTATATTGAGATTGAGACACAAAATAAATATTTCAAGACATTTTTGAAAACGGGCATGGCACCGCCCACTTTTGATTAAGTCAAATTTAGAAATGTTATTAATTATAAATCAAACACCGTTCAAGATAGCGAAACGAAATTCAGGACGCTGGTTTCCAGGTAGGCGAGGAATGTTCGAGGAAAAAATGGGTGAAATCGGTTACGGTCCAACCCCACTTTTATATGAAAGATTTTGAAGAGGATCATAGATATACTCAATAGGCAATAACTTTGCGTAAAATAGCCTTACATCATTTATATTTCACTTTTAAAGTTTCCGTAAACTAAGAAATCCAAAAAATAAAAATTTTGGAAAATGGGTGTGGCCCCGCCACTTTTATAGTGGATTATTCCACAAAACTTTTTATGCCAAACTTTAATTAGTCGAAACGAGATTTGGCGAAAATGCTGTACATATAAAAGTAAATGTTTGTTGTAAAAATAGGCGAAATCGGTTCATGTCCACGCCCAGATTTGTAACATAGTTCTGAAAATTTTTTTTGTAAAATTTTAAAAGCGATATTTCTACAACTAAGCAAGTTATATCAATTAGATTTTGCACACATAATAAGTTTTTAAGGGAAAACTCGACCGCAAAGAAATTTTGTCAATTTTAAAGAACAAGACGTGGCGCCGACCACTTTTCAGCATAAAATTTCTGCTATTTTCAAAGGCAATCACTTATAATTCAATCTTGATATTTGAATGAAAATTGGTCAGCTGCTTCTCAGTAGTATGTATTATACTCCTGCCAAAAATCAGCCAAATCGGAAAACACACAAGCAAAACATTCGGGCCCACTGCAATAGCGAAGTTGTATATCTTTTTCGATTTTCATACCTTTAATGAAAATGAAATGTTTGTACTGAAATGATCAGGAGGATGAGCTAAGTCGATGTAGCCATGTCCGTCTCTCCATACGTCTCTCTGTCCGTCCGTCTGAACTGCGTAAATTGGGATGTCATAATAGATCACTACTAGGTATATAATGTTCGGTTCCACCCGAACTTAGACTTCCTTACTTGTTTAGATTTGTATTGTAGGGGAGGTATGAGCTCAACTTCTTTATAATAACTTTAAATGAGTTATGTTTGTATACAGCTTTGCATATCTTTTGAAAATCTAGATGTTCCCTGCAAAAAACGGAAATACTCCGTTCAATCATTCATTCCTTAAGGAGTATCAGAGTAATCCAACACTTATCCTCATTCATATAAAAAAGGTGGTCAAATTTACATGGCGATGTCCGGGATTGGATAACCTTATTCATCTCGGAATACTCCATTACTTTGCTTCTGAGTACTCTACGGAGCACCTACTTGAGAGTACTTTCCAAATTCTTCCAAAATACTACTCCATGTAGTATTCAACACCAAAGCGAGAGAGAGAGAAGGCGTACTTTTGAGTACCACCTTTTTTATTGAAAGGGGATTTCTTTGCAGTACTCTGATACTCGATCCTTTTTTGCAGGGTTGTCCCTGAGGATCATTTTCCACTGTTCTTCTCATTATAATTGAGATATGGAAAGCAAGCGAATAGTGTTTTGCGTCATATATCAAACATACAAATTTTTTAAATGAATTTATCACCTAGGGCTGCCACCGAATCCTATTATCTTTACATATAATAAAATTGTAACAGGTCGATGTCTGTACATTGAAGATATTCAAGAAAAACTGGTAGGAGAGGTCGTTATTGGACCAGCGGAACCCAAATCTACAATTTTTAGAATTTTTGTCTGTCTGTCTGTCTGTCCGTCTGTATGATTGTGCGCGTATCACGCAAAAACTACTGAATAGAATTGCATGAAACCATTCTATCACTTAGCGTTTAACTTAAAATTTAAGATATCATTTGTTCCGATAGCTTGACCGGTTTCGGAGATATAGACCGATTTGTGGACCAAGGTGATCCAAAATTTGTTAGTAGAATATGGGTATCAAACGAAAGGTGACAATGAGTGAGCAATAAGCGATGTAATTAAGTCCCATATCTTATCTGGTATGGGATATAATGATAAAAATCGGACTCAGTTTCTTATTAGTTCTGAGACACAGCGAAGCGAGCGGGGTTGTGTTAGTTGCACTTTTCGTAACTCAAGAAGGGCTAGACCGATTTGGCTGAAAATTGGTGGGGAAGTAGCTTGGAACCAGGAAAAGGATATAGGATGCACTTTTTCCGGAAATTGGACCAAGAACCGACCTATTCCAAATTTTTTTATTTGTTTTGCGATTTACTTGAAATTTGGTACATTGCTAGCCTGAGCGCATTTTGACATTTCATTGGGGGAGAGAGTTGCTGGGGGAAGTTCACTCAGTAAAGCTTGCAAGTCAAAAACAAATGATCGTGACGTAGGAAAGCAACAACAATATCTTACAAATTTACGTTATTAACCAAATTTCAAAAGCGGTTTTCCTTGCAACTGTTGGCGTAAGCTGACGATATTTATATCATTGGCCTTAACAACCGCGCCGTAGCTTATGCTTACTCCAAAATAGAAAAAGAAGTGGCAACATGCAAATAGTCAGCGTACTCACGCCTTGGCAAACACGCCACTGTTGGCAGCAAAAATTTCGAAATAGCAAAGGACTTCGTTTACCTGGGAACCAGCATTAACACCAGCAGCAATTGGCCTAGAAGTCCGACGAAGAATTACTCTTGCAAACAAATGCTACTCGTCTTTCGACGAACGAAATCAACACTCTACAAGTCACTCATCGCACCCGTCCTGCTATATGGTGCAGAAGCAAGGACACTAACAACATCTGATGAGATGGCTCTCGGAGTATTCGAGAGAGAGGTTCTTCGTAAGATTTGTGGACCTCTACGCGTTGGCGACGGCGAGTACCGAAGAAGATTTAATGATGAGCTGTATGAGCTTTATGCAGACGCCGACATAGTTCAGCGAATCAAAACACAGCGGATTCGCTGGATAGGCCACGTTGTGCGAATGGGCACAGATGCTCCAGCCCAGAAGGTATCCAGGCGCCGGTGGAAGCAGAAGAAGAGGGAGATCACCAATCCCATGGAAGAGCCAAGTGGAGACCGATTTGCGGTCCCGCGGTGTTTCCAATTGGCGCCGGTATGTTGCACGGTCAAAATCGCGCAGGCGGTTAGATTACCATTTAAAGAAGAAATAAGTTTTCCTTGCAAGTATTTACTGATTCCTGTTAAGCGGAAACTTCTTACTTTTTGCGTTTCGAGATAGTTTTTCGTCATTCTCATTTTACTCACCCGTCTTTGAAAGTTTTAAAAATTTAATATTTTGAAGTTGACCGGGGGATGTGTGTTTCGAGTTTCTGTTAGTATATTGTGCCTATATTATCATTAAAAATTTCATGCCGCGACCAAGACTATAAAATCTTTGACGAAAAAGCCGTAATACAAGTGACTGAAAGACTGAAGAAGAGCAAGAAATTGCACGTGAAGAGCGGCCCGTTAGTAGGGTTCGACTTCGTTCTTCTCAATTACAAGAGCAAAGAGAGGCAGCCCAAGAAACGGATCGGTTAGCAATGCGAAATCGTCGAGCAAATCTCAGAAATCAACAACTAGAAGATAGAGGAAGAAATTTATCAAGTCCAGTTTCGATACGATTGCAGCACCGATTACTACTTGCATTCTAGCGTTGACATTGGGCAAATGGACATTGTTTTGCCATGACCATTAACAAATAACAAGGCCAATTCCTGAAAGTTTGTGGTCTGAATCTAGTAAATCCATGTTTTTCTCATGGTCAATTATATCGGGCATGCTCACGCATCGTAAGACCATCTGCGTTATTTGTTCTTGAGCCTGATAATAAAACAAAAATTTTGTCTATCACAAGGTGCTTGATTGAAGAGTGCAACCCATGCACAAAAATACATGACCAAAAAGGAATCGTAAAAAAAATTTATTTTTTATTTACATTTATCAATCTGCCCATTTATTGCTTTTAAGGCGGAACAAAGTTCGGCGGGTCAGCTAGTCTATGATACAGGGTGGCTGATGAAAGCCGCTACCAAAAAAAAATTAAATAACTTTTTTTCTATTTAAGGAATCTGGTAAATTTTTTTTTTATTTTGCAGATTGACTTTTACATTTAACAAAAATGGATAACTGGGACACTGAAACAAGAATTTGGATTGTCCGCCGCTATCACGCACTGGAGTCCGTAGTTTCGGTTCAAAGAGAGTATAGGCGCACGTTTGGCGGCAATCCTCCGAGCAGATGGACCATAATAAGACTTGTAAACAATTTTGCCGAGCATGGGACAGTCAACAGAAGACCTTACCATCGAAACCCTTCAGTTCGAACGAAGGAAAGAATCGCTGCTGTAGCTGCTGCCATACAAAACAATCCACGTGTTTCGACAAGAAGCTTATCTGCTCAAATGGGTGAAAGCAGACAGTCATTACAGTCAATTATGCACAAAGATTTGGACTTATTCCCATATAAAATTCAAATGGCCAACAAACTGAACGCTGCGGACCTGCCGATTCGCTTGGAATTTTGCCAGAAGATGCTTCAAATGGTGGAAGAGGATGGAAACATGTTGAACTGTCTTTTCATGTCTGACGAGGCCCATTTCGATTTAAACGGCAACATAAACAAACAAAATTGTCGAATATGGAGTGCTTCCAACCCACAGATACTCCATGAGACGGAATTGCATCCACTTCGTGTCACAGTGTGGTGTGCAGTTTCATCACGCTGCATTGTCGGGCCCTACTTCTTCGAAGAAAACGGTCACACCGTTACGGTTACTGGAGACCGTTACTTGAGCATGTTGAGAGAGTTTTTCTATCCAGAATTACGCCGAATGAGAATTTCTTTCAACTCTGTGTGGTTTCAGCAAGATGGTGCAGCTCCTCATATAGCCCAACCTGTTATGACAGAATTGCGACGAAAATTTCCCAATAAGCTGATATCCAGAAACTCCACATTCCGTTGGCCACCCAGGTCGCCTGACCTTACTGCACCTGACTTTTTCTTGTGGGGTTATTGCAAACAGGAAGTCTTCAAAGCAAAACCAACAAATTTGAATGAACTAAGGCAATCCATTCGAGAAACAATTGCGGCTATTCCTGTCTCAACTCTCCAAGCAGTAATGAACAACTTTTTGGTAAGATGCCGCACATGCATCGACGAGCAGGGGGGGCATTTAAATTCCATTATTTTTAAAACTAATTAAGCTATATTTAATAAAATTTAATGAGCTTTAACATGAATAAAAGAAAAATGAATTCCATACACTGAAAAAAAAATTATTTGAGTTTCTTAATGTAGCAAAATTCATCAGCCACCCTGTATAATGTCAAACTATACATATAAGGTATACAAATTATATAGAGTTGAGTTCACAATAATAGTAGCGAAATTAAATTGGATATCTTTCGACGAAATAAGAAGAACCTGTGTTTTTACTAATTTTCATTTAAAAAATTCGATAAAAGAAACCACATAAAAAGAAATTTTGAAGTTTGTACAAAGTTCAAGAAAGATAATTACACTTTAAAAAAATAGACATTAATATCTTCAAATTTTTGGGCAGAATTTCTACAAAATCTTTGAGTAGGCAGTTTCGCAGCCCAATAAATTTTATTATAACATTCTGAACAATAGAACTCTTTCGAAAATTACCCGGAATTTTCGGGATTTTTTTTTCATGCTAATAAAATAAAATAAAATAAAACAAAATGAAATCAAATAAAATAAAATAAATGAAAACAAAATAAATATAAATTAAAAGGAAAGAAAATAAAATGAAATAAAACAAATTAAAATAAAACAAAATAAAATAAAACAAAATAAAATAAAGTAAAATAAATAAAATAAAATAAGGGTACGCGGTAAGGCAGTTCTGCTGATGATGATAAAACAGATTTGTCAAAAAAAACCATCATGATCAGACTGTCATCATGGCTACTTATTATTAAACTTGAATTCTTAAAATAAAATAAAATAAAATAAAATAAAATAAAATAAACTAAAATAGAATAAAATAAAATAAAATAAAATAAGTATTCATGAAACGAGCTCAAGGCCAAGAATAATAATTCTTCACTTTTTGAATGTTTATGAAAGTTACTATTATTTTTATTTTTTAATAATCATTCTTAATTAACTAATTAAAGTTTTTTAATTGATTGATGTATATTGGATCGATTTTTCGTCATCCCTTGTCAAATTTGGTTTTGAGAGAAACCGGTTTCGGCGTTGTGCCATCATCAGTGTCGATTTTCGTTCTCATTTCTCTCGTTTTTTAATTGAATAGAGTAGGAAAAATGTTTAGAGACAACCGCCATAGCTCTTCTTATAGATCCATTTCGGAAGCTGCTAGACTTCGTCATCAAAGAAATTTTAGCTCGCATTGCTAACCATTAAGCTAACAATACGCTTGTTTTGATGGCATCTAAACTCCTTATTATTCTTGTCCTTGAGCTAGATTCATGAATACTTAATAAACTAAAATAAAATTTCAAAAAAATAATAAATAAAAAATTTAAATTTAAAAGAAAGAAAATGAATGGAAAGGAAACCATACAAGAAAATACAATAAATAAATAAAACTAGGAACTGTAGTAATAAAAAGGGTAGAAAGGAAAGAAAAAAAAGCGGAATGTAAAGAAAAGGGATATACATCAAAGGAAAACAACGGCAAAGAAAGGAAGAAAAACAAGAGCCAAAGAAGAAGGAAATGAAGGAATGGAAAATATATTAAAGAAAGAGAACCGCAAAGAAAAGCAAGTAAAGGCAAAGAAAAGGAACATCAAATAAAAAATATTAAGTTCTCTGGTTAAATTTCAGGTACGGGCAAACTTTAGTGTTTATTATTTTTTTATATTTGCCGTTGTCTCCGAGACGACTTAACACATTATTTGCTTCAATCTAAGTTATTTTTAGTGTAGCAGTACTTTGCTTCCCTTAGGCGTCGTATCCATGCATCGATCTGGACGTGAAAGGTCCCCGCGGTCCAAGTGGATTTTAGTCGCCTTATACGACAGTCATACTTATGTATATTGGGCATATTGTAAGCCCCTAACGCGCTGAGGACTACAATCATACCTTTCTGCCTTCAGTGTTGTTACTTAGGGTGTTCACTGCTAGTTTAGATTTTTTTTGACTGATTTAGTTTGTTATTTTGAAGTAGAAAACTTTAAGTGCACAAAGTCTTGTAGGAAATGGAATTTGAAATCCGATGGATAGCCGGAAAGTTAGTTAAAAATCACCGAGTAGTATACTATGGCTAAAATTTCAAGTCTCTAGCTCCCCGGGAAGTTAATCAAATTTAGATCTCAAGATTCCCTCTGCTTTTCTAGAATTTTAAATTATCTTGATCAGTGCACAAACAGTGGAATTTTCTGAACATGGCATTGCGTGGCCTCTAATTGTTTATTCATTTTCTAGCTAAAAAGACTTTGCAAGATTCCAAAATTTGGTATAGAAACGCTACCGTTTCGTTTAAAAAATTAAACGCCGGCAAGCAGTGAAAGTTATGGATTTGGTAGGAAATCTTAGTCCTGCATAGTAATGTCTCTGAAATTTTTATATCGCAGCTCTAAGGAAATTCGCCAAACCTTTGCTTCCTGAAGGCATATTAGAAAACTAAAGCAAAATCAAAATACCAATTCCATGGCGTTCTAATCCTAACAATCAATTTATTCTCGTTTTTATTACTTTCATTAATTGTTGTTATTTTTTCTCTGCTGTTGTTGCTATCGCTATTGTTGGTGGTGGTCCTTAATACATATCGCTGTGTGTGTCTAAATATATGTTTGCCCAATATTAAGCCGGGAAATTAGTCAAAGGCGCACATAAATTATGCCAATTTGTTTGGACTTCAAACGCAAATAGACCGCCAGTGTTGGTCGTCGCGGTGATTAGTTGAATTTTCGAAATAGTAAGTGGTGTCACATATGGCGATAGACAAATGCCTACGAATGTATAGATGTGCGAGTGTCTGCTTGCCTCTGTGAACAAATGTATGCATGATTAAACATGAAAATATTCACTCATACTGACAGATACAAATTTGGGTTTTATGCTATAGATTATAATAATTGATTTTATTTAAAAAGTGGTGGAATATCTAGCACCAACCTCTGCTGTCAGGAATGTTTTCTAAAGTAAAATTAACAAGCAGCAATGAGCTTCGAGTCTCGTAATTGCTGTCCAAATGCACGCTACTTACTGCGCGGGCTCTTTCCCTTCTAAGTTAAGCTGAAGCTTGTACTTGAACTGGTGAATTCATTCCTGCAACACTCCTCTCAGACATCAACGGATATCCAAACTTCCTACTGCTTGACCCATACAGTTAGCTGCTACATATTCGGACCAAGAGTTCCGGGAAAGTATTATATCCCGGCACTCAGACGACTTTTAACAGCAAATTAATTCCAACTCTGTTAAAACTGCAAGTTTTCTATGATAAAATATTGGCGAAAATTCCTGGAATGTACTTGGGGCACAACATGCGCGAAGTACTGTTGAAGACCAACAAAAACATCCCACAGCATCTGTCAGAACCATATAGTTTTCATTGCAGACTTCTAGATTCGCGCGATGAAAATTGGGCGTTTCTTATGTGAGTTACAAACTATTTATTCTTCACGGCGGGAGGATTTCCCTGTTAAAGCTTACTTATGGAGGTATCAGGATTACTTAAAAGAAGCACCAGGATTTATGAAGCAGCTACTGCGAAAATGGGGGCTTCTTAAGGTAAGACTACACCGGTTAGTCAGCTTTTCCGAGCTTCTCTAGCAATTTGTGGTGAGCTGGTTCTAATTTACAACACAAATTGGCGGGACCTACATGTTTTATGCTGACTCCGAGTCACATCTTCAAATACAGTTAAATTTTTACTGATAATCTTTTTCATGGCAGAAGTACACCCGGAGGTTTGCCGATTTGCGACTCCGTTTTTGATAAAGCTGTTCCTAAAAAGCTTTGATGTTAAACGTCCCGTCATTTGAACTTGTTACCCTGTGTAGTAAGGCAGCAAACTACTACCACACCACGACGGCCGCCAAACGAATGGGGCTAGGTAAATGCATGGGGGAAAATAATGCGTGCTCTACATTAATATTAGGGTAGGTTGAAAAATAAAAGGCTTTTTAACTAAGCATGGGGATAGAAATTTTATTCTATATAAAAAAAAAATTTGATTCAAAAAAATTCAGGGGAGGTTCCAACTTGTTTCGTATTCTCTATCTCTATGGCGCGATATACAACAGGTATATCATCATAAGCCTCCTAAGAGATTTTTGCGCCAAGCTTCTCTTCCAATTTGTGGTGTGCCGATTTGAATTTTCCCTACAAATTGGTGGGACCTACAGTTTTTTGCCGACTCCGAACGGCATCTACAAAGGAGACGAATTTTTGCTGAGAAGCCTGTCATGGCAGAAATACACTCGAAGAGTTTGCCAAACCACTGCCGAGGGGCGACCCCGTTTTGAAAAACTTTTTTCAAATCACTTTTGATGTTACCTGTACCAGGGCTCGAACCATGGACCTTCGGTGTGGTAGGCCGGCAACACTACCTTGACACCACGGCGGCCGCCACTTGTTTCGTATTATTTTTATGTTATAACAAAAAATGTACAAAAAAAAATGTTTTCGTTTTGACTATGTTGAGTAAAACATTTCTGTGTATTTTCTTTCTGTGTAACGTAAAAATTTTACCCCCCTGCCAAAGGAAAAAAATCTTTTTTTTTTCAACCCACCCTAATATATATAAATCTCAGTAACTCAATTGTGTTAGGGTTGGCAAACTATATGAACTGTCAACCACTCCTGCCTATGCGTGTGTGTTTATATAAAATCTGTCTGAGTCAATTAATCCTCAGCCACAAACCATCTTATCGCACGCAGTCTTATTGAGATAAATGAGGCGTTTTTAAACATTAATTAGCTATTCATGTCGCGGTTCCTGTGGGTATTTTTGGAAACAACAATTCGGAGGGTAAGTCTTTTAATTTATCATGCTTGTAGCAGTTCTGCTATTCTTTTTCTTTGCAAGCGCTTAACTGCTAAGATATTTTTTTTAGGGTTCAATGAAGCGATAAATGATATCATTTACGAAATCTATCACTAATTATTGTTCCACTAGGAATTTCCAATGTTCATAAGTGAGTTTGGCGTATTTTTCTCTGCTTTCTTCGTAGAGTCTTAGATCATTCCAAAAAGTGGTTAAATAGCTACTGAATATTAACGAGGTCCATTTTCTGGATGTGTGCGAAAACGCCGGCAGGTCATAGTAAAACTACCTGGTTCTTGTAAGCATTTTTTCTATAGCAAGATTTCCGTCGATAGAAGCATATTTCTGACTCACTAGTTAAAACCTCTGTGTATACTATGTTGTTATAGGGAACCCGAGATAAAGAGCCGATATATCGAGATATAGCTCACAGCTGCCATTTATGCACGTCGTTAAATCGTGAAAAAGGCGCAATAACGGGCATTAAATGATCGTAATGATTACCGGTTTGATTAATTATTTACTTGAGAATCCATTTAATGATTGATTACCATTATTTTAATGATTATTTTCTAATTAATTAAAAATTGCTTTTTTATACCAACAATTTTTGTTGATTTACGGCCTGTACATTTTCAAGAGTTCATGAAACGAGCTCAAGGCCAAGAATAATAATTTTTCTCTTTTTGAATTTTTATGAAAATTATTATTGTTTTTATTTTTTAATAGTCATTTTTAATTAATTAATTAAAGTTTTTTAACTGAATAGAGTAGGAAAAATGTTTAGAGACAACCGCCATAACTTTTCTTATAGATCCATTTCGGAAGCTGCTAGGCTTCTTCATCAGAGAAATTTGGGCACGCATTGCTAACCATCTATACTCCTAGTTCATGAATAATTAATTAAAACATAATCAAACAAAAACAAGATTTTTTACGATTATTTAAAGAAAAAAGTGAAAAATAATTAAAAAAAAAGTTGCTTTTGATTAGTATTGATTATTTTTAACTTGTTATTTTAATTTTTTCAGTCTAATTAATTGATTACTAATTACTAATATATTTTTTTTTTCTTAAAAAAAAAAACGTTTTATGGAAACAACCACCAATTCTTTATTTAAAAGTCGGATTTTCTACTCGGTGTCACTTTCCTAAACACCGATCGAATCGTATGTCACTCCCAGCTGCCACAACCCTCCGTTCCTTAAGGAACTTATGGTCTTGTGGGGCTCACATAATTTTTACAGCGTACGTGTGTTTAACGTTCGAATTGGATGAACTATGTATGTACTGCGCACCAAAACCTTTTAAAATCCCACAAGCAATTCGTCCATTGTAGATCGAGTATATGAAATTGAAAAGAAAAGAAACAAGAAAGCTTTGAGAGATTACAGGACTTACTTAAGCTACTGAAGTCACCTTTCCGGCTTACATAACGTAGGGTTAATAAGCTCTGTGGACAGTCATTCAAACCACTTTCTAATGTCGGCAAGGAATAGTTCCAAAAAGTTGTTTCACTCACGTTGTTCATATTCTACTCATATCTTGTCGTATTCTGGTATTCAATACAGCAAACAATCCCCTCCTGTACGTGAGATGGTGGAGGTACTGAAAGATTTAATGCACTCATTTATACATTTACCTGGCAAACACTCAATAAAACAAGCATAAATACATTTACGTATAACTCTACCCTATTTAATACGCATAATTTTATAATTGGAGTGCAGCATACAGGAGCAAAATAGAATTTATTACAGTAAAATATAAGCTGACAAAATCCTAATTCAATCACAGCAAATCCTTTCTAAGCCAAAATGGAAAATGGATGCCCGCAAAAAACGTGTCGACAAACAAATTCGTGCACACCCACACACGTTAGTGATGTATAGAAAGGAGAAATCGTACCCGGAAAACAAATATTAAATACCTGATGGATCCACGGTTAAAAATTTTAACCTAAATTTTAAACTTTTCTGGGCTACATACTCGTATATGTCCAAACCAAATTTGATTTCGAATTTACACTGTGCCAGTTTTCGAGAAAATGACCGTGAAGAAAAGACCTTAAATTTTAAACCAGAAATGTCTTAGCAATTAAAAGACAAAAAAAAAATTGTATCAGTTGGCAGGATTCGACCCGACGCTCCCGCATCAGAGTCATCTACTCCACCCACTGAGCTACGGCGCACCCAAAACTGTAATGACAAAAATTCAATGATTTGAAAAAGCTTTCAGAAATAAATAAAAAAAAATTTTAAAATTTAAAATTTTAGACGTTTTTTTCCAGTTCAGTTTTAAATCTAATTCGCAATAAATTCAAAATTGATGTAGGTCATTTAACGGTTTGGAATTTATTACAAAAACGTTTAAAAAATTGCTTAAACCGACGAACGGTTTACAATTAGCCGTGTACGGATAATAGAGACACAGAAAACGTCCAGAAAGCAGCCCAAACTAGCTTCCAAAATGTCTTTTACCGGATGAAAATTATGGCCGCATTAGTATAGACTTAGAATAACTCGACTTGACTTAGTTTACAAACGAACTGAGAGTCAATTATTCAACATTTCATCTTTTTGAAATTTTTTTATTTGACATATTGCTTTTTCTTTGCCATATGAATTTCATTCATCCAAAAATTTTGTATTTTTTTTTAATTAAATTTTTATTAAAAATATTGGAAAAAGTTATATGGTAGCATAGTTCTCTCACGTCCCTCTTTGAACTTAGAAACTTAACTTGGAAATCAAAAATCTGTAGTTTTTCAAGTCCCGAAGTTAAGTTATTTTCTGGGTAACTACGCAGAAGTGCTGCTTATTTGTTAGAGTTAAGTCTAAGTCTAGGCATTGGTAGCGCGGTAGGAGAAGTTGGCGATGCACAACAAATCTCTAAGCGTATAAAGCTAGAGGTATTGGGCATGGACTGTCTCACAACGGCTGAGGAAATAGAAGAGGCCGTTCGAAGAGAGATCGGAGAAAGCTCAGGCCAAATCCGTATCTCTCTTTTCGCCGTAAACCAGAGAGAGCAAAAGAAGGCTGTTGTCTAAGTGCTCAAAAAAGGAAAAATTCCCATCGGCTGGATCCAATGTAGGATCAGACAGCGTGCGGCAGTGCAACGCTGCTTCAGGTGTCTCGGCTACGGACATCGACAGGCTGGCTGCAATGGGCCCGACAGGAGGGACGCGTGCTGGAAGTGTGGGAACTCTGGCCACAATTCCTCATCCTGCACTGAAAAGGCAAAATGCTACCTGTGCACCACGGGAAACCTCGACCATCTTCCTGGGTCTGGAGCATGTAGCACGTTTAGAGAAGCACTTGCTTCGGCGAAAGCCAAACTGTCGCCCCAATGACCAGCGTGATTCAAGGAAATCTGAATCGATGCAGGTTAGCTGATGAACTGCTAGACCAACTGGTGCTTGATCACCAAATAAACTATGCAATCATCAGCGAACCTTACAAGGCCAGAGACAACTGGTACATTGACGAATCTGGCGCTGCTGCTATCTGGATAGTGGCCGCCAATACCAATGTTACTAATCGTGCTGCCGGACATGGCTACGTCCGTGTAACTGTAGCGCGAACAACTCTTGTTAGCTGCTACCTGTCCCCAAATGACAGCATTCAGAGGTTCAAAGAAAAGCTGGAGCTATTAGAAGACGACCTACGGGACCAAACGGGCAACCAGGTCATCGCTGGAGACTTCAACGCTAGAGCAATAGAATGGGGCATGCCTCAAACTAATACCAGGGGAAAACTAATTCTGGAAATGGCAGCCCGACTCGGTGTGGTCGTACTGAATACGGGCACGACCCCGACATACAGGCGCCCGGGCTTTGGGTACTCGATCCCCGACATAACGCTCGTCTCGGAGAGACTCTTTCCAAACGCGGTTGGGTGGAGAGTGATGGATGACCTTACTGGCAGCGACCGCAACTACATCACCTTCCAACTCGAGCAACCTTGTCAGAGACCGGCAGCGAACGCGTCATACAAAACCCGTAGATGGGATGCGGCCAAAGTTGACGCCACCAGGTTCACCGGAACAGTGCTGGCGAAAGCCAGACGGATAACCGACGGCACCAATACGCCACATGCGGCGGTTGAAGAAACCATGCAATGCATGCGCCATGCTTGCAACGTCTCTACGCCACGAATAGGAACGTGGCGAGGCAAGAAGCAGGTATATTGGTGGAATAGCGAAATCGCGGAACTCCGGAAAACATGTCACAGAATGCGAAGACTGGCGACGCGCTCACGTGGCAGATCCGAGGCTCTTGAAAGGGCGGAGGCGTACAAGGGGGCGAAAAAGGCTCTCGGCGCCGCCATAAAAGCAAGCAACCTAAGATGCTGGAAAGAGCTCTGTAAGGAAGTGGACCAAGACCCCTGGGGACAAGGGTACAAAATAGTTATGAAGAAAATTCGACCACCAAATCAGACGATGGACGAAGATGACATGAAGAACATTGTGGAAGCGCTATTCCTCACGCAACCTACTAGAGAAGAGGAACATGCAGCACGAGATGACCGTAACGTGGTACCTTTCAATGAAGAAGAGCTAGAAAGAGCCCTGCGTAGCATGAGGGCTGGTAAAGCCCCAGGACCCGATGGAATACCTGCGGAGGCAATCAGATTAACTGCTAATAGTTGTCCAGAGCTCTTGTTTCACATGTATAACAAATGTCTAGAAGCATGGACGAGCCGTGCTGTCTTCCATCTGGCGGGGAAGACAGCACGGCTCGTCCTCATACCGAAAGGCAAAGGGGACCCAAACTCTCCATCATCCTTTCGCCCACTATGTATGCTCGACACAGCGGGAAAAATGATGGAGAGCCTTATAAAGCAACGTCTAACAGCAGCCATAGAAGACGAGGGTGGACTCTCCCAAAGGCAACATGGCTTTCGGAGAGAGCACTCCACAATAGACGCCATAGCAGAAGTCGTAGAGGCAGTCCGGAAGGCCGAGACGGCAAGCCATCAAGCAAGGCCGGTGGTACTATTGGTGACGTTAGATGTTAAAAACGCTTTTAACTCTGCCAGGTGGGAAGACATGCTTGATGCATTAGAACGCTCCTTTAAGGTCCCGATATACTTGTTAGATATATTGAGGGACTACTTAAGAGACCGCTGGCTAATCTATGAAACGACGCAAGGCCAAAGAAAGGTGAAGCTAACAGGCGGGGCAGCACAAGGGTCGGTGCTCGGCCCTGATCTTTGGAATGCTACCTATGACAGTCTCCTTCGAATGCAGATGCCAGAAAGCACTTTTCTAGTTGCTTTTGCATACGACGTGGCTGCGGTGATAACAGCACGAAACTGCGACTTGGCACAGCTTAAACTGAATTAAGTGATGCGCAGTGTAGACGAGTGGATGAATAATCACGGCCTCCAACTGGCTACAGCCAAGACAGAGATCGTGATACTAACGAAAAGAAGGATTCCCACAATCACCAACATGAATGTTGGGGATCAACAGATAGAGACGCGCCGCTCTACGAAATATCTAGGGGTGAAATTGGACAACAAGCTGACCTTCTCGGAGCATCTAAGAAGCTCCTGCGAGAAGGCTGTGAAGACCATCGCAAGTCTGAGTCGGCTAATGGCAAATACAGGTGGACCAAAGCCATGCATAAGAAAGCTGCTGGTGTCCGCCTCAGATTCTATACTGTTGTACGGTGCAGAAGTCTGGGCGGACGCAATGAAATTTGGGAAGTATCGGGCCGGTATTACCGCAGTCCAACGTAGAGGGGCCCTGAGAATCGCCTCAGCATACCGAACGGTCTCCGCAGATGCTGTTCTGGTCATCGCGGGGACTATACCGATATATCTCCTCGCTGAGGAAAGAAAAATGACTTACGACACTCGTGCAGAGGTACGTAGAGACGTTGCTGCAACGCAGGCGCGGGGTGATTCGATCCGACGGTGGCAACTACAATGGAGCAGCAGTGCTGCTGGAAGGTGGACCAGGGTATTAATCCCCGAACTAGAACCATGGCTGAACCGACCTCATGGAGAAGTTGACTTCTACCTGACCCAGTTCTTAACCGGACACGGTTATTTCCGTGAATATCTCCATAGAATGGGCAAAGTTCAAACCCCGAACTGCACCTACTGCGGAGCCATAGACGACGTACGCCACACCTTCTTCGAATGCGAGCAATTCGCAGAAGAAAGAAGGCGGGTGGAAGAGACAATTGGCAAACTTTCCCCGGGCAGTGTCATCCGCAAGATGACCTGCGAAAACGTTAGATGGGATATAGTCAGACGATACGCGAGGAATGTCCTCCTTGCGAAACGGGAATACGGTTGTCTAGCCAGTTAGCGTGAGAGTAGCCATAGAGCTCACGTAACGCGCTTCCTTACCTGAAGTAATGCTAAGCGCGGTCCCAGGTAAGGAAGAATGCGCGGGCCGTGGGAGGTTAGGTTTTAGTGCGGTATACTTCAAGACAAGAAGGAGTCCCACACTCGGAGAGTTCCGCTGCTAGAGCCTCTAGTAACGAGGGCTTAAACCCGGTTAGTGCAAAAAGTCTAGGCTAATTCGGCCATTTTGTAAGACTGAAGAAATAGAATAAATATTCAAATAAATCTAAACATCAGGGATGGGCGGTTTAACGGCCACTGTTTGAACACGAGTTTCTCTGACCACCCTTTCATCAGCTATAAGCCTTGACATCACTATAAACGCCATGTTGCGCATCGCACTTCAACATTGTGGCCTTTTGACAATATGCGAAACTAAGTTCCTAGTGGAAGGTCCCTCCCCAAAATTCCCACCGTTTTGCTTTCTCCTAGAAAGCGAGGACAATGGAGCAAGACGTGTTCTGGGGTTTCCATTTCGATGAGGCAGCTTGGACAGAAAGTATCCTCCTCTATACTGCGCTTGAATTAATACTCCTTGAAACCACCATGCCCACTCAATATCCAAGTGACATGGCACTTTAGTTCACCGTGCTTCCGCTGGTACCATTGTGCTAGATCTCTTATTAGCTTTTAGATCCACCGTCCTTCATTGAATTCTCCCACCGATTTTGCCAGTTGATGATAGTACCTGACCTTGCGTTTTTCTTTGCTTCTTCAGATGGTCGCTCGGTATAGCTGTTACACAGGTCAGCCATTTCGCTTGTCATCAAATCTACTAATACTTCACGTGATAGAACAAGTATCGCATCGTCAGACACCGTCCTATGTGCGCTTGCCATACGTATAGCTGTAAGTCTGTAAGCTGCTGGTATATATTTTTGATCGATCAGTTTAGATCCGTGCCACACAGGAGCTGCGTATAATATTAGCGAGCTGGTTACACTGGACAGCAACTACCGGGTAGATTCGCCTGGACCACCAATATTAGGCATTATTCGAGTAAGGGCTCTGTTTACCTTAGCCGCTTTCTCACCCATTGCTTTAAAGTGCTCCCTGAAAGTTAATCTTGAATCTATGTATACTCCTAAGTATTTTAAGTTCGCCTTTGATGTGCTTTGATGATCCCCCACAGTTAAAACTAGCTCTTGAACAGACCGTTTGGAGCTCACTACTACCACTTCTGTCTTATGACTCGCCAGTTCCAGTCATTCTTTTATTCTTCCAGTTTCTTCGCTACTACTACTACTGCTATACCACCTGAATAGCCGATGATTTGTGCGCTTTCTGGAAGAGCGTAGGCCCTAGAACATAGCTCTTAGGGACTCCGACCCGAAACTTTGTAACGCCCTCATTATCTGTATCCAGTTGGCGGTATTGAATGCATTCTTAATGTCCAATGTAAACAAAGCACAGAGCCTCCTCTTACTTTTGGTTCCGGTTATGGCTTCTCTAGCTATATTGACAACTGTTTGAACTGCATCGATCGTAGATCTTCATTTGCGAAATCCAAACTGATCATTTCATAAGGCGCCTGGATTTCTAAGGTCTGCTGTAGATGTTCGCTAATGATACGCTCGAAAGTCTTTCCTATCGAATCTAAGGGACATTACCATCACAAAGCCTGTACGAGACTCAAGTTATTCTGATCATGAATCTAAATGAGGAAAAGAATACGGAAGATAGAGCCAGAAATTGCAGTTATTAACAACAGCTGCGAAACTCTACTTTAGTTAGACCGCGTTTCTCCTAGTTTTCTGCCTCGAAAGCAGGTTCCCTATATGAATTCCAAAGATCATTGAAGGAGTGCTTTAATTCCTTAGATTCTACACCATAAGCTTATCTCGCATTACAGGATATGAAGTTGGTATCAGTTTAGTGCTTAACTTTCTTGCTATAGATCAGAAAAGTCAGAAAAGGCGTTTTGTATTGTAATTAAATTTAGAGTTATATTTCCTTGGAGCGAATTTATCATTCTGAAAAAAGTACACATCCCTTTATCTCAGCCATACGTTTGCCGTGAGATTGAGAGGAACAAATGGAAACACATTCATACCGATCCTGGGTCCACTGAAATCTGCACATATGACTCTGACTAGAATAAAAAGCCTACAGGATATCTAACTTGCCCAAATGCTGCTCCCCACCTCGTAGATGGGCGGCTCCACTATGAATACCTTTTTGATATAACTTGACTAGGAAAGTGAATCGGGGTCCTTTAGTATGGTGGTGTTGCAAAGTATAGTGAAGTACAACTCCATAACTGATATATGGATATGCCAGCCCGCATTTCACAATACCACCCTACTGCTTTCGTGCAATCTGTAGCGAAACGTGTCACTGTTTTACTACCAACTTATTAAAAGAGCTGATTCTCAACTACTTCAGATAGAACTCGAAAAGTAGCCGGTTCAAGTAAGCTGCTCTACTTTACTACACCAGAACGCGTTGTCTTATTTAATACACAGAAAGACAATAAAATGGAGAAAACTACCAATGGCAAAAAATATAAAGTTTGGGAAAATTGGAAATATGCCCACAGAAGGCCGAAGTAATATGTGGCGAACCTGCCTAGGCAAATATGAGTTGATTTTCAGCAAAAAGGCGAAGAAACGAAAAAAAATGTTCGAAATATCAACTGAACCCGCACGATTCAGCGCTTAGCCCACAGAAAAATAAATTTTTAGCAAATTGGTTTAAATTGGGCTTAAATAGGGTTAAGGACGGGCCAACCGACGAAATTGCAATGGCCATGAGCTCATTCTACGTACGTCTGCGCCAATGCCAATGCCAACGCCAACAGCAACGATTTGGTTCAATGCCTTTCATAATTGAATTGGTTATGGGTGAAGTCATAGGACGTTAGGTGGGGCGGCATACATTGAATTTTTTAATGGATATTTATTGATTTTTTTTGTTAACCCTTTCATGGGATGAATTGTGGAGTTAGTAAAAACACGCAAGTGATGACTAAAAAGGGATATGTTGTTGACTTATTTTTTCGCCATCTTTTTTTGTTGCGTTGCTGCGTATTCTCTTTGTGCCATTTTTTTCATCTACTTTGTTAACCTTGCTCGCTTAATAGCGTAAAACATACATTTGCAATTTTCGTTACAACCAGCATGTGCGGTGGTGGTGTGCGTATGTTGGTGTGTATTGCTGCGTGGCGCACTGTGTACCATTTCTGTATGAAAGCGAGTCAAATGTGGAAAATACAGTTCAATATTTTATGAATTTCACTGGCATTTTTTCACCACCAATAATTCGTAAATAGCTTAGTGGGTCTGCGCATACTCGGGAAATTTCAAAATCACTTAGGGGACACAAAGTTTAGCCAAAGAGAATTTAATAAGGTTAGTTTGCCCATAAAAAATGTTTCACCTCACGCTACGCACACAAGGTATATTTACTTCATTCGCCTAGCGGTAGTATGTAACGGAATAAACGGATCGAAATAGATATTGACTTATACTAAAATTTTCAGGAGGAAAACAGAAATTGATTAAGCCATGTCCGTTCGTCCGTCTGTTAACACTATAACTTGAGTAAATTTTGAGATATCTTTATGAAATTTGGTATGCACGTTAATTGGCACTCATATCCAAGCGCTAATTAAAATGGGCGAAATCGGATGATAGCCACGCCCACTTTTTGTACATAGAATATTTTCGAAAATACAAAATTATTGATTATTCAGCATATACATATACAAGGTGGCGCAAAAGTAATCCTTCTATCAGAAAATGCTATAAATTTTGCGATTGGCCCCTAAAGTCAGTTCTGTTTTGACATTTGTGTAGTAAACACATGCGAAATACACGTTAATAAACAATGTTACGCTACACTGCTCCAGAACGCGGAATATTGCTGACTATTGATTTGACCAATAATCGGTCGGTGACTTTGGCACAACGCGAATTTCGTCGCAGATTTCCTGGCCGTCCAACGCCTACTGGTGAAACACTGCGACGTTGAGCCGCTCGCCTCGAAGAGACTGGCACAACACGAGATTCTGCCAGGCGTGGCAGACCCCAGAGTAGCCGTTCTGCAGAGAATATTGCTGCTGTAGCCGAGGATGTCATGGAAGCGCCGTCGCCACCTTGTATATAAGGTTAACGTTAAGGCAGAAAATATATTTTTCAAGACATTTTTTTAAATGGGCGTTCCACCGCCCACTATTTAATAAATCAAATTTAGAAATAATATTAATTACAAAATAAAAAACCGTTCGAGATATCGAAACGAAATTCTGCACATATATTATATTAATATAAGGAATGATGTGGGAAAAATGGGCGAAATCGGTTAAGGTCTACGCCCACTTTTATGCGAAAGGTTTTGAAAAGGATCATAGATATATTAAATAGGCAATAACTCTGCCTATAATATCTTTATATTATTTATATTTCACTTTCAAAGTGTCCGTGAATGAGGAAAGTCGAAAAATATAATTTTTCGAAAAGGGGCGTGGCTCGCCCCTTTTATAGTGGATTATTCTACAAAACTTTTTATGACATAGGTTAGGTTAGGTTAAGGTGGCGGCCTCTCTGCATCGCCGAGAAGCTCACTTAGGCCAAATGGCCCATTGTGATACCACTGAACGGGTTGCGACCCTTCCTCCTTTGTTAAACATTCTTAAAGTCGCTTAATAAAGCGCAGAATGTCTCCGATTTCGGCAGAGCCCAGCTCCGCTAAACTAGCGAATAAGCACTTGTTTAAATAGGCACTCCGAACGGGTCCTGGCTAGTGCAGGGTAGCTGCAGAGGAAGTGTTCAACACTCTCTATTTCCTCCTCGTCCCTACAGCTGCGACAGAAGTCATTTGAAGGGGCCCCCATGTGCTCAGTATGTATTCCTATTAGACAATGTCCGGTGAGTACCCCGATCAAGGGGGCTAGGAAGGATCGTTTTAGATTGAGTATGGACTCGGTCCCGTTCCTACATATGCAGGGCCACGTTTGCCGGGACACCTCACATGTCGTCTCCCTGGTCCATCTAGAATTAGCTTTTTCTTCGAATTCGCGTAGGAGCCAGAGCTTAGTCGTGGCAGGAGGGGTGGAGATGCTCCTTGTTTGGTTCACCTCTGATTGCTCTGTGACCTTCCTTGCCAGCTCATCAGCAGCGCAATTTCCAGGTATGTCTCTGTGCCCAGGGACCCATATCACTGCTGTGGGGCACTGCGAGGCCAGTTCATTGAGCGATTGCCTGCAGTCGAGTGCTACCTTCGATGCAGTGTTGCTACCCTGAAGGGCTTTGATCGCTGCTTGGCTGTCGCTGTATATCGACACTGATGTGCAGTTTTTCGAGAGCAGCCAGCGCGCAGCCTCCTCTATGGCTGTAAGTTTAGCCTGGAATACGCTGCAGTCACTAGGTAGTCTGATGCCTAAGAAGAGTGAAAGTTCCTCCGAGTAGACGCCGCTGCCCACCTTGCCTTTGAGCTTTGAGACGTCTGTGAAAATGGAGGTTGATTGTGGTTTTAGAATGTGCACGTACTCCCATTCGTGCCTCGTAGGGATTCTGGTAGAGAACTTGGTGTTTGGATCATAGCCGGTAGGCGTAGTGTAGTCCACCACCTTCAGATTTTTGGGGTTGGTCTCCAGAATGCTTGTGTGTCCGAATCTGGTGTCGCTCCAGTGTTGAACGGCATTCAGTCGCACTGCGCTATAGCTTGCTTGGAGTTTACCGTACAAGTCAACCGGAAGTAGGTTGAGCATGATCTCCAAAGCTTTGGTGGGCGTTGATGGAAGTGCCCCCGTGACAAGCACCGCCGCCGATCGCTGACATAACTCCGTCAAAAAATAATTTGTAGAAACAAAATTTGGCAAAAATGTTGAAAATGAAAAGGTAAAAATGTCGGAAATCGGTTGAGGACCATGCCAATTTTTTTAACATAGTTCTGAAAAATTTGTTTATTAAAACGCGATATTTCGATAGCCATGCAAACTATATCAATAAGCTCGTGCACAAATAATAAGCTTTTTAAGAAAAACTCGATCGCAGAAAAATGTTGCCGCCCACTTTTCAGCATACAAGTTCTGCTATTTTCAGAAGCAATTGCTTGTAATTTCAACTAGATATTTCAATGAAAATTGATTACCTGCTTCCCAATAGTATGTAGCATACGCCTTCCTTAAATTAGGCAAATAGGATAACACACAAGAAAAATATTCGGGCAAGTTGTTGATACCCCACTGCACTATGGAAGTTATATACCTTTTTTGGTTTTCATACCTTTAATGAACATGAAATGTTTGTAAGTATGAGAAGAAGAAGAGATGGGCCCATCAATAAGTATACTGAAATAATCAGGACCATGATTTAGCCATGTCCGTCTCTCCGTCCATCGGTCTGCCTGTCCATCTATCTATTTGAACGCAAATTTTTCAAAATTAAAATGTGCATGCATTGGTATTTTGAAAAAATGTGGTAAGCAGGGGTCGGTAGGGAAGCTATTTATATAGAAATAAATTAATTTTTCCTTCAAAACTCATAACAGAGGTTTTTTTATTGAAAACAATCAGCTGGCTTTATAATACGAACTGAAAATATTAAAATAGACCAGCGTAAATAATAGATCACTACTAGACATATAATGTTCGGTTCCACCCAAACTTAGGCTTCCTTACTTGTTATGTCTAACTAAATTTTTGCTTAAAAACAGAAAAACCATTAAGTAAAAAACCAGTAAGAAGAGCGCTAGCTTCGCCTATGCCAATAAGTGAAATAAAAATTTGACGCTCTTCCTTGTTAATTGAAAGACATGTAGCCCAATTTTTTTATGCTACTTCTCCTGGTATTTGAGAAGTAAAGGCCTCTCTCTGTTGTTGTTGTTGTTGTTGTAACGACAAAAACACTCCCCGAAGGTTTTGGGGAGTGCTGTCGAACTGACAGTCCTTGGCCGGATATGAATCCGGTACGCTCCGGTACTCCCTTGCGGTACTGCCCGACTGTCGTGGTAGCGATTTATGACCAGTGGAACCTTCTAGGTCATGTCACCCCTCCTTCCGTAAGGAAAGAGAGATGGCCTCTCTCTCAAAGATAACATTCTATGTGTCTCTTAGCATACCTGCCCGGAAGAAAAAATCTCACCAAGATTTGTGGTCTTTTCCGTGATGTCTCAGCGGCATAAAACAAAATTAACCGACGAACTTAGCGCAGATACGAGCATGGTGCAGCAAAATAAGGCTCAGAGCTCTGCTGCATGGGTCATGTTATGCGATTGGATAAAGAAGCTTCCAGAAGCTATTCCTAGGTGGCAGCCTCGGTTAAGATGCAAAACACAGGCGTTTCTGTTTAGAGTAAATTATAGCTAAACTGTTTTTCAGGTAAAAGTTGGTGTAGGTAATTGAAAGGTTTGGAATTTACTATAAAATATGGTTTCAAATTTAGTAAAAAATTTTGAACCGTATAAAAAGCGGACGACTGGCGTGGTTTGATACTATTTCGGTACCTTACAAATTGCTACTTTCGGCCCACACGTGACACTGTGCCCAACGTAGTGGATTCCTCAGCGAGAGTCAAAAACAAATTTTAAGGTACAGGAGGCGGTACACCAACATATTGAAGCATTCGCCACGCTTCTGTTGTCATCCCGCACCGCGCAAGCCAAGCAATCAACTTAACATTCGATCGGCTGCTGAGTTTATGGGTCTACAGGATATGTGCCAGTTGTGACACGGTTATGTGTGCGTTGGTGGATGTGGCATCTAACTAAGCTGAAAATAAGTAGAATGAACTTCTTTGCTTTTGGGAAAAAATAAAAATGCGACAACAACCATATTGTGCTCAATATAGCATATGACACGTATGCGGTAGGCTCCTGACCCTTTTTTTACTGAATTTCAGTTTGTGCAGTTTGTTTGCCCTTCGTGCCATTTATGGAAGAGAAAAAATATCTTTACAGGCTGTGTACGACATGCCATTTCGGTGTTTTTAAAAGGATCCTTATACATTTATGCTATTTGTAGAAATGAAGGAAAAAACTGTTTTAAATTTTTCCGATTGCACACCAACCAACAACCAAACAGTGGCACACCATTCTATTTACGTTAGTCATCCTCCCAAAATCATGTTAGATTTACTTTTGACTCCTTTCGTGTATTAAATTTCCTCGATATTAGAGTTGTGTCAGTCAGTGTAGTTTTTCTCTTCTCATTTTTTTTACACATCTATTGACACATTTTCGCTGCCATTTCGATTTGGTTTGGAGTTGATTGTGAGCAAATGATGCTTGCTTTAAGTGTTTAAGGGTATTTAATATGTAATACAAGACCACACATCAACTTATCTGAGGCTCGTTGGAGAAGTTAAAAATGGATGTTCACTTGAGCTAATGCTTACATAGGCAATAGGAGGTGGCACTTACTGGGATGATTCTTTGTTACAAAAGGATTTTAGAAAATGGAAGCCTGATGATCCCTAAAATACTCACATTTAAATGGTTACAAAGAAGGTAAGGAAAGGAAGAGAGGGGAAGGAAGGGAAGGGAAAGAAAAGAAAAGAAAAGAAAAGAAAAGAAAAGAAAAGAAAAGAAAAGAAAAGAAAAGAAAAGAAAAGAAAAGAAAAGAAAAGAAAATAAAAGAAAAGAAAAGAAAAGGAAAGAAAACAAAAGAAACGAAAAGAAAAGGAAAGAAAAGAAAAGAAAAGAAAGGAAAAGAAAAGAAAAGAAAAGAAAAGAAAAGGAAAGAAGCGAAAAGAAAAGAAAATAAAAGAAAAGAAAAGAAAAGGAAAGGAAATGAAAGGAAAGTAATTGAAAGAAAGAAAAGGAAATGAAAGGAAAGGAAAGGAAATCACAGGAAGGTAAAGGAAAGAAAATGAAAGCAAAGGAAAGAAAATTGAAGGAAAGAAAAGGAAATAAAAGGAAAGGGAAGGAAAGGAAGGTAAAGGGAAGGAAATTAGGGTAAAGGAAAGAAAAGTAAAGGAAATTGGAGGAAAAACAAGAAATGAAAGGAAATAAAAGGAAAGGAAAGTAAAGGAAAGGTAAGAAATGAAAAGAAAAGAGAAGAAAAGAAAGGGGAAGGAAAATAGAGAATAAAGGAAATTAAACGCAACTAAATTCCTGAATTATTGTTAATCTTTCCGGTTTAGCGTTAAACGGCACGAAGTATTGATAAGTCTTCGACAACCTGTTTTTATAAACTCAGTGTAGCCTCTCATATCTTCTGCTGCCAATTTCGGGGTTATGTGGGAAAACCTCCTGAGTCGGTGCCCACACAGCATGTCTTCTCGCTACACTATGATCTACAGATCTGCGTAAAGCTCGCACAGCTCCTGCGACACTCGCCGTTGGCATCACGCGAAGGCCAATAAGTCCTCCGTAGGACATTTCTCTCGAATACTCGAGGGTCGATCTCATCTTCTTTTGAGACTATTCATGCGAGCGCTATCTTAGTTCGTCGTTTTCTACTCCAAGTCCAAAGTGCTGCTTGTTGTAAAAAATGATTGTGTTGAATTTATCGACTGACATTATTCCCGTTGTTAATGGTTGTTTCCAAGAGTCAGGACCTTTCTAGCCCTTACTGTTGGAATTGCTGTAACCATGCTATATACCTGCTTTAGATATACCTTCTATGGGAGGTAAGCACAACTAAGGCGGTCAGAAGCAAAGTGGTGTAAGTGCACATTTTTTAACATTGACTAACAGGTTCAAAGTATAATCTCCATAAAAAAATTGCCTCCAAGTACTTTGAAGATATTGCTAGGTATTTTTGCTTTCAGAGGATAGATGTGGCTACTAGAAAACAATTCATGTATGTAAATCACTTTGCCATTTTTGTGATTGTATCCTTAACTCGTTTTTTTGTGGAAAAGGCACTTATGTACATCCCTTTGCTTCGGACCTACTCAATTAAGACTTAGGAGTGTATTTTGGGCCAAAGAGAGGTGGGGTTGTATAAAATTGACACGTTAGAGGAAAATAATATCGTGACGGCACAGTGTCCCTTAGCTCAGTTGTCAGAGCGGCTTTTGATGTCGGCGCTTGGGTTCGCATCACAGTGTCCGAGAAGGGGTCCCATGAAAAGTTGGTGTAATTTTTCTTTAATATCACTTAAAGCAATAACAAAACTTAAAACGGGCTCTGCTCCAACAACAATTATACTAACCACCTTTTTTTTACTATTACTAGTGGATCCATTTGATCCACCGAGCGCTTTAATACACTCGGGGCGCACACAAATATTTTCCCAACATTATCTCTTCATTAGTATTAGTAAAACGGGAAACTTCGCTTTATGAGGTAACAACTCATAGAATACCCACTCAGTTACTGTTTTGTTGAAGGAGGCTTCTCCATATTTTGAAAGTAAAAGAAATAATGTCTTAAAGAAAGAGGTTTAGTAAAATTTTTATTGGTTTCTATAAGATATTTTTATGAAAATACTCTAAGCGCTGAAGCGATTACTAATGATGATGAGGAGGGCACTCTCTATGCAAGTGATGATGATAAAGATTTTGGACCCTTACCAGAAGAAGAATCTCATAACTCAAACACTTCATCCAGCGACAGTGAAGGGGATATTGTACTTTAACATTGTATTACGACAGAAGAAGTCAGCCTGCAAAGTCATTCATGAAAAGATAAAAGTGTCCTTTGCTTACATCAGCTCACCGTTCGATATATTTTTTAATTCAATTTGAAACAAGTAAGAAAAGGGCTGGCTTCGACTGTGCCGAAGACTTTATACCTTTCATGAATACGCATCACGGATATAAGTGTCCGATCCTTACTCACAATTAGTAAAAACTCTGCAAAACTGTTAATTTAAAAATACATAGCCCAAACCCGCTTTATCGTAAAAATCGATTGTATGGGAGCTATGCGTTGTATTGGTCCGATCTGGGTGATTTTCATTACACACATTACATATATAATATGTACTAAAACTGCAAAATTTTACGTTCCTAGCCTTTTAGTTGCAACAGTTATAGGCCAAAACCCGTTTATCGGAACAATCGATTGTACGGGAGGTACGCGTTGTATTTGTCCGATCATGCTGGTTCCGACGAATGATTAATGCTTTACAAAATAGCTGCCTCTTACTAAATTTCATCGAGATATCTCTAAAACTGAGGGACTAGTTTGCGCTCAAACAGACGGACGGACGAACAGATTAGACAGGGTTACACTGAAATAACAGCCTTTGGCCGGGTAAAAAAACCCGGGTCATTCCGGTACGATAGAAGTTACTACGATAGAACCGGCTGTTGTGCGACAGACATCGGAGTCTCACCTTCATCAGGAGGCCAAAATGCTCAATAAACGCGAGCATGCGGAACTGTTGCGCAGCCAGTTTTTACTGAACTGCCACAAACCCAGTCATCCAAACCGCTATCTATTGGATGAAACTCCGCCCCCGAGAGGCATATGATGAGATCCGGCACCATATTACCAAGCCGTTTGATCTGCGCAGCTCTAAACGACCTCCATACCTAGTAGGTAGACAGACCCCTCAAATCTCGGCCTGTGAACCCCGTAATCGACATCGAACCACCTGAAATAGCTGATGAGGAGCGTATTCTTTCGAGGGAGACTAGAGTCATCCTACCACAACTTCGTCCTGGATATTGTAATAGGTTAAACTCTTACTTATCCAGACTGAATTCTACCATACTAAATACGTGCCCTGCGTGTGGTATGCCCCCTCACGATACCAAACATCTCTTTTCCTGTTCAATTGAGCCTACTCTTCTATCACGAATATCACTCTGGTCCAACCTTGTTGAAATTGCGCGTTTCCTTGTACTCCCGTTAGAAGAGCTTGATGACGATTTTCAGCGCGAAGCACTGTTAATAACAACAACAACAACGAACATGGCTGAATGAACTCAGCTCATCGCCCTGATCATTTCGGTATACTTATTGGTGGGTCTATCTCTTCTTCTTCTCATACTTACAAACATCGGACCAAAGTTATAATACCACTTCAAGGTCATGAAAGGTACAAAAACATACATGACTACAGAAATGAGCAAACGTAAATAATTGGAACTGTTTAGAGACAAGACTTGACAAAATTGGAGCCATACCTAGGGTTACAACATTGGCTGGAGTGTACAAATCGCATGGTGAAAGCCCACTTCATTTGTGGTATGAGAGCAATGGAAAAACAATTTTTTGGGCAAGAATGAGTCTGGAAAGATTTGCGGATGTATCGCGCTGCCTTCGTTTTGAATCCACTCAAAACAGGGAGGAAAGAAAAGCAGTTAGTGCTCTTTTGGGCTCCTTGCTGTCTCAGACAATAAATTACACCAAACACTGCGAAATATGACTAGAAGACCTGATCTCTCAAATGTTTTATGTAAGTAATAATAAACGAGTTGTTGTGAAATTACATGAAGTTTTGACCGCACAAAAAAAAATGTGCTAGTCAATCTCAGTAATTTTTGCGCCAATTTCAAAAACGAACATATGTCTGTTATCTTCATAGTTCGACGTTACATTTCGAATGTCAATATAGTATATTAACGCCCAGACAATGCGTCTTGACTATGCAGCTCTCGAACTCAAGACACCTGAAATGTGAGTCAAGTACACCGCCATAAATGCTACTTCTTCCTTGCTAGCAAACTATGGAAAGAGCGAAATCTCCCCTTCCAAATCCGAATTACTTTAAATTTAAATTGTACAAATTCGTTTGAATAAAACATGGTCGTTAAGTCAGCATCTTAATATGCCACTACTCCCTATCGTCCATACACAGTACTGTGATTTGCTCATTTCTCACGTAAGTTTGTAATAACTATAAGTATCTACCCAAAATAAATTATCCCCAAAGGGATTTATGCTAACCTCTACATTGAGGTGTTAAATGTGGGATATGTCACGCTTCACCTTCTACGTCGTCGTTAATGTGCTCAAACACTACAACAACAAACAAACTTATTTAGAGAGGTTCATACTAAATTTTGACCCCACAACAAAAATATGTGATAGCCTTTTCCCCCGCCCAATAGATGTTTATGGAAATTTTTGCTTACGAGACTATCCAACACAACCAACAAATACCAAATTAATTGAATGGCCATTTGGTGAACATCACCGATGTCAATGAACAATTTAATGGAGTTGCAATCTTTGAAATTTTGAAAATAGCTTACAGCTTAGCGAACTGCTGTTGGTAAAGATGGGGGAGGAAAGTAAAGATAAATAAAGTGCTTTGTGTTAGAAAAAATTGCAGAATGTGACGGTAAGAGAGAGTGGGAAGTATGTTAAGCCATTTGAAGTAACGTGACAAAACTGAATTTTCGGAGATTAAAGAGTCAATGTTATGTCTGCCGTTAGTCGCCATACGCGCCATAAAAATTTACTGCCACTGCCATGCATGTAAGGCGTTTAACATTTTATGTGAATGTTCATAAAAATTAAAAATACCCTAAAAGTGCTGAAATTAAAGTTTTGAACTTGAACTTAAATTCAAGATTTTCCTAAATACCCAAATGAAAAAGAAAGCAACTTTAAACAGAAGTGAAATAACAGAACCATCAAAAAATTGTGGAAGCACATATTGCACTCACGTACAGTGGAGGACAACTATATACTGGCACACGTATAGTTACGAACGCTCGTCATTTCTGGGAGTATCTATATTACATGAAACCTTTAGTTAGGAATTAAATAACCTTGAGATGATTTGTCCATCTACATAAGTCGAATGCTGAGTTTTTTTTTTATTTATTTTTGAGCTAGTTTTAGAAGCGGAAATTATTTTGAATAGAAGACCGAAGTATAGGTTGGAGCCGTGTGTGGAAGTATATGCAAGTGGAGAAAGTTTCTGACTGCCATTCACCTGGGAATAGCTAGAGCGATTCTTTTGCATCCGGTTCAAGCAGATCACTATTTCTGGACGCTTGTGTCGAAGTATCCTCTGGGTAGCCCCTGAAAACCCGTTTGGTGGTGAGCTATAAGTGGAAGGCGACAATCTGGTAAGGCCACTCCGACGGGCGTCGGCCTTGGATCATACTGCTCGATATATTGTATTCCATTGTGCGTTGAGTTTGGGACCCACCACAAAAACACAGCTCTTATGAAATCTAAACATGACTCGGATATGAGAACCCCTCTTTTAGATAAGGAACCTTTGAAACGTTTTAAGGATTACGAGATAAGCACATGCACCTGGTATGTCCCGTCTCTGGATGTGGTAGCTGCCTCTACCCGGATGTGTTACCGAAGCCAAAGGCTGACATCACCAGCATACCAGCGATCCAATGGCCATGCAGATAGGCGCAGATTCGGCATCGAAATTATGGTGGTAGAAAGTATTTTCTTTCACACCTGTGGATAAGCGTCTCTCTGCAATCCGCATGAAGGCAAGATTCTTCAATATATCTTTTATCTGGGCACATACGTCGAGGGAAGCAAAGGACTATGTGGAAAAGGCTGCATTCTATTAGCAACGGAAACGCACAAACGAGCGCTGCCGCCATCAACATATCTAAGTCGTGCTTGGTGACTTCAACGCCAGGGTGGGTAAAGCGCGTGTGTTCCCACAGTCGGAAAGTTCAGTCTGCACGATGAGACTTCGGCAAATGCTTTTATGCTAATCGAATAGGCCAGTGCCCGAACATGGTCATATCCAGCAACAGGTTTATGCAGGTCTACGAGCTGTGCGATAAGGTTTATGATTACAAGACCACTACGATTTCAGTAAATGTTATTCCAGCTTTTTTGAAATTACGATTATAGTAAAAGCGAGATTTGTCGATGTTTCATCAAAAGTCAGACTAAAACCGGAAATATATGACTCGTAAACTAGCCTAAAGAATATTTTTTTGGGATACCTCAAAGCAAGTTTTCAACAGCTTTTTTGAGCTTAGAGGAAGGGCGTTGGTGAGAATATTAACACCCCGGGAAAAAAACTGAAGAAAGATTAAGGCCGAACAATTCTATGAGGTTCAGGAAACCGGCGATCCCGTCAATTATCTCGGATTTAGCCTTCTTCACTTCGCCAGTCACTAGGTGTTCTGACACTGTGAGCCGATTTCTGGGTTATTATATGATTTAAGCCCACAAATATTCATCTTTTGAACTATCAAATAATCTATAGAATTCTTATTACAATGACACCCAAAACTTTATAGAAATGGCAACCTATGTGCGTATATGCTCCCAAATGTCTGTGTTTGAGTTACAAAAAGTTTTTTGCTTACAATGTATGGTAATTTACATATTTTCATTGATTTTTCCTAAAACTAATTACTTCCTTCATTCACCCTGCAGTCAAAACAACTATTTGTATACTACTTCAAAGCTCAAATGAACACTAAGCACAACTAGTCTGGCCTTAGTCAACCAACTTCGCTTTTTCTGTGAGATGTAAATTTGCAGATATCGGCCAGAAATATACCTGTGTCAAACTGGTTCAAAATAGACGAAAGAAATTATAGTTCAATTTTAGTGGCAAATGTTAAGTGGTAATTGTTAATTTAAGCACCTTAGGTAAATACTCGATCACATGGAAAAGGTCGCAGTTCCGTGATCCGGTGCTGGAATCATCAAGAATAAGTGCTCTGTGCACTCTAGTGTCCTCCAAAAATTTTAATTTTTGTTGCTTTAGATTTGGGCTTTTTCAACTAATTTGCGTTGACTTAACTAGAATTTTTTCTGACTAGTTTTTTGTTCCACTGGGGGGTATTTTCATTTATGATAAAGAGGAAGTGTGTGCCACACTCATGCATGTGGTTTCAAGTGCATGCGACACACATACATATGCAAATACATTTACATAAGTACATTCCTGCTATATATGATCATGTTATACAAATTTTTATGGGAATAAATAAAAAAACCACACATTTAAAATTCGTGTATCTAGTGCCACAGAGAGTTATAGGGTTTCGGGTTGAGGTCGATTGTTTGGCGTAAGCACTTTCGAAAATGATTCAATAACACTTAAATTTGTAAGTGTATGGAATGTGTATGTAGAAGTGAAACTGCTTTCTCGTAAAGATTTTATTTTAATGTTATTGAGAAGTGCAAAGGATTTTTAATGAAATTTTCTCAAAATAAGAATACCTCTTGGCTAAAGAAAAAATTATTGCTGGTTTTATTGTTCTGAGAAATGTGTGTCATCTTTTCATTGGTGCATTGCCATAACATAATCACAAGTGGTGTAATCCCCAGTACAAAAATTGGGATTATGACACCCGCCCTGCAATGTCACAACCAAAATCTGTTTAATTAGGATTATGGCGCTGCAAGAGGAGTGTCATAACCCCATTTGCGATAATGACTCAGGTTAATGGGAGTAATTACTATGTCTCTTGGCTTGGGATTATGTCTCCTTTTTACTTAGGATTACGCCACATGATGTTAGGTCATGTCATCAGTTTTAGTTTTCAGGCTTCATTTCCTTTTGTGTAAAGACAACGAGATTCATAAGTTTCCATTTCAGAAAGATCAAACACACGTTGTAGCTTTCAAAGTTGGGCCCTAACAAGAGCAACGGAAATAATTATAAGAAAAAAAGTCAATATATAATTTATTTGAGAAGGGAGTGCCTGTGGTGTCATTTTAAAGAATTTAGAAATTTATAGAATTCATTTAGGAATGGACCGTAAATGAAATAATCGAGCATGCCAATTAATCTAAGCTTAATTAAATAGTTAGTCAGTAATTATCGATTAATGAAAAGATTAATTTCCCGATTTAACACATATTGTTTATGTTTAATTATAGCGCTATTTATTTGGTTATACACAAAACTGAGTAATCACTGCCTGATTAATTAGACAATTGAAATTTTAGATTTTTTTTACTTTTAACAAACTTATCGCTTTTCGATGTTTATCAGTTGAGCAAAAACAGTCAATATATAACTGATTTATTTATGAAGAAAAGTACTCGAAATAGATGACATAAATAACTTGGATTTTAAGTAAACAGTAAATACTTTGGATTTGATTATTGCAACTAATCAAAAGTTTTGATTAAACAAAATATTTATTAAATAACGTGCTTAACCTTTTAAATTAAATACACAACCTAATATAAAATAAAAATTTGGAATTCAAAATTTCCCTCTGGCCTTACTCTCTTTATTTTGGGAAATACTCGTACAACTAGCAACACCTCATTCAATTCTTTTGTTCCATTGGGTCCTGTTGCTTTAATAAATTCACCCTGGCTTTAATAAAGTCACCCAGCACAGACATCGGCTTGTTTTAATTTCACACCATTGTATACAGCGGGAACATATATATTTCTTGGGGGGTCTAAACTTTTAGTCGAACATCTAGCAATTCGTCTATGGAATTTTCATCAGCAGCAGCTTTAATGTGATACGCGTACAAACATGTCGACAGATGGACTAACGAAAATTAAACTGTTATTTCGACTTAGGTTACTTAAATCAACTCGCTTTATGCATTTTTTAAAATAAACATTAAGTAAATTTATCGACCTGTTATAGTTTTATTATATCTAAAGAATAAATATATTTCTAGGAAAGGATGTAGCACCGCCTTCCTTACCTGTTCTGTTGTACCGTGCGACTTTAAAGGTATAGCCAAAACAAAATTTCGTACGTGTTTTAATTTTTATCCATTGTCCAATAAGAGCGTAAAGATTTTCACTTCTTCCAAATTACAATCAAGCAGACCATATTACATATATTTAAATATATATTGACACCAAAATATGGATAGGGATACATATTTTTTTCGATTATGATCATACCAAATTATAATAACGAATATTTTTTTTTTTGTTTATTTAAAACTATAAATATTTTATTATCAACAATCAAATAGATACCCAGACTTTTTTTCCAAATGTTTTGAAGCAGATTTTTGAGTTGTGAAGGAATTTGAAACATATATAAAAATCTGTATTTCTCAAGCCGATAAAATTAAAATTGGCATAAAGATAATTTTCATTTGTAAATAAAACATATTTGATTTTTAGTAACACATTCCCCTAAAATTCTCTTTTAAAAATGGTTTTCGTCACCTTAATAAGCACTTGCTCCTACCTAAAATCGCGGTACTCTCATCTCTAATAGATACGCTCAGTTTTTTGAAAACTTTATCTGCAATTGCACTCAATCATCTACTCATTTTAATTGTTTTGCGTTGCACTTGACTGACGATACTTTTCATGCATGAACAGTGCAATATGTGGCTGGCGTAAAACAAAAGTGGAAACTCACAAAAAAAAAAAAGAAAAAAATTGAATAAAAACACCAGAAGTGAGTTTACAAAAAATATCGAAAAAAGTTGTCTAAGCCGGAAAATGCATTAAGGCACTTCAGGCAATTTGAAGTGGAAAAACAGATACTCTCAAAATCGAAGTGTTTGGCTGTGCCAAATGCAGCTACCGGCTGATAGCAAATGCAATAACAACAAGTAAAAAAGTTTAAGTGCGCTCGGAACCGAAAATTATATACCCAGCTGTGTGCAAGAAATATAAAACAAAAGCAATAACAACAAGTAGAAAAGGAATAAAAGTTATATACCCATCTCTATGTTAACGAGTACTCACTTCATTCCTTGTGCTCAAGTCTTATATCAATCCACAGTAAATTATATTCTGCCTTTCTTTGGGACTTTCAAACAAAATATTGTTTGAAGTTTAACTAAACAGAGACGTGACCTCTCAAAAGCTCTGAATCAAGTTGTTTTCGAGACAACAATTCGTCCTCAATTGGCAAAAAGATACCGACTTTTTCAAAAGCTGCTGTTTAAACTGTTTCATTCTTATTTTTATACCACAGCAGTTTGCAACCATTTTTATACTTAGTAGTTCTACGCACACAAGGTATATTAACTTCATTCGCCTAACGGTAGTATGTAACGGCATAAACGGATCGGGATAGATATTGACTTATACTAAAATTTTCAGGAGGAAAAGAGAAATTGATTAAGCCATGTCCGTTCGTCCGCCCTTCCGTCCATCTGTGAACACAATAACTTGATTAAATTGGTATGCAAATCGGATGATAGCCACGCTGACTTTTTATTTATAGAAAATTTTCGAATATACATAAAAAGTGATTATTCAGTACATAATGCAAATATAAGTATACAATTTGGTGGGTACCTACATTAACATTAAGGCAAAAAATAAAATTAAAAAAATATATATAAAAAAATGGTCAAATATAGAAATATTATTAATCATAAATAAAAACCCGTTCAAGATAGCGAAACGAAATTCTGCACACAGATTTTTATGAATACAAGAATGTTGCGGGAAAAAATAGGCGAAATCGGTTAAGGTCCACGCCCCCTTTTATATGAAAGATTTTGAAGAGGATCGTAGATATATTTAATAGGCAACAACTTTGCGTAAAATAGCTTTATATCATTTATATTTCACTTTTAAAGTTTCCGTAAACAAAAAAATCCAAAAACTTAAAATTTTCGAAAATAGGCGTGGCCCCGCCCCTTTTATAGTGGATTATTCCACAAAACTTTTTATGCCATAACTCCAGCAAAAATTGATTTATCGAAATGATATTTAGTGAAAATGTTGAATATATATAAAGTTAACTGTTTGTTGTAAAAATTGCCGAAATCGGGTGAAGGACACGCCTAATTTTTAATATAG
The DNA here is from genome assembly GCA_949987695.1 of Merzomyia westermanni. NCBI lineage: Eukaryota > Metazoa > Arthropoda > Insecta > Diptera > Tephritidae > Merzomyia > Merzomyia westermanni. The sequence goes on from OX465293.1 coordinate 83,463,802, forward strand.
TTTTGAAAAACTTGTTTGTGAAATTTAAAACGCGATATTTCTATAACTATGACAGATATATCAATAAGATCTTGCACACATAATAAATTTATTTGGCAAAACTCGACCGCATCAAAAATTTGTGGATTTGTTGGGAAGTAGGCGTGGCTGCGCTCACTTTTCAGCATAAAAGTTCTGCTACTTTCAGAGGGGATTGCTTGTGATTTCAACTAGATATTTCCATAAAAATTGGTCAGCTGCTTTTTAATAGTATATAGTATACTGCTGCCAGGAATTAAACAAATCGGATAACACACAAGCAAAATATCCGGGCAAGTAATTAATACCCCACTGCAATAGTTAAGTTATATATCTTTGTATTTGATTTTAATTCGATATTTGTAAAACCATTAATTTGGAAATGTCATTACTAAAACAAATTTGTAAAACTTGATATTTTATTGATAACATCAACTCACGTTCCAGTATGCTTTACTAACTCATTTTCCGTATTTTCTTCTTTTTTTGAAAATTGTGAGATCGAAGAAGTGGGCTTCGTTTTCATGCCATATCAAAGATTTTAACAAGAAACCTCTATATCTATCTCTTTCCTTAATGCCGTTTCATATTCCCCCTTTGATGCCCTTTGTTATGGTACAACTGGGTATAAAAAGCGCTATAAACAATACGACCCCATAACTATTATGTTTGTTGAATTAAGACGTTAGCTTTAGGTTTATTAGCTTTAAGCGTCCAGCTTTCGCAACAGAGCTGCTTGTTTACTCTCTTAATAGCAACAAGGTTTATTTTTGCAAACACATTTTTTCATACGCTATCATTTCTCTTATTCTCAATTGTGCCTTCTTGCTTTTAGTTAGGTTTGATATTCGCACATATTTCTTATTGGTATAAATTATCCAGCACCTTAACGCCTGAACGAGCTCAGGCATATTATTAAAGCATTTCGCTTTTATATTTATGCGCTCTCTCTTCACTGCTACATCGATGCTCGCCATTTCGCCCGCTATTACTTCTTAATGCAATATCCTTTTTGCAACAATTTATTGATTTCCGCCTGTCTTCGCCCACTCACAATTCTTCATCCCTTTACAACCCGCCTAGTTGTACTGGGCGATGTGGCTGTGTGTGTGTGTTAGTTGGCTAGTGCAAGTTGAATTCTTGCTGAAATGGCTTAATAGGATTTGGCTGCAATTTATTTCGTTTGCTTTCAACACGCTCCATAAACTTATGTAAATCTTCTTGAATAGCGTAACGAATCGCAGAAAACCAACTGTCGATGATTGCGCGGGAGTGTGAGGCGGACAGTGGGCAGTGAAAACATGAAGGATTCGAATTAGAAAATCTTAAGTGGATTGAAGAAAGAAAGATTTTGCAATGAAAACAAAAGAAACTTGGAGTTCCTTTATTTCCATGATGAACAACGTAGGTGGGTTAGCATTCATTAGAGCTGTATCATTTTGAAGTCTCAAGAGGTTGAAACTATTTGGAGGGAAGCAATGATGTATTTATCGTTAAATCAATATTTTATATTGTTCTTTTGAAGTTAACTACGCCACTAAACCCTATTGGATATATTTACTTTGGATATATTAACGTCTAATCTGGATAAGTGAGAGCTGAGTCTGCTGCGAGATTAGACTAGTCACTTGGGGCAGATGACATTCTTTATCTGTCGCAACTACTAATTACTATCCTACAACGGTGAACCGGCTTTCTTGCCTCGAATGTCGCTAAAGGCGTTTCGGTATTAGCCGAAAGACACCTTCAATCCCTTTCCTGAATGCGGCCATAGTTCCATTTGGTTTGTACAGCTTGATAAAATGGCAATTAAAGTTCTTTGCAGAAAATCGTCTAACTTATCAACCCACCTTTGTATCGAAAAAAAAAAAAATTGAAGAAAATTAGAAATAAGCTGTGGCGATAATTGGCTTACCGTTGACTTTGAATGTTTACGTACTTACACGAATATGTCTATGCATGTGTGCGTGTGTGTTCCTCTTTACGCTATCCAACTGGGGATAAAAGCTTAAGTAAGAAACTAAAGTAATTCCTTTCGCTTGTAATTCACACGGATTTATTTAGATAGCATGAAGTTATGACCTGAAGTAAATAAAATACTCCACCCCACTCTACGAAGTTTCATCGAAAATTGAGATTCCTCGCAGCTTGTCTGCGTTCCATTTTTTTTTACTTTCATCGTTTTACCACAATTTTGTGATAGCGCAATGACTTGCCTCTAACAACTCCCCAGTTGCTGATAAACATAAAAATCTAACAATATAATAGAAGTGCATTCAATGCGAATTTCTATGTGTGAGTGGAGTAAGCAAGCATGCCAAGCAAAAAATGATGTAAACTATAATAAGCAGTAAGAAAGAGGTTCGTCGAAGGTTTGCTTCGATGGACATTAAAATTCCGCTAGTAACTTCCCTACAAGAATTGAGCGATCGTTACTAATTTACTAATATGTTTGTTATAAATTCAACTGCTTTTGCAGATGCCGTTCGGAGTAGGCAAAAAAACCAGTTTGTAGAAAAATTAGATTCAGAAATACATTCTATAGGCCGGTAATATTCCATATGCCAATCACTTGTGACTGTCCTATGATAAGTCAGTTGACCATCATTACTATTACGTTTTTCGTGAAGAGGGAGTTCATTCTAAAATTCAACAAATTCCAAAGCTCGGAAAGAGCAAGTGGTTGAAATAAAAAATATACATATGTAGTTTATAATTTAATAATTTTAATTTCTGTTGTCCTATTGAAATTAATGTTTTAAATACTTTAAAATATTGGGGTGAACTTGTAGATAGATCAAGTAAGATCGATCAAATGCGCTATATTTATACATCAAGGTTTACAAATCAAATTTGACCAGAAGAAGAAATATTCATATAAGTCTGAAAATAATTATTCCATTTCAATAGATATTTTTTGGAGTCTTGAAAAATTATTACTTTGCAATAGAAAACATAAAAATTGTTCATAATAATTATTGAAAGAATTTTACAATTTTGAAAGTGAAATAATAATTATCCGAATTTTTTTTTTAAAGACTTTTATTTTATAATTTACTATATTATAAAATTCTCACGGTAATAATTATTGGTAAGATATACATTTTTAAGTCTTCAAAGTTGCTCAATGTGAGACAGAAATTGGAAAACCTTTTTATATAATTAGTATTTCAATGATGTGCTTTAGTAAAACTGAATATATGACCTTATTGTAACAGGTAACTTCTCCTTATCAAGGACTTTCATTGGGCATATGAGTGTCTAACGTAGCTACGTATACCTCCTCAAGTTAAGGTATTAAAGGGACGAGAGGGGAAGCAAATCAAGTGGCATATATGTGTGAATACTGCGAATGGTCAGTGCATCCGGTCGAAGGTGAATCACAGCCGTCGATGCTAATGAAATAGCATACTCACGAACCATAAGAAGACATCCCCTAGCTGTTCTGAGTGCGGTGCTCTGGCAAGCCTGCAACTTCTTCTAATGTGTGTCTGACAGGCTCGGCAACTATATTAGAGAATAATAGCTCCGGGCCGGCTGGGCGATTGTTTTGTATGCTGCCAGCAAAGTTTCTTTTTCTTTTCCCAATTACTAATAGACAGTGACTTGAGAATTTTGTTGCGGCTTTGGATTTTGCTTGTAATCGGGATTGCATAAGCGGCGAAGGTGAGAATTTCATGTAGGGATCACGTAAAATCGTTCCAATATACACCAATGTCATGTAACGTCACATCTAAGAGTTTAGGTTGGTTGACAGTTGGTAGGGTGGCGCCATAAACCTGGATGGCTTATTCCTTGTTCACTTGCTTGTGCCATCTCAGGATTGAAGGATTTGGTGTGGGACAATGACATTGACCTCCTTATGTGTGGGCTAAATGTAGTACAGCTCGACAGATATGAAATATTTTCCTCTCAATATTAATATGTATTCATGTGAGGTTGGGCGCAATATTGTCAACATAGGTAATACACGCCCTTTCTTGGCTTTCAACTTCACGAAAGCGAACCTTGGACATGTTCTATTTTAAGCTTCAGCCTAATTCGACTTTATTGACAATGTGATTGTGAATACATTTGCATAACTTGCTTATTTTACGACAGAATAAATGAAAACAATTTTTTTCAGAGACTTAAAAAAATAAAAATTGTCTATAATTATTACCCAAAGGCTTTTATTTTAAAAGCCTCAAAGCAAAAGTCTTTGAAGACTCAAAAAAATAAAAATTGCTCATAATTATTATTTTGCAATTTTTTAAGTAAAATATCAAAGTAATAATTACGGATGACTCACAAAAATATTTATCAGCTATAATTATTATGGAACAACAATTGGTAAGCAGAAAAACGATTGACATATTTCAAAAATTAATTAAAAAAATAACCAATTTTTATTTTTTTTATTAGGGAAACAAATTGTCCTTCTGGCACCGCGCTACATTTTCTACCTGTTGTACCGTCCTTCTGCCAGCGAGCATGTAAAGATTTTACAAATACACTAAATTGTATCACATAATTTAGTAGTTACGTACGATAAAAGTTTAGTACTCACGTCGTATAGAAGGTGTTCTATTTTCCCTTTTCTATCAATGTTAAAATTTATTTTATTTTTTGAAATATAAAAAAAAATATTTGTTAATTTTATTTCAGTTTGAGTTAGGCAGCGAATTCTTTTTACTAGGAAGAAATTTACCAGTAAGGATTAGTAAGTCTCTCAAACCCTTACGCTCTCGATTTGTTTTTCCCTTACAAATTTTTTTAGTTAATTAACACTTGACAGAAAAAGTTAGTAAGAATTCGTAACTTCCAGTAATAATTTTTTGTTATTGAACAGACCTATTATTTTGGATGTCTGAATTTGACAGTTTGATACATCAAATTGCTTGATCAAAGGAACAGTACAACTGTGTTCCAAAAAAGTTCATACAGCTTAAAGGATAGAAGAAGGCAAAATCACATCTATGCATTTCTGTAGTTTCCTGTAATATTTACAGCACAAGCTTGACGAATCGATGTACCAACAGTGAATATAATTTGAAAAATCAAAGCAATGTTACTATTCCTCGCAGTTACAGGCCGGTTGTCGATAAATTTAACTTTGTATTCAATGTCCAAGTCAGCGGTTTTTATTCAACAAATCACCGTCAATAACATATCATTTGATGTTGAGAGAGCCCACGAATTCCGCTACATAAACAGCAAGGGTCGTGTGAACGATTTTATATTGCATGTTGTTGTTGTTGTTGTTAACAGTGCTTCGCCCTTCCCAATGGGCTCGATCACTCTTTTATATTGCATCCTGTAGTTTACCCAAAATACGGGCCATTCTAAAGGCCCACATACCGAAAATAATACGGCCCGCCTATTAGCATCACCACCACAGAGGTTCAGAAGGCTATGAGGAAGGCTTAGGATTCCGAAAATTTCTATGCTAAAACATTTCTGCTATGAGGGAGTCAACTATTTAATGGCTCTCTATGTCCAACCTGAAAAATGGAAACATCCGAGGGGTTTAAGGACAGTTCCACTCGAGCATCACCATGGCTCAAGCAAAATACACAGCAACAGGGAAGACCTCATAATGGGACTATCCTCGTCGTATCTGTGAATTAGGTCGATAGCGTCAAGTTATCGACTGTCCAGCACTCCGTAATCGTAGGGGTGACCTTTGATAACAAAAGTAAAAATGCACATCGCAAACCTTAAGTCACTGCCTGGCAGCATCTGGGGGAAAAGACTGCTGGCAACATATGTCCTAACAAGCCATTGCTTGAATAAGAACCGCTTTCCTGCAATATAAGGCGAGATCCTTAACAACAAAGGTAGAGAGTCTTCAAACTCCCTTGTCAGCTCCTGTTCGTTGAATGTAGTCATACATGCACAATCACTAAATGCAGAGGAGCGCGAACTTCGGAAGAAGACACGAGTCTTTCTGAGCGAACTGCGGTCCGGACACTGAAATACATTAAACTCTTAGCTATCCAGACTAAATCCAGATATGTTTGCCCGCGATTACCCAACGATAACATCATTCTCTTTAAATCCTCAAGGGAGAAGATTTTTCTAACAACAATTTCACCTTATTCCAAACCTATTAAAACTGCTAGTACTCTATCTCTTTTGAACTTCTACACTAACATTATTTTGGATATTTAAGCTGGTTCGCTTATCAATGAAATATTTCACAATTTCGAGTTTGTGTCTGTCCACGGTGTCGATGCTTTCGTTATTTGGTGGATTTTTTAGGACTTACATGTGTCTCTCGCCAAGCATCTAAATAACTGATCAGTTACATTGTTGGATCAAAAATTTCTCTTAAGTTCAATATTGCTCCTTTGATGCAATGTAATAAGCCTTTTATAAGGTGCAAATTTAATGGTGGGTATGATTGTGTCAATGGTGTGTAAAATGGAGTGTGGAATGCTAGCCAAGCATCTATTGAGTGTTGAATGTTAGTGAAATCATTAAAACATCGTCGCTATCGTTATACGGACTTCGGAATATGGCAGCATGAATCAACCCTTAAGTGTGTCATGCGGTCATTCGCCCAATATTGGATTTCTTTAATATGACACAGCGAATTGGTTTTACTTCATTCACGAATAATTTTTGTTTAAGATTATTGATTAAAGATGACGGGAACACTTGAAACTGCCAAAGGGTGAATAATTACACTGAAAAAAACGAAACACTACTTTTGAAGCTATCTCAACTGTCTTGGCTATGTTCCAGTTAGTTTTAATTTGTTAATTTCCTTATCTTGAAAATATACAGGTTATCGCCTCGCGTTGCCCGATGTCTTATAAGTATTTCCATATAAAAAATAATAATTTTCTTAAATCTCATTGGATTATATTTTAAAATAGAAACAAAAAATCACAAGGTAGCTTAACATATATCTTGGTTTGAAAGAGTTGCGCTATAAAACTCCTGTGCTTTCTAAATAGACATATTGAGACAATTAAGTATCATAAAATATTTCTAAATTTTTTTAGAAGTTTCCGCACGAGTGCTACGCTATGAGTGACTGAAGAAGTCAGACATTTCTTTAACAGATAATGACAGATCTCCACCCTGTACCTAAGGCCTGATATTTTTACAAAAACTGAGTTAACTAGTTAATTTAAAATTTAATTTACTGGGATGCATTTATGTAACTCGGAGCCAGCGAACAGTTGCTGTAGAATTTTCCTAAAGAAAAAAAAACTTATGTTAAAATACCGTTATTGTTCGATATCGAATTACGGAAGGCCACCGCTAATGGTTAAGAGTATGAAATAAATATATGAAGGGAAATATAGTAATGGCCATTGTCTCTAAATTCTGCTTCTCTATTCTAGTAAAAGCTTTTAGCAGCTAACTGAAAAATAATTATTATAAATAAAAACAAAAATAACTTTCATAATAATAAAGAATAAAACAAAAACCGAAAAATATTATAAAGCGAAGAAAAGTCAAATCTTTTGCAAAATGCTGGTACAATAAAGTAAAGTAAAAATATCAATTTAAATACAGTGGTACTAAATAAAACACTATAAAAACTGGAAAAATAAAATATTTATTTAAATAAAAAAAAATGAAATTTTAGTGGAGTTGAAGAGAAATTAAATGTAAATAATTTAATTAAAATGAAACAATATTTAAGATAAAAACGCAAATGAATGAAATAAATAAATATGCATTAAATGCAATACACAAATGTGATTTGAACAATAGAAGAAAGTAAGGTAACATAAGATGAAATGAAGCTGCATGTACAGGGTGTTTTTTTCACAGGTTTGTTTTTCGAATAGAGATAAAACTGGCATTTTGTGGTCAAATCTGGCAACTCTAATGTCATTTATGTTCAGTTTGGTTTGCCATTTCATCATGAACAGGTTGACAAAAGAACAACGCTTGCAAATCGTGCAAATTTATTTCGAAAATAATGGTTCAGTTCGCGAAGTTTACCGTGAGCTCCGTCCATTTTATGGTCGACATAATCGTCCATCAGAGCAATTAATTCGGTTAACCATGGATCGTTTTCGCACTACGTTTACTCTATGTGATAATACGCATCCGCAGAGACGTCGAACAGTGCGCACCGAAGAAACAATTGCCGCTGTAGAGCAAAGTGTTGAAGAGGACCCGAATGAATCGATTCGCCACCGTGCACAGCAATTGGAGCTTTGTCCATCAACTTTATGGAAGATTTTGCGCAAAGATCTTGGCTTGCGACCTTACAAGATCCAGCTTGTGCAAGAATTAAAGCCGCGAGACCATGCAATGCGTCGTGATTTTGGTGTATGGGCCGAAAATGAGATTGATTTCGATGCTGATTTTCATCGCAAAATTTTGTTCAGTGATGAGGCTCATTTTTGGTTGAATGGCTACGTCAACAAGCAAAATTGCCGCATTTGGAGTGAAGAGAATCCACATGAGACCCTTGAAACGCCATTACATCCACAAAAACTGACTGTTTGGTGTGCTCTATGGGCTGGTGGAGTCATTGGGCCATACTTCTTCCGCAATAATGCTGGAGAGGCAGCTACCGTTAATGGAGACCGGTATAGAGCCATGATAACCGACTATTTTGTTCCCGAATTGGATGGCATGAATGTGGATGAGTTGTGGTTCCAACAAGACGGCGCTACATGCCACACAGCGCACGTCACAATCGATTTATTGAAGGAAACATTCGATGAGCGCATAATTTCGCGGAATGGACCTGTCAATTGGCCACCAAGGTCGTGTGATTTGACACCATTGGATTATTTTCTTTGGGGATATGTGAAGTCGCTCGTCTACACCAACAAACCAGAAACGTTAGGGGAATTGGAAGCCAACATTCGTGGCGTTATTGCCGACATACGGCCCCATATGCTCGAAAAAGTGGTTGAAAATTGGACCTGTAGAATTGGCTTTATTCGAGCCAGCCGCGGCGGCCACATGCATAATGGCATAAAATTATCCTTCCAATAAAGCCAAATTGATGGACCTTAAAACGATTTTCTTGTGTTTTATTTCAATTCGAAGTTCTATACCCCTAAAAAAAACACCCTTTATATGCCAATTATAATGTAATAAAAATTATAAAAAAATATGAAATCGAACAAAAGTTTTCAAAAGTGATAGTTAAAAAAATGTCACGAAACTTTAGTAACTTAAGTTTTATCAGCTCTGTGATACAGAAACATTTATTTAATTTTCAATTAAATACCTCTTGTTGCATTATTTTTTTACAATACAATACTAAAAAACTAAAATATTTTTTTTTTTAGTTTTAAAAAGGAAAGTCGGTAAGTATACCTTTACGGCTACAAAATTGATCCGTCCGGCAGTACCCGTGGGGGATTAAAGTGGATTCCTCCGACAGTACCCGTAGAAGAGCAGAGCAACTGTGTGACAGTAGCGGTCTAATCATAGAAGGGGGCACAGTTAGTCTCTTTATAGGACATGCTAAAACAATAAGTGTAACCCATCCAAAGAGAACAAAACTGACATACTAGACAAATCGCAGCTTTTGCAGGCTACGCAGACATTGTTGCAACTGCACACCCACAAGTACCCATTTCGCAAGATAGGACTATCTAGCAAAACAAATATCTGGAAAGCAAAACAACTTGAAAAATCACACAAACATCAAAAAATTGCACTGTAAAAAGAATAACAAATGAGAAACTTAAGCAGAATAATATTGGCACAGTAAACATTTTTCAATGAGACAAACCTTAAATTGGGTGGACTTCGACTGGGTGTGGGGTTGCTCATGGCTGAAAGAATGAACAATTGACAGCGATATATACAATTTGATATGTAAATCTATCATTGATCGATCTGCAACATATCGGTATATCTGTGGCAATAAGGGGGAAAACCCGAAGTAATTTTTTTGAATTTTTCAGTAGAGTGTTTTGAAAGTTTAAATTGTAGTGTAAATGTATTTAATTGAGGTATGGTTTTTTGTCCGTAAATCAAAAATTTCTGAGCAAAAGCCGTGAAAATTTGTGTGATAAGAAATTGATATACGAAGAATACAATGCTAGTGCTATCTCATTTTCGACCAATCATGAGTTTGTCTTTTGTCGCTTATTTCCACAGATATATAAGTAGCACGTCGAAAACTGAGTCAAATCAAAATGAAAATCAATGTGACTTATACGGACCCGTCACAGTACTGCAGGCTTGACTGAGAATTATTAAGTGTTAGTGCACTCGGTGGTCCTAGTGTCACACTTACTTGGATTCGACTGTCTTCATGTCTCTGCCGGCGTTGACTGGCTAAACTTAAAACTCTAAACTCTTAATTTTTGAGGGTGGTAATATTGTGCTGCGCTAGGCAATTGCGTCCCCAGCGCAAGTGGAAGTTATTGCGCTAGAGCAGTTGGCGCAATGGCCTAGCGTAGCGCACCATTAGTACCCGCTCGTCAATCATGACCCGAGACGATCAAATTTACCATGTATCAACTTAAAAAACCCAAATTTTTAGAGTTTAGCCAATCAACGCCTGCATAGACACGACGACACTTGAATGCAAGTAGGTGTGACACGAGGACCGCCGAGTGCACTAACACTCAACTGAAATCTGAACACTTAAAAATTCTCAGTCAAGCCTGTGCATCGTCACGGGTCCCTATTACGTAAATATTTGAGTAAACAACAACAAAAGCGTCAAAAGTAGTTTATAGCTGCAATAAAACCATGAAATCGTGCACAATAACTATGACAACAATTTTGGGCAATAAAAGCAACATTGCAAGCTGCTCATAACAAGAAAATAGCTGTGAGTACGTACTATGTGCATCTTCAGGTTATTGCAATGTGCACATTTCAATTTCGGTCGTAGAACACTGCAAAGCTAAACACAAATGAAAACATGAAATCGGCTCAATCGTAAAGTGCAATATGCACAGAAATAGTCGAAAATTTAAACAAATAGCACAACTCGCAATAGGAATTTTGAAAGAGGTATTTAGAACGCTTCTGGCTAAGCTTTTTAGAGGGCGAGTAGTTTTTTTGTGTTTTTTTATTTTATTTTAATATTTATATTATATTATTGGTTTAGTGAGGAAAGGGGGGTGTGCGGAGTACATGTTTAATATAGGGAGCCCTTTTCAAGTATTTATCTGTTACACCTTGTGTGTATTAATTGGGGCGAGCACTGTTGGCTCTGAGTCATTGCGCGAGATTTGCTTCCTCATTTTCGTTGTGAAAAACCCCCGCTTTGGGATTACAAAACATAAACTATAACTTCGAAATATTTCATAGGCTGCTTGCGAATAACAAGAGAGCGCAGCGCAAATGAAATAAACGAAAGAAATAATTATAGCTTATGTCGTTTAAACAGCTTCCAACCAGAAAAGTAATGAATTGTTAAATATATTATCACTTTTCAACTTGCAAACGCTGCAGGGAAAATTGTATTTAGTGCAAGAGTTGCGGGAAGTCTGAATACCGCCGTTATATGTATATCGTAGGATTCATACATTGCGTGCAATCTGTGCACCTTGCGAGACCTAGGGAATCCTCATATGGAATTGTGTAGAACTGTATTCACCATTGTCTTCATAATCGTTTCCACAGCTGAGTTGGAGATCAACCTTTTTTTAAAATTTTTTAAAACCAACTTAGGTTACATCATTATTATTTTCAATAAAGTCCTATCTGAAAGAAAATGTATACTTTTCAGCTGAGATAGAGTGCTTGTACTGTCAGCATCAGTACAATCCTGTTTGGTTTGTGCTCCTATTCCATGAATGAATGCGTCGACTAAGCAATAATAACACAGGTCAACAAAAAGAAAATTTTGGTTGGGTGCAGCTCCGTTTTGTAACTGTAGTCGGTATTATTCGGTACCTTGATAAAAACTTGATACTTACTTTTTCAAAGGTACGTTTAGTTTCCGAGATAGGGGACAAAACCGCCTTTAGAATAGGTTAAGGCATGTATTGCCCCAGAACTTTTTTTTTCCTATCCCGTCAATACAGTTTTGATGTCGTTGAAAAGACGACATTTTGCCGCTGTTACCAGTATACGAATTGTTAATGTATCTTGATAAATTCAAGAGGAACTGTAAAAATAATGTGAAAAATTAAATTTTTTGTTCAATTTTTTAATTTTTAGTCACGGTTTTCGCTAATATTTTGTTAACCAGTGTATATATAAAATTATTTCGAAACAATCTTCTGTTAATTCTGTTTTCAACTGCATGTAACTTTTTTATATCTGCGTAAGCGTTCCTATTACTTTATATTTACACCAAAAACAACAAATTGGTATAAAATCACACTCCACCTGCTTTTTTTTATTACATTTGGACCCTCCCTACCGCTGTTTCTGAATTAGGGATGGATAGAAAAACCTTATGGGCCACTTGACATTTCCTTAATCACCTTATTATGTCGAGCAGTGATAATATTTTCGTCAGAGTATCTTTCGGTAAGTATCTTGTTTTGTGTTTTTTGTTGTTGTTGTTGTTATCTTGACGTCATAAGAACTCCTAATTTTAATTAATACACTGATATAAGATATGGAACTTAATTACATCGGTTAATGCAATACTAATTATCACCTTTGGTTTGATACCCATATTGTACTAAACATATTATGGGTCACCTTGGTACACATATCGGCCTATATCTCCGAAACTGGTTAAGCTTTCTCAACAAATGATATCTTAAATTTTAAACTAAGCGTCTTGTAATACAACGGCAAAAGTTCGATTCAATTTCATTAAGCAGTTTTTGAGTGATGCGCAACCAAACAAACAGACAGACACACAAATATTCTAAAAACTGTTGATTTGGCTTCTATTGGTTTAATAATGATCCCTCCTATCGATTATTCTTAAATATCTATAGATTATCACAAAATAATTTACAAGCCTACCAAGAGCAGTACATACATATGGAACTGGGAATTGAATACCTGCCCCTTGAAATATGCAATAAATTTTTTCTGACTTCGGGCAGGGATAGCTTTTGCATCCTTTATACTTAATATGGAATTTTCAAACTCTCAGACATATACTCTCGTATATACTCAAACAACAACCAAAGCTATAAAATCATATGTAACCCTTGAACTCAATACATTGCGCACTTACAGCTTCCAATTTTGCATTTGGTTAAAGAGTTAAATGGTGATATGAGCAGACAAATCGTTACGTGCGCCAATTGATTGAATTGAAGTTGCAGCACGCAATGGGTGTGATTGCATATCCAAATACAAAATAGAACAATCAACATATTTCATGTGCACGCATCTGGATAACCATCATAGATATGTACGAGTATTTCTTTTGTGGAAAATATTGACAATTCCGCTTGAATGCATCGAATGGGAAAAGGGCATCGATTCAAAAAACGAAATTTCCAAAAATAAAAATTGAGATATACGAGTACATACAGCTGTGTTCAATATAATAGTAGTGAAATTAAAATGGATATTGTTCGACAAAATAAGAAAAAGAGTTTTAAATAATTTTCATTTAAAATATAGCGAATTCCATAACAGAAACCACATAAAAAGAAATTTCAAAGTTTACACACAGTTTAGGAAAGTTAATTACACTTTAAAAAATGGCCATCAAAATCAAAAAATTTTTTGGCAGATTTTCTAGAAAATTTTTCAGTACGCAGTTTTGTAGACCAAGCAATCTTAGTATAACACGTGCAAGTAAAAACTCGCTCAAAAATTTCCCTGAATTTTCAGACTTTTTTAAGTCAAGGGTGTTGACTCAACACTGTTGAGTGATTTCTTCCATACAACGCATGAAGAAAAATTAATTTTGTATGAATAAAATACTCAGCTTCTAACTTTCACATTATTATGCTAAAATTAAATGAGGTATAAAAATTATGCCCAAAAATATTGAAAATTTAACGTAATTTTTGAAAAGTTCCTGAACTTTGGGTAAACTTTGAATTTTTTTTATGTGGTTTCGGTTATGGAATTCGATATATTTTAAATGAAAATTATTAAAGACACAGGTTCTTTTTATTTTGTGGAACGAACTATTATATTGAACACCCCTGTATATCAAATCTAAGAGCCTGGAGTAGATTTGCACACACGCACCCTTGTGTATTTGAATATTAAGGTGAACCAATTTTTGGGTCTAGCGAAATATTGCAGCAACAAAACTGCTTGTTTGATCAAAACTAAAAAACGCTTAAAACTGACACAAAGTGTATGATAATTTCTTATACATATAATTTTTGATCTATTGATGCCAAACATCCTAAGAAGCATTTCTTTAACCGTTTAAAAAAAAATTGAAAATAGATTTGCTATAATAAGCATGCCTTCAGTGGTTGTTGTTGTTGTGGTAACGACTAAAACACTCCCCGAAGGTTTTGGGAAGTGTTGTCGAATTATCAGTCCTTGGCCGGATTTGAAACCGGTACGCTCCGGTACTCCCTTGCGGTACTGCCCGACTGTCGTGGCAGCGATTTATGACTAGTGAAACCTTCTAGGTCATGTCACCCCTCCTTCCGTAAGCAAGGATAAGATGGGTAATGAGAGGTGAGAGGCATCATATCAGTAGATCAACCATCGAGTTGCACGTCATTACCTTTGTGCATATTAGTATGCCTACCTCGGGCATATTCTAAATCCCTAACCCGCAGGGGTAAGCATGCCTCCAGTCAAACCTACTAGTTGAATACTAGTTTGCCAAACGCCTCAACTAGTTCGAGTTCTGAAATTTTTCCATATAAGCAACTGGTATTTTTAACACGGCTATGTCCTACGAGATGGAAGTTGTCCGCATCTACATCAGCACCAAACCACTTGACATACTAGTCATTACATATATCAGGATCATACCATCAATGTGTTCTTAGTCCAATATGGGAACCTTGTTCCGAGATATCGACCACACTGTGGAGAGAAGAAGAAGAGGGATCTATTTTGAGAACTAGCTTGAGAGTGAGACTGTGAGGCAGGTGAAAGAGAAAGTGAGAATAGGAGCAAGTGGAACGGCGAGTGAGCCGGAGAAGGAGTGGCAGTGATTGGGAGGGCTGAAAAAAAAGCGAGAGGGTAAGCTGGTGAGGGGGTGAGAGGGAGAGTGGGAAAGCGCTGAGAGGGACTAAGAGATGGAGAGGGAGAGAGATACGAACTTTTTATACAAAAAGTTAATAAAATGCAGGGCGAAATACTACCGAGCAGGACAACGTCTGTCGGGTCTACCAGTAGATTATAAATGAACGTCAAGGGTGGAAAGCTTGACGCCCGGAAAACTTGACGGAATTGCTGATAGGTTTCGATGTCTAAGCTCAATGAGTAAAATACTTGGGTTTAAGTAAAATCTAAATCTAGTGGCGTTTTCTTCTCTAGAAAAAAGTTACCCTGTTGGTTATTCTCAGCTCTCTCTGTCAGGTTTTTTTTGCTCCCTTAAAAAATACCTTCTTATGATTCAACAGGACGCAACTATCTACAAAATCAGTTATTTTACAAGGCGGTAGGTTACCTAGGTCAAGAGATTACATTTGAGAGGGTAACACAAGGGTAAAAATTTTATAGAAAAGAAAACGCCATAAAGTAAGCGCAAAAGCTGTTCCATATTGTAGAGATTAAGATATTGGAAATACCGCTACAAGAGACAAAAGGACTATATCTGGAACGTACGATCTTCCTGTATTCTAGCAGGCGGTGTAATGCTGGTTGCAGCTGAATCGATTATCTAACGGAATTCTCGTTCTCCTTGTAGTCTATCCGCCGAAATATGGAGGGCATCAAAGGTGTTATCGTTAAAGACTAAGGGTTTACAAGTGCTTAGGTACTCTTCCCTTTTGGGTAGCTTGTGATTGTCGATCAAACGCTTGATTTTCCTGGCAAGAGCTATACTTGGGGGTTGTTTGTGTTGAAGCATCACACTTTATCACGTTCGGACGGAGTTTCTATAATTTTATATCATAGAGGTAGTGGGATTAATTGATTGGTGTCATTAGGTCATTCTCCACTTTAAAATCATTGGTTTACAATATACCCGAACTTTTCTTCTATAATTTTAGATATATAATCGTCGCCAAATATATTATTTATGTAGTAACCTTAATTTTATAGTTTTAAGTGGTGGCAGAGTTCCGCTATAATCATTCTCGTTGAAAAATTGAGTGAAATTTGTAAAAAAAAATTGTTTTGAGAGAAGTGTTTTTAGTAACTACAGAAAAGTGATAAAAAGGATTTCTGTAGTAAAAAATAAAATTGTTACTAAGTGAAATAATTATTAAGGATTAGAAATTATAAAGAAGATGTGGATTTATAAATAAATTTTTGAATTATTGGCTAAAAATCATACCCCGCCTAAAGGCGAAGTGGGCAGTTAGCCACGGAAGCAAAATTATGAGCCCTTTTGGATATATAACTTAAAATTCGACTTTATCGCACTCTCTCTCTCTATGGCGCGATATACAACAGGTATATCATCATAAACCTCCTAAGAGATTTTTGCGCCAAGCTTCTCTTCCAATTTGTGGTGTGCCGATTTGAATTTTCCCTACAAATTGGTGGGACCTACAGTTTTTTGCCGACTCCGAACGGCATCTATAAAGGAGACGAATTTTTGCTGAGAAGCCTGCCATGGCAGAAATACACTCGGAGAGTTTGCCAAACCACTGCCGAGGGGCGACCCCGTTTTGAAAAACTTTTTTTCAAATCACTTTTGATGTTCATGTACCAGGGCTCGAACCATGGACCTTCGGTGTGGTAGGCCGGCAACACTACCTTCACACCACGGCGGCCGCCACTATTACAAAATATGAATTACAAAATATGAGCTTTGTCATTTTCAACAAAAATTAGCCTGTTAGAGGGTTAAAACATCGTTTAAATAACGGTCTCGAAAAATATTTATAAAAAGGCTTTTGAAACGTTTTTAATTATAAACGCTTACTTTAGAGGGTTTCGTAAACGGAAAATCAGCATTTTGTAAGCTTAATGCTTTTCATCTTTTCAAAAATTTACTTTATAGTTGCTTTGCTTGTTGGGATGTACATAAACTTATTTCTTATGGCTGCGGAGCATAGATCTTAGACAACGTTGTTTTAAAATACTCACTTCACAAGAATTTCAGAAATTTTCTAAGAAAAAAAATGTTTTAGATCCCGCTGTTACTCCGTGATTGTCTGTGCCCTCTAAGGAAAAACATAAGTCCACGCTGACATCAGAATTCACGAAGGGGTCAACTAAAAAATGTACGTGCTTTAGTGAATACCAACTAATAGAACTTGGAAAATTTTAAACACTTACGTTCTTCAGAAGAAATTTGAAAATATTTTAAACTGTAATGAAATTTACTATACATTTTTTAAGTAGTTATTAGTATGATTCGTCTCTCAAAGAACTCTTTGAAATTTCACCAAGATCGGTTGAGTAGGTTTTGAAAAATCTTGCAAACTAACTTTAGAAACATAGTATAGAGAAAACCTTGTGGTAACACCCCTTGAAGCATTTCATAAAACTTCGTAATCATTTGACTTGTGTTACTATTGAAAATCTAAGAAGGGTATATGTTTTCTAATAAACTAATCAGAAATCAGACCTGTTAAATTTGATTAGTAAATTGTAATCAATTAATTAGACGGCTTTTTTTAGTTGGCAATGATTATTTTAATTGTTTTTCAAAAAAGCCAATTATTAATTGATTACGATTACAAAAAATAAAAAAAATAATAATCTAAATAAAGTGGTTTTGATTACTTTTGATAATTTTTTTTTTATTATATATTTTTTTTGATTATTTTTTAATTTTTTTCAGTATTGATGTTTATATTTATGTGCTTCTACAACAATACTGAAAAAAATCAAAAATAATCAAAAAAAAAAATTTACAAATTCATAAAAAATCAAAAAAAATCTAAAATTACAAAGCAACTTTTTTTTTTGATTATTTTGGATTTATTTTTATTTCATTTTAATAAGCGTAAGAAATCAAGATTTTTTTTTGTTATTTTTTTAATTAATTGGAAAATAATTATTAAAAGTTGAAGTAATGGTGATCAACCATTAAATGGATTCTAAAGAAAATAATTATCAAACAGGTAATCAATATTTAACAGGTCTGTCCCGAATTCATTCAGAATCCTTTTCTTCTGTAAAAAGATTTATTTTCTAAAAGGCTTAATATTTTTGTACAGTAAAAGTATAGAAAACATTTTTAAGCAACTTCACACCCTAGTTTTTATATTTCCAAAAAAATGTCACGTAGTTGTATGCGATAAGTGTGGGTAGTAGGATCGAAGACGGCAGTTTCTTATTACAATTACGAATGTAAATGCAATAACACACAGAAACAAAAATTTAAATCAGAATTTTCAGGTTATGCGTGAGCATGTGGCAACCGAGATGTATGCTATTGAACTGTAAAGTTACACAAGAATTGGCAAGATAGATGAAACGATAAAAAGGTATCTAAGTATGTATGCACATCGTATTTATACATAAAATATTTCAAGATGTGAGAAAGACTTAGTATCGGAAAGAAATTGTAGAAGACAACATAATCAAATGGAAATCCGACAATTTAACTGGCGGCCAAATATTTTGCAAACTGATTGTTTTTTGTGTGATTTGAAGTTTGTGGAACAATATGTTCAATTGAGATTTGAAAACATAGATATGGATGGGTAGGTGTTATGTGTGTGTAATATACTTTGTAAATAGAGTGCCGTTGCTTTTATTGGTATTGAAAGGTGGAAAACTAGTTTCTTTGTCGATTATATACTCAGCTGAGCGGTGTTCACAGTGTATAGTGCCTTTTACTATATCACTCCTAAAATTTAACATTTTAAAGTTTTGTGCAAAATTTAGAGTACAGATTGATAAGACTCTAAAATCAGAAGAATGTAAGAAAAATGTTCATAGTTCTAAGGGTTTAATAGTAATGAAATGACATATGTACATATTTCAAATCAGAAAGCCGAACGTATATTTACCATTTTCAAAGAATCGACCTGAACTTCCAAGATATTCTTCAGCGCATTTTTCAAAGCGGAGGATGACTTCTAAAATTCTATACATTCATCGCGATTTTTAAGACTCGAAATGTATGTTCATTACGATAAACCAATGATGCCCACAGCTTTCTTTTGGGGAGTAGATCTTATGCATAGGAATAAAATTTACTTGTGTGTATGTTTTCCTATAAATTTGTCATTGAAGCATATATAATCCAGTAAGAAATATTCGGATATGCTATAACAAATTTTAAATATTGGAAAGAACGTAGCTTTGGAGAAAATTGTGCACGCTAACTACACAACCACTAAAACAAAATTCGATAAAAGATGGCTGGAATGTATCCTCAAATATCATTTTACAAACCGGCTATTTCATCATTATTTGCAAAATGGATTCGACCCCTAGTAAAGTAAATTGATTAACAACTTATATTCTATTTTTGACTTAAAATAAAGTTTTAGTTTTATACTTAATTTGAGGAATTTGATTATTTTAATTAAAATTTTTTTTTTTGCGATGAGATCTAAGGCCCTCATTCTCGATTGCGAAACGAACGTACGTTTCGCCTCAGAGACAAATCGTTCGCCTGTTTCAATATGTAAGACTATCATAGCAACAGAAGAAAATTCTCTCAGCAAAATAAAAGTCAAAAAAAATAAATAAGTTGTCATCAAATCAAATTACTGTTCCCTTTTTTTTATAATTTAATGGAATAACATGAAAAACTTTATGAAACTTAACAGATTCATATAAGTTTCTATATAAATTACATACGGCAATATTAAGTTCAGATTTGCTCTCCCATTAATTTTTGACATGACGTAAGAAACAAAGGAGGTAAACGAAAATGATAGGGAATCCGCTTGCTAGACGAATCGTTCGTCTGAGCTTTTGTTGGCAATACATAATGATGCCCTAAGTTAAGCTTAAATATAATTTTATTCGATTTGACCTTTTGATGAAGTGCCCGCTGGAATTATTACATCGGGATCTGTAATAGTGAAACGATTGTATAGTTTTGTATTATCGTGATATGTCCTGTCTTATTTACGTCATCCGATCAGAGATATTTCGAAGTCTTAACCAAATGTTATTTATTTCTCTATTAGTATATAAAAGGGAAGCAGTGTTGGTATTTCACCGTAGCTACTAAGTCGGCATCCCACTTGGGGTTCCGTCAAGGAATAATAATAATGATTTGTGAGATATGCTTTTGTTGTTTTTGTTAATAGTGCTTCGCCCTGCCTAATAGGCATGATCACTCTGAGAATCGTCACCAAGCTCTTCTTAAAGGAGTCCAGGAAACAACAGTTGAAGGGACATGAGGGAACATACAACATGCAGGAAAAATATTTGGTATGGTGGGGTTGAGTCTGTATAAGTAGATTTTAACCTGTTACAACATCCAGATCGAAGGTTTGGTAGCTTGATGCCAGCTTCAATCAAGAGCACGATCTCCTCTTCCGCTATTTCAAGTGGTTGGATATCAATTACGGAAGTTCACAGGCCGATATCTGAGGACTTGGGGGCAAGGTCGTTAAGAGCCGGCCTGTGCTTACGGAGATGTTTACTTATGTTCCTTGGCAGTGGATCTTCGGCCTATAGGTTTCGGTTTAGATGGCTAGGTTTATGGCAGTTAAGTAGAAACTGTCTGCTTAGTAATGCGGCGTGCTTTCTAACATTGAGAATGTTGCCTTTTGATGAGACAGTTCTGGCAGCGATGTTTTGACAGACTTGCAACTTCCTCCAGCTGGTGTCAACAAAATTGGGCGACCATGTCGGCGCAGTGTAGTCCATAACCGATCGGCCAATATCCTTATATTTAGCAAGCAAAGTGTCTTTGACTTTTCCCAAGTACTGCCGACAAGTGATTTGATCATCTTGTTGCGCTCTGTACCTTTGCGGCTATTGTGGTGGCATGATTAGTAAAGGTTAGGTGCTGTCAACCGTCACCGTCGATTCAATCGGAGAAAGGGTCAAATTTTTCTCGGTCCTAAATCTGAAAGGACGTGGGAGTAGCTATTGATCCTCGTGCAGAGTTCTTCAATGAAGCGCACCTATCCCAAGCCATAATGGTGTGGCATGATTGACGGTATCAAAGAATTTTGATAGGTGAAGTGCCACGAGCACCCTCAGATGGTTTGGAGGGTGTGGATTTAAACCAGTATTAATTTGTGTACTTATGGCGTTTATAGCGGTGGTTGTGGAACGGTGTTTGTGGAAGCCATGTTGATGGCTCCGATCTCTTGTCAGGGCCGCTTTTCGGTATCAGGAATAAAGCGGCCTGAGGCTGAGTCGATAACTTTGCGAAACTCAAGTTCACCTGTTGGAGTGTGTAGAATAGCAAAAGAGATCTCTGTATATTCCTTAAAGCTACCGCAGTCCGCTTTGCTAAAGGCATGCTGTAGACGGGGTGAGGCCAGGAGACACTAGTGAAAATAAACCAGTTCGAGACGTAGTCTGCTGTCCAGATGCATCTAGCATTTCACTTCAGCATTTCCAAATAAGCGTTTAAGTTGTATATACATATGTATGTATGTGTTATTGTTTTTACAAATTCGAAATGTTTTGTTAGCTTGGAAATTATGCCTTTTGCCCCAAAGGGACACATGAACGCGCATACATTTGTTTTCATACACACTTGTAGATAAATACATTTAAATCATACTCAAATGTAAAAGGACATTTTACATAGACATTTTTATCTCTATAATCTCTCTTTCAAATTTTAAGCTTACTATTGACTGGCTTTCCAATCCCAGTTTTCCTATTAAATGTTAGTGCGATTGAAAAGTATAAATTTGTATTTGTATTTATTTATAAGGTGAAGCATTGTCGTTGTTGGCCCGCGATGTAAGCGATTTCGTTGATCTGGAAACAGGGTTGATGTGGATTTTAGTAGCCTCTTAAGACAGGTATGCCTACCTGGGGCGTAGTCCAACCCCTTAACCCACAGGGTTTATGAATTAGGAAAATATCCTGTCCAACAATAATAAAAGTTTTCGTCCATCTTTAAATACTGGAGGAAAGCGGAGTTGGCTTTAGATGTCTTGTATCTGATCGTGTCGAACACTTAGGACAGTTCAAATGTCACGAAGACCAACCAATTGCGAGTTTTTTTGAGGATTTTGTTATGTTTCTGGCATTAAATCTTGTGGTGGGAGCTAGAAATTGCTTTTGAAATTTTGCATAGTCTAAAGCTTGATTAGCTGGTTCGCTTGATACATCAGGCATATCAATCTGGCTTATTTCCATATTTTGTGTTTTCTAATAAATATTTTCTACACTTTCGGACCGAAACCCATATGAGCTGACAAATGTCAATCTATTCAAAAAACAAAGGCATAGCACCTTAACTTCCCATTCCCACAACAGCCGGTTCTAGCGTACCAGAATGATCCGGGGTTTTTATATGGCCAAGGGCTGTTATTTCAGTGTAACCCTGTCTGTTTTGTCACGTCCCACCCTGAAATTGTCATCCTTGGCTACGAGGGTCAGAATTATTTATCAGCACATTTTAACTTCTCGCTGTTAATCACCCCAAAATCTTGGATGTCACGTTTGACAACGGCCTCACCTTCTCTTGTCATGCAACCGCAATAGCCTTAAAAGTACAGAACCGCAACAAGATCATCAAGTCACTTTCCGGCAGCACTAAACATCTCTTTACCTGTTCAATTCAGACCTGTTAAATAATGATTACTAATCGTAATGATTACCGTTTTGATAAATTATTTTCTTGAGAATCCATTCAATGATTTAATAATATTACTCACTAATTTTACTAATTATTTTCCAATTAATTAAAAAAATTATTTTAAAAAATTATGACTTTTTACGATTTTAAAAAAAATCCAAAATAATCAAAAAGTGGTTTTGAATACTTTTGAGTATTTTTGATAATTTTAAATAATTTTTTTATTTTTTTGTTTTTGATAACTTTTGATTTTTTTAATATTGTTATAGTACCACACTCTATAAGTCGCTTATAATACCCGTCCTGCAATATGGAGCAGAAGCATGGACGATGGCAGCCGCAGATTGTATGAGATCTACGCCGACATCGACGTTGTCCAACGAATTAAAACCCAGCGGCTACATTGGCCTGGACATTTAATAAGAATGAATGAAGATGCTCCGGCCCAGGAAGGTATTCTTGTCGGAACCCACCTTTGGAAGCCCCCACTCCGTTGGAAAGACCAAGTGGAGAACAATCTGCGGCCCCTTGGCGTTTCTAATTGGCATCAGATGGCAAAGGATAGAGTCAGGTCGAAATCGTTTAGACGGTTAAAGAAACAGCTATTAAGGTCTTTTGACCTCTATATGTATGTGTGTGTCTATAGAAGCACATAAATATACCCATCAACAATACTGAAAAAATTAAAAATTATCAAAAAAATAATAATAATAATAATCAAAAGTAATCAAAACAACTTTTTCTGATTAGTTTTGATTTTTTTTTTGATTTTTTTCAATAATCGTAAAAAATCATAATAATTTTTGAATTTTTTCTAATCGTAATCAACCAATTAAAAATTTTCTTGAAAAACAATAAAAATAATAATTACCAATTAAAATTGATTACTAATTACTAATCAAATTTTGCAGGCTTGGTTCAATCGAACCTACTCTCCTGACACCATTATCACTCTGGTGAAACTGCTCGTTTATTTGGACCACCGTTAGAAGAGCATGATGACGATTCTCTGTTAACAACATCAACAATCTTAACTTACAAAAATGAGTTTTTAATTTTCAATCACCCTAGTACTTATGAATATATAATTATATGTCAATATCATATTTTATAATGTTTAAACTGCATTTGGTTTTCCTGGCTAAATTAATAACAATTTATCCAGTTTTCTACATACATACATACACATAAGCTTATTAAATTTCATACCTTCTTTTTATTAATACTCGTTTTTGTCTGTTTTCGAAATTTGCATGAAAATATTTTCCTATTAAATTTATTGGTATTGTTACGCGATTATTTACATATTTGTTTGCTCAGACTGAATTATTATTGATTCATGTGTAATTTGTCACCCTGTAGGAAAATCATAAACTACATTTTAACCAAATATTTCTATGTTTTAACGAGAGTCAGTGTTTATAAAACTTCAATCGAAATAGTAAAAGTCGTGGAAAGTGACGGCACCCACATAGGAAAAAATAATTATTGACGATGCAGTTTCAGTTTCGTTTCTTCAAACTTTATTATAACGAATTCGCGATGTTACTTTTCAGGATTTGAATTTGGTACCTTTCGTATGGCAGGTATTTCATGGTATTGGAGCCATCTAGCAACTAACAAGGAACTGTATACAGCACCCACTATCGAAATTTTTACAATTACTTATTTAATATTAAATTTTTATTGGAAATATAAAATAATATGTAAGTAGGAGTAAAAATTGGAGCGAACAAATTCTGAAAAATTGAAAAATTCGAAAGTTTAGTAAAAATTCGTTGTCTCTTTTTGTCTTGCAGAGTTCACAACATTTTTTAAGGAATCAAAAATTTATATAAATCATAAAACGTAAAAAAACTTTATAATTTAAATTAGAAAACCCGTAAATAAATAAACAGTAAATATTAAAAACTAGTTGAAATAAAAATAAACGCTAGAAGTTTGAAAAGCAGGGAATAAGTGTCACTGTTTGAGAGTCACTGTATTCTGAGATTTAATAAACAGCGCCATTGGGATCATTAGTTTCAAAATCGGACTTGTATTATGTTATGCCTAGATAGGATATATTTGATTGAAGAGGGTGTGCCCAACTAATCTCAACCCGATAACTCGTAATAGTAGCAATACAAAAACCAACATTGTTTTAAAATAGCTGTGAAGCTGAAAGAAAATCTGGGATAAGCGGGGGATAGTATGATCCTCCCTTCCCACCCTTATAAGGGTCTATTACTATAAACAATAATCGCATTAATATACTTATGTTCCAAAGCAGCCACGCAACTGCTTTCTTGAGGCAGGTTGTTTTGCCTCAGAGGACTACTGTAATGAGGATTAGGCTTTAATTGAATATTCTCGGCCTAACAGTCCACTCCTTTCATTTTATCCAGCTAAAATCCAAACGTAAATATCCTCATAACTTCTTTAGCTCAGATTTCGCCTTTCGTTAAGTATGGGAGCTCGAATCTGGGATCTGGAAATTAATCAATTACTCAAGTATTGAACGACATTTCAAATTCCAGAAAATGAAAATGCTAAATTTAACATTACTCAAATATATTGTATGGATTTTTTCAACAGTAAAAAGTGTCTTTAAAAAAAGTTTGGAGGACTGATAATATGTTTCGTCGATCAATTGCAGTATTCATATGATACAGTTTTCTTGTTATTCTACCTTAAGGTTTACTATATATCGACGGCTATTTCAAAACAATTTTTAAGTATTCATGAAACGAGCTCAAGGCCAAGATTAATAATTTTTCACTTTTGGAATTTTTATGAAAATTATTATTGTTTTTATTTATTAATAATCATTTTTTAATTAATTATTAAAAGTTTTTTTGGATTGAATAGAGTAGGAAAAATGTTTAGAGAAAACTGCCATAGTTTTTCTTATAGATCCATTTCGGAAGCTGCTAGACTTCACTCATCAGAGAAATTTTGGCGGAAGTGGTTCATGCATATGGTAAAAAGAAGAATAGAACTAGGAGTTTAGATGACATCAAAACCAGCGTATTGTTAGCTTAATGGTTAGCAATGCGTACTTGTTAAACTAGTAGAAATCGAAATGCACTAGAATCTCATTCGTTAAGAAAGAAGTTTCCCAGCAGGGCATTATTGTTAGTATGTGTGTGCAATAGCACTTCTATGGCCCATTTCATTTAATGTTTACTTACACATTATTTCTATGTGGGTTTAGCAGCTCATAATGAACTTGCCACATATTTTGGACGAACAATAGTTCTGGCCAATGGGCAGTAATTTATTTATTCAGCATTTATAAATGGCCAGTCGATTCAATAAATGTAATAGGATTCCCCGCAGGCGCCATTTTTTTGTTGCTGCATTTTTGTTATGTTCTTTCATTACAGACTTTTCGGTTTAATGTATGAGCTTAAAATTTTCGGCGATAAGCAAAGCTGTCAGCTAAGCGGGATACATTTTTTAGCAAATGCACAATGTACGAGTATGAATGATTACTAAGCAAAGGTATTGGACTTACGTGCACTAGACAATCTAGTGGACTGGAAGTAATAAGAAAAAGTTTCGAAATGTTTTCCAAACGTGCTTGATGGAACTTGAGATATTGTTATTAGATGTGCGGAGTTTGTCGCTAGTGCTGAGACCTTGGATTATGCTCTCAAAAAATCAATGGTCAGTCTTAATACAGTTTTCAACGAGAACTTTAATATTAACTTCGATTTTGAACTTGTCTGCTGGTTTAATGGATATTGAAGAAGCGACTGACAGATTAAGGTCAGGAAAAGGTTTTTCTAAAATTTTTGAGTTCAGATTACCGAGGCCCATTTTCATTTTTTTCTGGAGGTGATTTAAAGTGATCGCCCTTGTAAAGTGAGCTATCTTGCCTTACCGAAGATCTCAGTTTCATAATCTGAAATTTAAATAAAGTATTTCGACTTTCAAAACTTCTCTGAGTAAATTTGTTTACATTAGGCGATAGTTCGGTTTGGGATAGAGAGATGTAGCTTTCCCCAATACGTAGGAAAAATTTAAAATCAGCGCACCACCAATTGAAAGAGTAGCTTGTTCTTAATCTCATCGGAGGTTTATCGTACTAAATTAATACTATTATTAACAAAGTGGTCGCAAATCCCAAATGTCTGAAATTAGAAAAGGACAGGTATCAGTTTCCAAGGCTCTATAAGCTCCATCAAATAATGACAGACAAGAAATACAATGAAGCATCACTCTTTGCAAGTTTGAGCTATAAAAAGTTACATTGACTAGGTCTTGTTATGCACATTAATGGCGGTGATCCAGCTCAGAAAGAGTCTTAGCCCACACCTTACGTAACAGCAGAGAAAACGAAGACTCTCTCTGTTTTAGGAGAGTCAAGTGGAGGATGATTTATGCTTTAAAATGACTTCAGTTCTTGCGAAAATGTGACCCGAATTGCAAATGATTTAGCTGTCGTTAATAACATCACCAAAAGAGAGCTTCCAGATGTATTTTCGGTGTATTGTTTCATTTGACAAATTACAGCGTTAATCAATCCCAATTTACTACTATCATTTTACATATTCTAGCTATTGATTAGGCCATAATCACCAGAAAAGTGTATCCAAAGCATACGAAATCTACGATTCTCTTAAACTTTGTTAGTTTTCGTTCAATTTACAGCATAATAAACTTATTTGATGAAAAACACCCGCATTGCTGGCATGAAAATATTACGAACTTTTGCCCAGTTCACTATAACTTATCAGATCGCATTAAGCTGGCGGCAAGTGTAAACTTGTTTATTATATATCCTTAGAATACTCCCACATACATAAGCTTCAAACATGCGAATGGGCGAAAAGCTCGAACTTGTAGGTATTTCAAGCATTAAGCAGATACCCATACAGCCTTGGCCAAAAGTATTAGGCACTCTATTAATTACTGAATTTTTCGTTTTAACAAGTGAAGTAATGATATTTTATTAGTAAAACAGTGAAAATACAAGGAATGAGTGATAAAAACATTAATATTTAGTAGGTCCACCCTTCGATTAAATAACGACAGCAATTCTCTGAGGAATGCTTCGTACGAGCTTTGCCCAATCGTCGACACTTATAGCGTTCCACTCGCTAATTAAAGCATTCTTTAGGGCTGTTTTTGACAGTAGTGTTTCTTAATTTTACGTTTTAAAATGGCTCACATGTGGTCAATGGGATTAAGATCTGGGGACTGTGCAGGCCAATCTAACAAAACAATGTTGTTGCCTCTAAACCAAAGCATCGTAGTCGTTGATTTGTGACAAGGAGCATTGTCTTGCTGAAATTGAACCCCATCTAAGTAAGTGTCGCCGAAAATGCGCGTTAACGATAGCAAAAGAACAGTTTCTAATACACGGCTTCTTTCGGGCTTAACATCTTTTTAAACCTGCCTCCAGAAGTCTTCTTCTAGCTGTTCGAGGCGTAACCGGCTTACTAAATTCATCCCAAAGGGCAGCCGCAAGTGCAAGGGGATTTTTTGCGATCCTTGAGAGACTCGCTTATAAGTTGTCGGTCTTCTCGTTTACTAGTAAGTTGCTTTCTTCCACTTTTTGATTAATTTTTGTGGGATTTCGACTCCACCTGATAACACATCCGACCGCACCCCGCTAACATCCAACCAAATTGGCAACCTCATGTTGTTGTTGTGGTAACGACAAAAACACTCCCCGAAGATTTTAGGGATTGTTGTCGAATTAATAGTCCTTGCCGGATCTGAACCCGTTACGCTCCGGTACTCCCTTGCGGTACTGCCCGACTGTCGTGGTACCAGTGGAACTTTCTAGGTCATGTCACCCCTCCTTCCATAAGAAGGAGAGATGCCTACCTCGGGCATATTCTAAACCCCTAACCCGCAGGGGCGTTGACAATCTCATCCTGAGACATACCTTCTTCACTAAGAAGTTGAGTTCTCACTCTTTCGTCGCAACTAAGTTCACTTTTTTTAGGCATTTCAATAAATAAAAACTGTTTTTATACGATTGGTAACTTTGCACTAAAGGTTATTCACACCTTGACTTTCTTAAAAATGACAAAATTTAGATTTAGTTTATCCTTATATACTTTCAATATTATACAATTTTTTCGTTTAATTAAGAGTTAAACACCCATGTGAGACATTTACAAAAAGAAGCTGTAACTTTGATATCCACGTTTGAGATTATTTGTATTTTAGTGGGGTGCCTAATATTTTTGGCCAAGGCTGTACTTATGCAAAGAATTGAATAAAGCAACTAAAGAAATCGCAATTCGGTTGCAGCCGCTTATAATATACCCACCTGCGCTTCTGAACAAAACAGTTTTGTGGTCTCTTGGTGATTTTGAGACAAACTTTGTATATGAGTTAATCTATGAAAATTTATTCAGGGCTCCTAACTACAACTTTTGATTGGGTATTCGAATTCTTTGCATTCAAGCAGACAGACGGACATGGCAGCTCTCCGTCCTGATTAATTCAGTATACATATGGATGGGTCAATCTCTTCTTTTTCTCATACTCACAGACATTAGACCAAAGTTATTATACCATTTATTATTATTGTTATCATTATTATTATTTCATGTTTATGGAAAGTATAAAAATAGGTGTGGTCCTTAAATGTGTTCCTTCATTTCTTTTCCCGTGTTCCTCAAGAACAAGAGCAATTTTCTGCCAAAGCTTGCTATGTTATTATTATTTTATAAAGCTAAGTGATATGTTTGGTAAGAAATCTATATACCATATTTGATTCAGATGTGAAGTTATTTGCAAACGGTTTTGGCTTAATTCATTCCTCTTTTCATCCTCAGAATTTCGATATTTAGAAGCCCCCATCAAACTACCCAATAAGCAAAATACGTTTACTATAAGCTTACGATTAACTTACTATAGCAAGCTTTTCGCTTGGGAAACGTTTACTATAATCATGGTTAAACGTTTGGAAAAAATTGTCGAATCAACAAAAGTCATCCCTTTTTAAACAATTGGAAATACGGTTTGGAAAACAATTTTTAATTAAAGTTTTATTCAACGTACAGTAAGAGTTTGTTGAAAACTGATTGATAAAATTCCAAATTAGGCAACGACGGTGAGAACGGGCCAGTAGCCTAATGTATATGTACTAGACCTTTGCTCCGAAGGTTGCTGGTTCGAATCCCAACAATTTCCCCAATTTTTTAATTAAATGAATAATTGCAATTATTTTAAAATATGTTTAATAATTATTTCAGTTCCACATATTACTTTTTTTTTTTTTAAATTCAAGAGGCGTGCTGCTTCCAATTTTTCTGCCGACTCTGAACGGCATCGGCGAAGCAAAGCAGATGAATTTTTGTTAAGAAGCCGTCCATGTCAGAAATACCCTCGGACCCCGTTTCAAATGAAGTAGGTAAATTATTTAGCATTATTTTTGAAAACTGCCAAAATGTTCACCTCGCAGAAAGCTCACCTCAAGTTAATTCCCCAAAGCTACTATACAACTGTGAAAACACATTTAAACGTTTGTGAAATTTTTTAGTTACAAACTCGTTTGGATAGCTTTGAATTTAACGTTTGGAAAATATTGTTTAATAAACTAGCTTACTTCATGGTTTATTGGGATATATTCGTTTATCTCAGGCACAGTTAAGTATAAAAATACATATGGCGGTATGTATGTATGTGAGAATACACTTTCATATAAGTTATGTATTCGTATAAGTAGTGGGTAGTTATATTGACCATATAATAATTCCGACTTTAATGCCCACAGCACTCGTATTTGCCGCATCATACAACATAACCAAAGAACCAATGTCTGCTACCGAAAGAGTAACAAAGCTGACAAGCGTAAGGCGGTATAAACATGAAAAGCAAACGAAGACTTTTTTGTTGTTGGATAAATTACATGTATCATGGAAGTGTTGGTAGATATGAGTATCTATAAGTGCTGGATTTGCTAATGTTTGATGTGCTGACAAATACCGAAAATTTCGGGCTGATTTTTGTCGTAGCTTTTAGAAGAACATTTCGCTAGCTCCGAAAGATATTTAGACCGAGCATTTCATAAAATTCGACCAAGTCCCAAAATATAAGCAGCCTTAACATGGTGAAAATACTCAAGTAGGCCTTGTTGGGCATTTCCCTAGATTGAAATTTACGCATTACCACCCACTATCTTTATACGAGGAAACATTCTCAACTAATGAAGTCTGTATCTTTATACCGAAACAGATAATGTTACTACAAGTATGACATAAACTATAGTGAACTCAAGTGTTTTGCTCAGTTTCTTACCTAAACTGTCATTGTCCACTAGCCCTCAAAATAAAAAAAATCGTTTTTCAGCTTAAAATTGTATTTAATTAGGAATGAATTAATGAATGACAATGAGAAATAGTTCCTATGGGCAAATAAGATTTCATCTTTAATGGGTTTAAGTTTTGATGTGGATGAAAGCAGTTGCACTTCCGTCGTTTTATTCGGTAAAGTATTAAGATTTAGGTTTCATCAACAGCACTTGGCCTCTCTATATCCCCAGCTTGTAAGGATAGGGACAACTTACTTGGATTCAAAATGTAATGAGGTTTGGTTAAAGTATACATCGCTGAGGCAGCCGTCACACTTCGCAGCCATGCTCAATCCCTACTCGCACACCCTACTACCTGTACTCTGGGCAGAGTGAGTAAGTATACCGCTGAAGGGCTCACTGTCCGCAGCATCAGTTTACCAATAGGTGCATTCGTTTGTTCTGCAGAGGGTGGTTTGCTATGAACAAATGTAAATATCCCTCACAATCTACTAGATACGTAGAGCGCTGGTCGAGGTAGAGGTGTGGGATTAGTACTGTGCATGATCAATGCTTATGCAGAATTGTCTGGCTTGCTGAATGGAATGTTCTCTGCCCAATGAGTGATCTTGCCGCGAAATCATTTATTTACCTAATTTTCGCCTAATCCGCCATACAGGGTACCCTTCCTCACGATAGGTGAGTCAAAACGGACCATATCCTGCCGACTTCATATCAGCATTTAGAGCTGTGAAGTAAATAAGATGTATAGGTGACTGAAGAAATAAACTTCTGATCATAAATGTCCTCGTAGAATATATTTTAACCCTTTAACTGTTTAATTTTGTTTCGAAAAACTTTTTCGTCCTGGTTAATTATTTTCCAGCGAAGACGAGTATACTCGACATAAACAGAGTAAAATGTTTCTGCCTATAAAAGTAGGCAATTATGAATAAAAATCAAATGTTGCGTGTTGATTTTTTAGAAAATATATAAATATATATAATGAAACTCGTTTTTTATTAAATTTGACCTCGAGCCAGCTAACACAAAATTCGAATTATAATATATATAGGAATGAAAGCAGAAGCAATAAAAGACCAACTGAATTTCAAGAAATCTAATCAAATATTCTAAAATCTACACTTTTTAAAAGATCTTTATTTGCCCTTTTTCAGGGAAAGAAATTACAGTTGATTCGTTTGCGATTTTTTTTCATCTTCACGACGAGTATACTCGACATTATGGGAAAAATTTTAATTTTGCTCTGACGACTATACTCGACATAAACAGTTAACTGTCTTCCGAAAATTACCGCATTATTCTTCTTCTATAAATAATGGCCCATGAGCCAAAGTTGCTGCTCTTCTAAAATTTCGGGATTAAAGTCACTAATTTGTTTGTTGCAGATTTTCAAAAAAAAAAATCCGCATGGGAATCGTAAAAATGGCCAGTGGCAGAGATAAAATTTGATCGCCCATATTCCACATACCAATCAAAAAAATCCGCTTGGACAAGACAATTGAATACAAGAGCGCACTCTAACCATCCCAGCAGGATTCCTCTACACCCACATACATTCATACATTCAAATACATGTGGACGGGTATGTAAATACTCATACTATGGCTTATATATTGTATTATGACTTCATATAACATTTGAGTAGTAAAGCCATGCTCAAATATCCTGCAACGGTGCACACATCGCATGCAAACATACAGAGAACACAAATAAAAACATACAAAAATGCAAATACAAACACATATTCATACAGTTTTTTTGTGCTCATGGTAATAAACTTCTTTTTGCAGAACAGAGGTATTATCATGCATACATACATACATTCATGCATTGCATATAACATGGTGTGTATTGTTCACAGGATAATAAGGATAACTTTATGTTGCATACAAATGGATAATAGTCGAGTGCAAATGTGGTAAGAATAGTTTTCTACAATTTACGCTTTATTCATACATACATGCAACAATTTATATGCTCTTTTCGTTGCGTCATATACCAGCACGCATACATACACGCATGCATGCGAGTATTCCATTGCCTTAATGCGCCTTTGTTTATGCAATGCCAAGCAGCAAACGCGTCTACAACGAACACATTTCTATACGCATCATAAAATTTTGTACGGAAATCTGTCACAAGCAATTGCAAGAATATGTGAAGAACGATATAAAAGCATAAAAACAAAACGAAAGTAAACATGTAAGGAAGCCTTGGTTCAGGTTAAACTGAGCATTATATACTCTGCTGCGAGCTCAAGGAACAAAAAGTTTGGTCATCAATTCTAAAATGGTCGACATTTGCTATGATTCATCTGTGTTTCAGAGCCTTATTCATACAGGTTTATATGGAACCGATTTTATTAATTTTCACTAACCATTTTTGAAATGCTAAGTCAACTTCTCTGTGACATATATCTCTCGAAACCTTAGCAGATTTGGTCAAAAAGTTGGTGATGAAATACTCATTTTACTCGCATCCCATAGACGGGTTCTGCACAAAATTTAGAACCCGCCACTTAAAACCAACATCCAATGAAAAATAATTTAACAAAACCTCTGACGAGAACTTTCTTCTCTGTTGACGACACGGCAAAACAAATTAAGGACAACGATACCTGAAATGTCCGGATCCTTTAAAGGAAGTGTACCGCTAAATGGCTGGTTGATGTTTTCGTTAATGCTAAGGCTGACACCATCGTCCTACAGGAAATGCGATTGACGGAATAAGACACGAAACAAATCGGATCGTGGGAATTCAAAGAAGGAAGACAAGCGAAGTCGTGGTTCAGTCCGGTGGACGAACGTCTCACTCTAAATCGCATCAAAGTGAGGTTCTTCAACAGTAGTTTTTCTGCGCTAGCGTGCCGACAAAGAAGACGGGCGACGACTATATGATAACCTAGAACAAACGTATGATCTATGCCCCCACCATGATATTAAAATCGTGCTTGGCGACTTGGTTAAGAAAGAAGTATTTGGGCCCACAGTCGAAAATTTAACATGTTCCAACGGGACAAGGCTCTCAATATGGTAATCAAAAAAAGGGGAGAGTCTGGCCAGGACAGACTACTCGCCGAGGAAAATTAAAAATTTTATTTTCGTGATGCATGCCCTGGGGCACTCTTACCGGTTAGAGGCTTAGTAATTTATTTTCCGTATCTATCTAGATTAAAGTAAATAAAGTAAATATACTCTGACCGCTATGAGAGCTGAGTATAAAATTCAGTAGAATGTAGGGAAAAAAAGTTTGACTGAATCTGAACTTTATATAACCAGTAGTGCAGTTTAGTACTTACCCAACAATCTAAATTATAAATTTCCAGCTTTTGCGTTCGAATAGTTTTATGAGTTGAATAAGTAGTTTCGCGAGAAAATGACGAAAGAAAAAAAAATGGCGATTTAAAAAAAAAATTCAAAGTGGTATTTTTGAAAAGCATTCACCAACAGAAACTAAAATATACGGAAAATTCTATATAAGATGCTTGCAGGGCTGTAGCTTCAATAATTTAATGAATGCGCAAATGTTGGTCAACGACCTGGACTGCAGAGAAAAAAAAATGCTTTAAAAAAATTTAAAGGCGAAGGTAAATTTGTTTGATACCACTGCAGCGTTCGCACTGAGACGAGCGAAAGACAACTTTTTGTAAGACGAAATAGAATGATCAACGGCTACTATCAAATGCAGATCATAAAATCAAATGTCTATTAAAGTGGTAGAGTATCTAAAAGCACCCCAAAATTTAGCTAAAATGGTCTTAAGATAATTTGGAAAGATATTAAAACTTTAGGTTCTCTTAGAATTTCCAATGAAATTTTTGTTCAAGGAAAGGAAAAATGTTGCAGCAACACCCTAGACATGTAACCTTCGTCGATTTGACGAATACGCTATTGAAAATTTTCTGTCTCTTTTTAAGACTGCCTTCCTAAGACACTTAAAAAAATATATCAAAATTGTTCCAAAATAATAAAATAATGTTTTTTTTCAAGAATTAAGAACTGGTTCACATATGCGTACAAAAAATCCAAACTAAAATAAAATAACTGTATTAGAATTGTTTTATTTTGTTTTGTTGTTTTTCCGACAGGGTGAATGATTGATGTATATTGGAACGATTTTTCGTCATCCCTTGTCAAATTTGGGTTTGAGACAAACCGGTTTCGGCGTTGTGCCATCATCAGTGTCGATTTTCGTTCTGATCTGTTGTGGTCGTTTGTCTTGTATTTATAGTAGGTAGCAGGTAACGTCAGCATGGGTATCTGTTTGTGTACGTGTGTGCATGTGTTGTGTGTGTACATTCAGAAACGGGGGTGGTTTGCATCGATCGGTTTTTTTGTGGTTGACTGAGGCAGGTAAAAGTTGGTGATTTTTGTTGTTTGACCTTTTTTGCTTGTTTGTTGTTTTTGATATTTTGCTGTTTTGTGCTTATTTGTCGGTGCGTGTGTGTTTGTTGTACCTGAGTGGTTGCTTTGTTTTTTGTAAACCAATTTTAAAGGTTCGAATATTGTATCGGAAACAGTGTTTGTCTGTTCGTTTATTATTCTACCGTCGAATGTTTTTTGTTTGTAGATTTCCATGTTTTCGAGTACGTTCAGACGTCTGCCTTTTGCTTGTACATGTAGGACCTTGACTGTTTTTTTGATGTTTCCGGGGGGGCATTTATTCTCCGCCATGTGATTCGCAAAGTTGGACTCTGGTATGATGGTTGGATTCCGTATCTTTTTGTTGTAATCTCTAATGTGTTCTCTGAACCTCGTTCTTACTTGTCGTCCGGTTTGTCCTATGTAACTGTGCTGGCATTCACAAGTGAGCTTGTATACACCATGGCTGCTAAATGGATCTTCTGAGTTAGTTTTGGTTCTTAGCTTCCGTCCTAAATTGTTCGATGTTTTGAACGCTGTGTTGATGTTGTATTTTCTAAGGAAATTTGCTAATTTATATGTTGCCCTTCCAGTATATGTCATTGTCGTCCAGGTTTGTGTACTTTCTTCTCCATTGTTTCTTTTTTGTTCTCTAAGGTCTCTCCTGAGTTTATCTACTAGTGCTTTTTTATATCCGTTGTTTGTAGCGATGTTATATATTATTCCAAGCTCTCTTCTATATGCTTCTTGTGTAAGAGGTGTTCTTTCGAATCTTTGTACTAAGTGCCTTAGCGCTGCATTTTTATGTTGTTGTGGGTGGTTCGAGGTATTATGTATTATGGTGTCGGTGGCCGTTGGTTTCCTATATATGTCGTAGTTGAATTTATTGCTAGCTTTATCAATACTTATTGTGCGGTCCAGATAATTGATTCCTCCGTCTTTTTCGGTTTCCATTGTGAATTTTATGTTCCCGTGCTGCTTGTTGAGGTACTCCAGTACTTGCTCTTCGTTGTTGGTAGTTAAAACGCATATGATATCATCCACGTACCTTGCGTAAAATAACACTCCTAATTTGGAATTTAATTCCTGTATATACTCTTTTTCCAGGTTTTGCATAAACGCTTCCATAAGAATAGCCGATGTTGGGTTTCCCATCGCAAGTCCGTTTGTTTGTCTGTATATTTTATTGTTGAATTGAAAATAGTTTTGACGTAGTGTGGTTCTTACCGTGTTCGTGATTTGCGTACTTTTTACTTTATCTTAAGAGTGAACCCCACGGATGAATACCAGAAAGAAATCAAAGTGGCTACGAACAGACAACACAGCAAAAGATCAAAAACAACAAACAAGCAAAAAAGGTCAAACAACAAAAATCACCAACTTTTACCTGCCTCAGTCAACCACAAAAAAACCGATCGATGCAAACCACCCCCGTTTCTGAATGTACACACACAACACATGCACACACGTACACAACCAGATACCCATGCTGACGTTACCTGCTACCTACTATAAATACAAGACAAACGACCACAACAGATCAGAACGAAAATCGACACTGATGATGGCACAACGCCGAAACCGGTTTGTCTCAAAACCAAATTTGACAAGGGATGACGAAAAATCGTATTAGAATTAAATATTTTAAAGAATGTTTGTCGAATCGACGAACAGTTAGGTTTTATAGGAAGTGAGAAAAGGTTAGCTTTCTAGGTTTAAACACTTTGGAAAATTCATGTGGGGAACATTTCTTCTGGTTGCCCAATTTCTTGACATTAACTTCTCTTGGTCTGTTACAACCCAAGCCATTCCGCACTGAAATAGAACACCTGCAATATTCTCAAGAATTAATACAGAGCTGTGCAGCTTCAAGTCAAACTATTATTGACAAAAAAATTGATTTTGGATTTTGTAATGACTGCATCCGTGTTCCAAATTTTAATGTTAAATAGGGCGCTTGCCATGTTTCGGGATAGTTAGAATAAGAAAGAGTGAACCTAATGCCCTGCGAAATTTTCTGTATGGAAAAAATATTTAAGTTATAGATTCGTGATAAACCCATGGTCAATTCCTTTCAAACTTTTACGATTACTTGGTTCAATGCGGCTTCAGCCATTGCTTATTTCGATGGCTAGACATGGCTTAGCACATCTTTCTCTATGTTGACAACTATGAATAGGTGTCAAATGCAATTTAAATCCCTCCATTTTTTTTTCGAAACACAATTATGTAGCGCTATCGGGTATACAAAATGTATAAGATGACATTTCTGGTTACTTTCAGATGTCTGCAAAATAGTTACTTTTTAAAACGCAACATTGTCTCCCTCAGTAATTGGCCTGATTCGGTTTTATTTCAAATTTTCAGTTTTATCCATTTGTTTTGTGTCCCTTTTCCAGCAACCACAGACAATGTATACGAGGTGTGTTCAAAAAGTATCGCGAATTTTGAATTTTCGCTGGTTACGTATATTCGAATTTCGAATTTTTTTGCGGCGTTATGTTGGTACTCATGTCTCTCACTTATGCCGACAAGCTCGGCCATTTTGAATGTTCAGTTAATTGTTGACAGCTGCTTTGCTTGCACGTGTTTTGGATCGTCTTCGATTTTTACGCGAAATTCGTACCAAAATTGCTCAATTGTGACCAAAAACAGCATCGCATGAACATTGCTAATGAGATGTTAAACTCTGCCCGCGATGACCCAAATTTCCTCCAGAGGGTCATAACTGGTGACGAATCGTGGATTTATGGTTATGACGTGGAAACCAAAGCTCAATCATCTCAATGGAAGCTGCCGCACGAACCAAGACCGAAAAAAGCGCGCCAAGTTCGGTCGCATGTGAATGTTTTGCTGACAGTTTTCTTCGATTGCAGGGGCGTGGTGCATATGAGTTCTTGCCACAGGGAAGAACGGTCAATAAGGAATATTATCTGCAAGTTATGCGCAATTTGCGCGAAGCAATCCGCCAGAAACGCCCAGATTTGTGGAAGAACAAAAATTGGCTTTTGCACCACGATAACGCCCCTGCTCACGCATCGTTGCTTGTGCGCGACTTTTTGGCCAAAAACAACACACTTATGATGCCGCAGCCACCGTATTCCCCAGATCTGGCCCCCTGTGACTTTTTCTTGTTCCCTAAACTGAAGAGGCCCATGAAAGGACGACGTTACGCTTCTCTTGACGAGATAAAGACGGCATCGAAGGAGGAGCTGAACAAGATACAAAAAAATGATTTTTTGAAGTGCTTCGAAGATTGGAAAAACCGTTGGCACAAGTGTATAATATCTCATGGGGATTACTTTGAAGGGGACAAAATAGATATTCATGAATAAATAAATAATTTTTGAAAAAACACAAAATTCGCGATACTTTTTGAACACACCTCGTATAAGTTTGGTTTCTGCAAGCTACAAGCTGTAATTCACTTCATACTCACATATAATTTTCACACATTTCACGCTCACACATTGCAATTGTCAATTTATTGTTAACTTAAAAAAACTAGACGAAAATATTATTCCACAATTGAATGTTGCAAATAGCTACATTTTGGTATTGTATGCGACTTTATTGTGTAAATATAAAGGGTGGTCCTCAGAGAGGTATAAATTTAGTAGATAAACTTAGTTTCGAAACAAATTTTTTCGGCTGCATGTACACTGAAGCATCTTGTAAACACTGTGGAGTTGTGAGCCATGTGCTCTTTTCAGCCTTGTGTTCTTAGGCACCCTGTGAACCCTATTCTCCTAGACCATGATTTATATAACACTAGTCAACAAGAGAAATTTGTTTGAAGTCTAACTATTTAATTTCGATGTATTATGGTCCCCTAAGTACAAAAACACCCAAAATTTAAAATTCTTTGGATACGATTGTTTTTTTTTTTCTCTTTCTAAAATCACGAATTTTCACAGGGGTCTTTTCATTTATTTTCTCATATCTTGGAAATTACATATCTAAATTCGTTGAGAGAAACACCAGTGGATTCACCGCAAAATTTTCTTTAAGTCTTGATAAGAAAATGTTTTTATGTGATCGACGGTTGTGGAGTTATTCACATAAAAATTTAAAAAAAAATGTTTTTTTTGCAAAATCGAACATTTTTTTATTTTTCATAAATTCATAAAAAATTGAAGGTTTTAAAAACTTACCATTTTTATTTCACGGTCTTAAAACTGTAAACATTGCAAATAATTTAAACCTTATTTCGTGAAAATACATGAATAAATAGTTTTATTGACAATAAAGTGAAAATACCCAATTTAGCGAAAATTTTGCATATCAAGTATATTATTCTTTTTGACAAACAAATTATTTAGGTATGACATTTTGCCAACTTTGTCTTTTTAAAGCTTACTACGGGCATCGCCAGAAATGTGAAAACTCCATGATGACACTCAAGAAATTTTTCCTTGTCAATTTTTCTTAAGGCAAAAGGCAGATCATAAGAAAAAATGACTCATACTGTATGGAAAATTTAAGTTGCCAACGCGGGTTTTCGTAAGAAAGAAGTATGGTCATATATAATTGTTATCAAATATATACAACTTTTTCCTTGAGGCATTACTGCGATGTTCTTAGAATGCTTAAATCATAAAAACAAAAAAATCAAATTATCACTCCGTCATAGAAACTGTTATACCTACCTACTGAACATCGCAGCCTGCACAGTCCATTTCCCATAGCATATGAAGTTTTTTTTAAAACCCCTTCTTTCAAACCCTTTCGCAGGTAGTGGTTAAAAAATTTACAGACTCATTAGATGCCTGGCCTGTATGGTATATTGTCGCCGATTGTGACAAACTTAACGAAAAAAAAAGATACATACTTTTGAAAATCGAAGTGGCCTGCGACTATTTAAAGTAATTCATTTAGTTCACTCAATGTTATTTAACTAGCATTCCTGATCGCAAAAGTCAAGTTGTCAACAACAGCAAAAAACTCTTAATTGGTCAGTGAATTATAAAAAAATGAATAATAACAGTAGAAAATTTGTCTGCAAAAATTACCCGAATATATTTTGTTATGTATGTGGTCTTTACACTACAGCAAAAGGGTGGAGAAATTTCACTATTTCACTACAAAATTCATATAAGGTTTATTTTTAAATAGGTGTTGAGAATTTGAGCCAATATTGAGCGCCAAATTCAATTTGTGATAGCTGTATATATATTTTAAAGAAATGGAAATCCTACCCTCAGTAAGTAACAATTACACTTATTAATTAAAAATATTTATGATACTCATTTTTCACAGAGAAAACATGCAAATTGAAAAACCTATGATGTGGAGAGAAACATGTGATCATGATGCTAACTGTTACTTTTGTTTAAATAAAAAAAAAAGGATTTGGAAAACATATGATTTGGTCTTATTTCAGCTGGTGGTTTTACTCTTACCGTGCTAGATGGAGTTCCATGTCCTGAAAATCAACATAATACGTATACTGAAGTTCCTCCATCGCCTATTTCTTCGTCTTCAAAAATCTCCAGCGTATCAGATGAATTTTGCCCAAAGCCTCTGACACAGTCCCTGTTAAACGATCTTATATTTTCAAATATTTCAAGTAATAAATTTTGTGGAATTTCTTTAATAAAGGTATCTTAAATATATAAATAAACAAAAATATTAAAAATACGTATTTTCCCTTCATTCACTTAATTGTTAATAATATTACCGTCTATCCATGGATTTTCATGAAATAAAGCTTGCCTTATTTGGAATGTTTACCGTTTTACGATCATCTAATAAAAGTTGTAAGTTTTTGTTTCTTTCGATTTTTCACGAATTAAAAAAGAAAAAAAAATGGAAATTTTTAATACAAAAAATCGATTTTTTTATAATGCGGTGCAAATAACTCTGAAACCAGTAAGTATTAAAAAAATGGTATTTAAACAATTTAAGGTAATTTCATTTGCTATTATATGCTGTTTTCTCCAATAAAATCGGACAACCCGTTCCAGAGATATGATAAAATCAATAGATATCCCTTTTCAAAAAAGGCAAATTTTAGAAAACAAAAAAAAAAAAAAGTATCCATAGAATTTAAAATGTCGACCATTTTTATAATTAGGGGACTATAGCAAATAAAAAAAAAATAGTGGTGATCCAGGGTAAAGCAAAAAGTTTAATTTTGTAGAGGAGTGTAATAGGTAATCACCTTGAAACGAGCTTAATTCTTTTTATATAAATTGATTCTTATGTAGTTTAAGTGGTTGGCATTCGAGTTATCCCATGCTGCAAACACCCACAAACCATCTCAATGTGGCCTTCCGCAACTCACTGGGGACCTACCCTTCCGCCTAAGATTTTCAAAGAGATATCGCTGTTGCTATCCAAAAATATGTGATATAAAAATCTCCAACATTATACGAATCACCGTGTATATTTCTGAACAATTTCTAGCTGTTATGTTATTATTATTATTTTTTGAATGCATGTGTGCGTTATCTTGGCAACAATGTGTCGAATAGTTCACATAATTGTAGTTCCACTAAGCGGCTTTCAGTTTGCACATGTCGTACTTCAAGAGTTTTCCATTGTTTTGTTTTGTTTGGTTCTTATCCCTTTATCCATTTCGATTTTGTTTCTTGTTATTTCACCTTTCTGCATATCCCATAAATTTTATGTATTTTTTTCAGAGAATTGGCAGCTGTTGGCCAACATTGTCCTCTGACATGCGTGTCTGATGAATATCAAAGTGAAGTGATT
The DNA here is from genome assembly GCA_949987695.1 of Merzomyia westermanni. Lineage (NCBI taxonomy): Eukaryota > Metazoa > Arthropoda > Insecta > Diptera > Tephritidae > Merzomyia > Merzomyia westermanni. The sequence continues at coordinate 83,505,794 of OX465293.1, forward strand.
TTATGAAGAATAATTAATTAAGTTGGCTGCTTTGAAATAAGAATCTCGTATATCCCCTTGAGTAACGAGCCATTTGTTGTATGAAAAATCCAGATGGAAGTAGAGGTTTTACGTGAAATACTTTTACTTATGATACATCCCAGCGCACCAAATGCTCGTCGAAGATACCCGACATTTCTGCTTTCTAACTTTTTATAAGGAAATACTCATAAGACATCAGGAAGCTCGAGGTGATAATCTACGTTTTTAATATCCAAAAGGAAGTCGTTTAGTTGGGATTTTTTCTGAATTTTGGATACGAGGTTAACGCGGAACAACCGAAATATTTTATATAAGCATAAAACGGCGACCTAGTAAGCAATGTACAGATAGTGCTTACATTATGGAGGGATCACTTCTCGACCCTCCTAAATGGAAAAACCGAGCAACTACACAGAAAAGAATTCGACCCCACAATCGAAGATGGTGGAATTAGTGTTCCCCCACCCGATTAAAAAACAATAAAGCCACGGACGCTGACGGATTTCCGGCTGAATTGTTCAAGTAAGGCGGCGAATAGTTGGTAAAGTGCATGTATCAGCTTCTATTCAGAGTATGGCCGGAAGAAATCATGCCTGCCAATTGGAATCTAAGGACCCCTGCGGGTTAGGGGTTTAGAATATGCCTCTCACCTCTCATTACCCATATTCTCCTTCCTTAAGGAAGGAGGGGTGACATGACCTAGAAGGTTGCACTGGTCATTCCAAATAGCTACCACCACAGTCGGGCAAACAAAAACAACAACATTGCAATCTAAGTGTCCTCTGCCCTATCTACAAGAAAGGAGATCCTACAATCTGCAACAGTTATCGCGGGATCGGCCTGCTTAATATCGGATATAAGGTCCTATCAACATATTGTGCGAAAGACTAAATCCCACCGCTGACAAACTTACCGAAACCCCAGCTCAGTCAGGGGAAGGACCTTTCCAGGCCGCTGAGCTACATACAGTGTATGACAAAACTAAAGCACAAAAAGTCCCTCTGCTAAACATGATTAAATGAAATTCTATGTGCAATTTTTTATTTTTATACCTTTCACGAACATGAACTGGTTTTATAACTTTGGTCCGATGTTTGTAAGTATGAGAAGAAGAAGAGACAGACCCACTAATTGAAATGAAAATGAAATTTGGCATGGGACCGCCATTTTCCATGAGATTAATCATTTGTCGGCATCACAAGATCGGAGCAATACAACGCATAGCTCACATACAATCGATAGTTTCGATAAATGGGGTTTGGGCTATAAATTTTCCGATTAAAAAGCTAGGAACGTAACATTTTGCAGGTTTGGATTATATGTGTAATGTGTGTAGCGAAAATCGCCCAGATCGGACCAACATAACATATAGCTCCCATACAATCGATAGTTTCGATAAATGGGGTTTGGGGCTATATATCTTTAAATTATCCGTTTTGCAGAGTTTTTACTAATTGTGAGTAAGGGTAGGACACTTAAACCCGTGATGCATATTCATGAAAGGTATAAAGTCTTCGGCACAATCGAAGACAGCCCTTTCCTTACTTGTTTTATTTGTTTTTACTGATAAATGCCACATTTTAGTTATTATATGAAACAGAAAAACTGTTTTCATAGTCCATTAAAAAAATTAATTACGCTTTTCGCAAAACTGAAGCACGAAATGAAGGTAGGTCTTGTTTTTCCTTAAATGTGTTGCAAAAACTTCAAAATCGTTTTAAACGTGAGCCATAATAACCACACCGATATATCTGGAAACATTTCAAACAACGGCTCCCTTCTTTTATTTAGCCGTTAAACCAGGTTGGTTGATCTTTAGAAGTCTAAAAGATTTTCTGGAAATAATTTTTTCGTGGTAATTTTTGGCGTTCTACAAACGTTTTGTCATTCAACTGGTTCCCTTTCAACTGTAGAGGGAGGTGATAGTGCACGAAAAACACCGAGTAGTAACGAGCGAGCAACAAGTTTTATGAAAGAATTTGTGATATCCACCCCATGTAGAACCATTTAAAGACGTACTCTTTACGACCGATTACTTCACTTTAGAGCTTTGAAACCCTTTTGATTTTAGATGAAGAGAATTGAGGGCTTTCAACATTCAACCTAAATTAGAGTGGTACAAGACGATGAGGAACCTTATTTTCTGTCGAATAAAAGTTTTCCAAAATATTATAAAGCTCTGCAGTTTCTTCCCAGGCCTAAAAAACAACGCTTACTCACGTTTACTATACTTTTTGATCGGTGAAACACGGTTGAGGCAGTGTAGGGGTTTGTAGACGTTTCTCCAGTCATGGAGTGGGTATTAAATCGTTTCATGTAAGAAGATATTCATAAAATCTTCATCCTATTTCTTGAGGGGGAAGGAATGCCATTAAGGTGCATCTTTCAGGAAGACATTGTTCTAAAACGCATAGCGATTTGCTTAAAAAAATATTTTAGGGCTAATAATGTTGACGTATTGACAGAGAAAATGATGGATCCTAAAAATTGGGAAGAAAATTGCGGCAACAAAAGACTCTGTATTCGGACAAGTTGAGCAGGCGTGTAAAATTGTTTCCTAGGATATTTCAATTAAATAGCATACTCAATGCAAACCTGATGACGAACCTGCCATAAAGAGCCAGTGATATGCCACGAAATAAAGAAATAACGGGGTTTGCCCTATAGATATTTGATGGTGCTTTAGTTTTGTCGCTTTGAGTTCATCGAATTCTTTGTACACAATTTTTTGGATGAGCTGGTAAATTATTTTTATTTATTCAAAGTACCTGGGCGGCCGCCGTGGTGTGAAGGTAGTGGTGCCGGCCTACCACACCGAAGGTCCATGGTTCGAGCCCTGGTACAGGTAACATCAAAAGTGATTTGAAAAAAGTTTTTCAAAACGGGGTCGCCCCTCGGCAGTGGTTTGGCAAACTCTCCGAGTGTATTTCTGCCATGACAGGCTTCTCAGCAAAAATTCGTCTCCTTTGTAGATGCCGTTCGGAGTCGGCAAAAAAACTGTAGGTCCCACCAATTTGTAGAGAAAATTCAAATCGGCACACCACAAATTGGAAGAGAAGCTTGGCGCAAAAATCTCTTAGGAGGTTTATGATGATATACCTGTTGTATATCGCGCCATAGAGAGAGAGACCTGGGTGACCGAGCCTTGCTCGGTATTTTTCGAATTTGTCGCATAATCTTACTTAACATACATGAGAAAGTATTCTTTGCATGTATTCTTATGGAGCATATCACACCTAGCGACAGCAGCACCACACGACACGATATAGTTGATCAAATAGGCAACAATTTTGTCGTGCCGTGTAGTGCTGCTTGATGTAGATTCACCTTAATTCATAATTTTAAGTTTTTGAGTGATGTGTGCCATGTTATGTTATATTTATTCAAGTACCTCGAGATGCCACGAAATTATGCCCACATGCGCACTCCAAATTTCATCCAAATCGGTTAAACCGTTCCCGAGATAGTGGTCGATATAAAAAGGAATAATTAAAATGCAGTCAGGTGACAACCCTAAGTGGCAATCCTACTTAAAAATATTCTGGTTGGTATACGGCCTCAAACTACCGTCCGTTTGATATCCATATTGCCATATATTGCTTAATATTAGGAAAAAATCGGAAAGGTGGCAACCCTCTAAGCTTCCTTTAGTGGCAACATTCAAGTAGAAAATCTTAGAAGGAAGCATACTATCCATCTACCAAATTTCATCGAAATCGGTTTAGCCGTTCCCGAGATAGTGGTCGATATCTGAAGGAATAAATAAAATGCTGTCAGGTGGCAACCCTGCTCGAAAATACTTTGGTTGGTATACGGCCTAAAACACCTTTCATTTGATACTCATATTCCCATATATTGCTTAATATTTAAAAAAAATTGATATAGGTGGCAACCTTGTGAACCACCCCAAGTGGCAACACCAAAGTAGAAAATCTTAGAACAAATGATACTACCCATATACCAAATTTCATCCAAATCGGTTAAGTCGTTCCTGAGATAGTAGTGGATATACAAATATACAAATATACAAATATACAAGAATAACTCGTTTAAATTATAAGATATAAATGGGTTCCCTGCCTACAACTGCTAACCATATTTTTTCAAAATACCAAAACATGTACATTTTATGTTTGAAAAATTTGCGTCCAAATAGACAGACGGACAGACAGACAGCCGGACATGGCTAAATCAACCCAGCTCATCGTCCTGATTATTCCCGTATACTTATTGATGGGCTCATTTCTTTTCATACTTACAAACATTTCATGTTCATGAAAGGTATGAAAATCAAAAAAGATATATAACTTCCCTATTGCAGTCAGGGATTAACTACTTGGCCGGATATTTCGCTTGTGTGTTATCCGATTTGCCTCATTTTTGGTGTAGGTATACCACATACTATTGAGAAGGAGCTGAACATTATTATGTGTTCAAAATCTTATTGCTATAGCTTGCATGGTTATAAAAATATCGCGTTTTACATTTTACAAACAAATTTTTCAGAACTATGTTACAAAACTGGCCGTGGTCGTTGACCGATTATGCCTATTTTTACAAAAAAAAGTTACTTTTGCATTTTTAATTCATACGCAAAAATCGTTTCGATAAATAAATTTTTTCCGGAGTTATGGCATAAAAAGTTTTGTAGAGTAATCCACTATAAAAGGGACGAATTTTCGAAAACTTATATTTTTCGACTTTCTTCATTCCCGTACACTTTGAAAGTAAAATCGAAATGATGTAAAGCTATTTTAAGCAAAATTATTGCCTATTAAATCTATATATATCTATGATCCTTTTCAAAATCTTTCGTATAAAAGTGGGAGTAGACCTTCACCCATGTCGGCCATTTTCTTTCGGAACATTCCTTGTTTTAATATAAATATGTGTGTATATTTCGTTACGATATCTTGAATGGTTTTTGATTTATGATCAATATTATTTCTAAATTTGACTTAATCAAAAGTGGGCGGTGCCACGCCTATTTTCGAAAATTTATTTTCTGCCTTAACGTTATTGTACACACCGAATTGTTGTCCTTATAAGTGTATTAGATACTGAATAATCACTTCTTTTGTATTTTCGAAAATATTCTATACATAAAAAGTGGGCGTGGCTATTATCCGATTTCGCCCATTTTAAATAACGCTCGGAGATGGGTGCCAAGGAACCTGCATACCAAATTTCATTAAGATATCTCAAAATTTACTCAAGTTATCGTGTTCACAGACGGACGGACGGACGGACATGTCTTACTCAATTTCTCTTTTCGCCCTGAACATTTTGATATGTATAAGTCAATATCTATCTCGATCCGTTTATGCCATTACATACTACCGCTATGCGCCTAAAGTTAATACACCTTGTGTGAGTAGCACTACTAGGTATAAATATATTGCCGCTGTTACTGGATTATTGATGGCATAAATCATTGACGTAATTGTGGTGAATATTTGTTGGAAACAATTGAATAGTTGTTAAGTAAATATGCTGTTGCATGAAAATGGTGTATGTTTTATGTGGAAGCAAATGTAAGACCTAATTCATAAATGTGGACTTTTATTGCCTCCACTTAACATAGACGAGAAACAACTTATCATGCTCAACACCCACAACAGCAGATACAACTTGTGATTTCAAAGTAGCGGTGGCCGATAGTATTCTGCAATCCATCGATAGTTTAAATAGTTTTTATTTCGTAAGCTGGTAAATTTTGTAAAGAATAAACCTTTTTTTTATTATAATCGACAGTAGTTTCCGACCAATAGTTGAAAATAAATAACTCTTGACCTACTGGTGAGAAAGAAATGTAAACGTCATATAGGAAGCGAAAACCCATCGAGAATACTATCGATATAAAGATTGTTTATTTTTATCAATGCTATCGATATATTATCTTGTATTGTAAAGGAGCATACTGCATGCTATAAAATGTGATAAACCTGCGCAAAATTATCTATCCGTGTCGGTTCATTAAAAAAATTGATAAACGAGGTTTGTTGGGGACGATGTGGAAGCAATTGCTAAACCTTTAATGTATTAATTGGGGGCAATCGTTTCGAGGAATTGGTCATCCACATTTTTTCTGTAAAAAAACTCCGATTTGGAATTGCAAGCATGAAATGTGCCTTTAGAATATTTTTGATAACCTGATTATGAATTAGAATGAAATAAACGAAAGGCAAATTACCTTATCTTATGTAAAAATTAAATCAGTGTTAAAAAATCGAAACTAAAAAATTAATATTGAATTCTGAAACTTTTACAGCATTAATTTTTCGATATTCCGAAAATTTCTCAGACAAATTAAAATAATTTTTTTTTTGGAAAGATAAAAAAAGAAACGATACGGTGATTGGCCTGCCAAGGTTAAGCCAAGTTCTTACTTCTTATGTTCCGATGGTAGATAGCTCTAAAATCCATTTTTTTTTTTTTATGTACAGTTGTGTTCAATATAATAGTAGTGAAAATAAATTGGATATCTTTCGACGAAATAAGAAGAAGCTGTGATTTAAATAATTTTCATTGAAAGTATTTCGAAAGTTCAGGAAAGTTAATTAAACTTTTAAAAATTTACAACCAAGTTTAAATATTTTTGGCCAAAATTTTTGGGTACGCAGTTATTTAGCACATTCAATTTTAGCATAATAATGTGCAGTTAAGACGTACCTCAAAATTTCCCCTGAGTTTTTAGAATTTTTTTGTCAAAGATATTTGAGTATTTTTTGCATACAAAATTAAATGTTGTCCATGCGTTATATGAGTACGTAAGAAATTATTCAACACCCTTGACGAAAAAAATTCTAAAAATTAAGGGAAATTTTTAAACGAGTTCTAACTTGCAAAATATTGTACTAAAATTAATTGGTCTAGAAAGTCTGCCAAACAATTTGAAGATTTTGATGACAATTTTTTAAAGTTCAATAAACTTTCCTGAACTTTAAGTAAACTTTGAAATTTCTTCTTGTTTCGTCGAAAGATATCCATTTTAATTTCATTTCTATTATATTGAACACAGCTGTATATGTCGGTTGCGCGGTCTTATAAAGGTTCTTAATATTTTCAACAGTTCAGAACTACTTTAGTTTGCTTTTGTAGGGCAGGTACATTGTAGAGCACAACTCTTGCTTTTAATCAATCATCTCTTCAACTGGTCAATAAAATTAGCTACCAATTACAATTATCCTTAATTTAAGTGATACCATTAATTTTTTTCCAAAATGTTTTTCACGTATCTGGTTTTCTTAACTCAAGTAGTTCTGGTTTTGTTAGTTGAAGCACACTTCTCTGTATGGACGCTGCACAAACAGTACTTAAGTTTTTATCTCGTATTTACTTTGCAATGCTAATTGCATTATTGGCGCCATAGTTAAGAAACAATGGCACACATTATTTGAGTAAAAGGAAATTGTTTTTGTAACACTCAAAACTCAATTACTGTAACAGGATATGCATGAAAATGAATTGAATATTGAAGTAAATTTAGCCTCTAATTAAAAAATAATTTTTTTTTCTGGTTTGAACTTCAGTTCCATCAGCACCTCTCCGAATCATTCGAAACCAAACAATGCTTAAGAGTGTCCCAATCCGTATGGATCGACGTCTTCAACTTGTTGCACTGGAAGATAATTCGAGCAGCAAAAATTTACCACACAGAGTCAACCTACAACAACACCATATCGTCGGTGACACTGCAAAACCGCGTAAAGCATAAATGCAAAACCGCGTAAGTGATATCTCAGTTTGGCTGGTTTTCAACTACAAATTACTTAATTTAAGGAAGAATACTGACTTTATGGAAAAAGTTCCCATCAAGATCGATTCTTTTAATTATTTTCCAAATCAACATATAGTTTTATTGAGAACAAATGAATAGATCTTGATGGCAGGGGCCTATAAAAGTTTTGCACACAAATGTCACTTACGTTATTTTGCAGTGTCACTGAAGATGTAATTGATGGCTTATGCTAAATATCTTGGTATAATTGGCTTTAATAAAGCAACGCAAGTTCTGCTTTCTCTAACCTGGATAAAGGGCGAAACAAGTTGATAAAAGAGGCAAGATAAAATATTTACTGGCGCAACATAAATCCCTCAAGAGTTTTGCAGATCGAAACTTCAAATTGGGGAAGACTTCATCTATTTAGGAACTAATGTTATAAAACGATAATAAACACACTATCTTGCCAACAAGCGCTAGTTTGGACTGACTTGGAATTACTCTATCGTCTTCAGAAGATGAAGGTAGAGTATTCCACTGGACTTGAAAGTTATATGCTATCTGACGTAGCCACCCATGATCCTTCAAGCCAATGATCGTTAGAAGCAAATGTTCTTTTGATGCTATGTTACTTAAAGCAAGCTCTTTTGTGTGTCGTTAATCACTGCTAGGCCGTACTATCGTTATTTTCCAGAATTCTGGTGAACCTTGCACGATTGTCAGCCTAGTTAATGGTGCTTCCTTATCTATGATTCAAAGCACTACACCAAGAAAGATGGAGTTCAATAATAAGACAGTTAGCTTAAAGCTTTCTGTATTCACTAATATTCGGCATTTTTTCAAAGATTATTCTACTTTGAGTACATTTTTAGTTTAGTACAACTTCTTCCTCCTGGTCATGTTTTTGGACGCAACACTCAAAATCCCTCTTTGGTATTTGGGTTGTGATCTGCGCCCTTATTCTTGAGAGGAAAACTCAGAGCTGTTCTGGGGATATATGAGGATTTCATTTAATAGGCACTCCTCGGATTCACAGGTAAAGTGGAGTGCACAGGGCTGACATTGAGTTTAAAAGTGCTTAAGTAGTTTGATTACTTTGTTGATGTTTCTGTAGTGACCTTTATAAAAGCGTTTGTTGTGGATGCAGCAGTACCCAAAAATTCTCGTTAAGCTGTTTAATTTAAGTAAAATGTAGGTGAGGTTTTTCTACATCCACTGCTAGTACTTTGACTTGTATGACGCCGTTTGCCGAGCGGGAGTGGACACAAAATCTTTCGACTTTGTAAGGATATTGTTGAGGATCTCGCGATGCACTTTTCGATGAAACTTTGAAATGAAACTTAGTCCGAAAACCTAGATTGAAATCTGAATACTTGAGCGTATTTGGTACCAGCATATTTCTCAAAAGCAATATTAATTCTATTGGTTTGTGCTGTGAATCAGTGTTTTCTATTTTTTTCCAAAGTAATCGAAAAATAATTTCTCATTCTATCACTTCTTCTAATCTCAATATCGAACCCACATCAAAAGTAATTTGCCGTTTAAAATCTCCGCCCCGTCTGGCATATTTTTAATTTCATTTCCGGCAATGAACAATTTGGTTTAATACGCTGAGAGCTCTTCAAATGCATGCACACTTCCGTACTCAAACACAGATGTACCTACGTAAATATCAACTGCTGGTTGTTGTTATAGTAAGAGCCTTTACCTTGTCTTTCTACCAGTACCCTGCAGAGAAAATCTCTAGTTCGGAAATGGTGAACTATTAACGCATTCGAAGATATTCTATTTTATACTCAATCAACGGCGAATGTAACTTGGTGATAGGTTATGTTTTGGAAATCGTCTCCGCTGTTTTGCCGTTTCTATAGTCCTGAGCTCGTTAAATATTTTTTTAAGATAAACATATTTTTTTGAATTTAATTAAATACTTCATATTTTAGTGTTATTGTTTCAAACCTGACCTATTTTCTTAGAAGTAGGATTAGTAATCGATTGCTGGAATGCTTATTTCAATTGATAAAAATTAATTTAAGTGTTGTTAGGAATTAGTACTTAATAGTTGATTACTAATATAAAAATAAAAAAAATTATATTTTGCTTAAATTAATTAAACCGGCCACCACTGGGTCAATTTAAAATATTAGACCTAAATAATTGCATGTTAATCGTTTCCCCATAAAGATATTTTTTGTAAAATATAAAATAAATAAATAAGAACTGAAATCGAAGAAAAAGTCGTTCAAGAATAATTTTCTCCAAATAACTTACAAAGTACCTTGAGAGGATTACTCAACCGTCACGTTTGAACTGTTTTACTAGTTTTTGTTCGGTACTTTAGATAAAAATTTGAGCCAGATATTTAACTAACTACTTACCGAGTTTCCTACAGGGTATGTATACAAGCAGAAATACATATGTACATACGTACCTAACAGACCGATTTTATTTTCAATGTTTAGCTATACGAGGTGTGTTCAAAAAGTATCGCGAATTTTGAATTTTCGCTGGTTACGTATATTCGAATTTCGGATTTTTTGTGGCGTTATGTTGGTACTCATGTCTCTCACTTATGCCGACAAACTCGGCCATTTTGAAAGTTTAGTTAATTGTTGACAGCTGCTTTGCTTGCACGTGTTTTGGATCGTCTTCGATTTTTACGCGAAATTCGTACCAAAATTGCTCAATTGTGACCAAAAACAGCATCGCATGAACATTGCTAATGAGATGTTAAACTCTGTCCGCGACGACCCAAATTTGCTCCAGAGGGTCATAACTGGTGGCGAATCGTGGGTTTATGGTTATGACGTGGAAACCAAAGCTCAATCATCTCAATGGAAGCTGCCGCACGAACCAAGACCGAAAAAAGCGCGCCAAGTGCGGTCGAATGTGAAAGTTTTGCTGACAGTTTTCTTCGATTGCAGGGGCGTGGTGCATCATGAGTTCTTGCCACAGGAAAGAACGGTCAATAAGGAATATTACCTGCAAGTTATGCGCAATTTGCGCGAAGCAATCCGCCAGAAAACGCCCGGATTTGTGGAAGAACAAAAATTGGCTTTTGCACCACGATAACGCCCCTGCTCACGCATCGTTGCTTGTGCGCGACTTTTTGGCCAAAAACAACACACTAATGATGCCGCAGCCACCGTATTCCCCAGATCTGGCCCCCTGTGACTTTTTCTTGTTCCCTAAACTGAAGAGGCCCATGAAAGGACGACGTTACGCTTCTCTTGACGAGATAAAGACGACATCGAAGGAGGAGCTGAACAAGATACAAAAAAATGATTTTTTGAAGTGCTTCGAAGATTGGAAAAACCGTTGGCACAAGTGTATAATATCTCATGGGGATTACTTTGAAGGGGACAAAATAGATATTCATGAATAAATAAATAATTTTTGAAAAAACACAAAATTCGCGATACTTTTTGAACACGCCTCGTATATCTTTGATTTTAAATATAAGGCTTCATTTACAATTTAATTGCATTAAATGCGTAAGCGGGGGTGCGTTTAAAAGCGAAGATGGCAGCGACATCAATGGCCTGAAAGAGAGAAAATCGGCTTTGTTGTGTTGACTTGTTTCGAGGCAACAAATGTGTAAGCCTCTGCATTGGTGAATTTATTCTCTGGTGTATGTCAACCAGCGCAACATGCCGCCTAACAAAGGTTGGTGAACAAACAGGCAGTTACTTCCTCATATGACATTTAGAGTTCACAAAGTCCTAAGGGTATTTATTTGCAAAAGTACATAATATCCTTAGAAGTCATCTGTAGGGATTGTGAAATAATTAGATGCCTTTCATGCGCTGTTATCATTCAAGGGTTTCGTGTATTTTAATAGATAGCGCACAGTGGACCCTTAACATTATATTCATAATTTACTTGTGCAGACACACATGGATTGTACCAGGTTTTGGCTTTAAATCAATTTTTTTAATTTAAATATTCAAACTAAAAAAAAAAAAAATAGTAATGACTAATTCCAACATACATGTAGAAATGATCACGACAAAGTCACCAAATGATCCATACCATTACTTTACCTTGGCTATGCGATAGCCGTACCATTATCATACCAATGTCCATATCATATCCTTTTCATGGCTATCCCGATTTAGAGAAGAGGAAATTACAAACAGCTGCTGCAAAAATGTTTGCAGTAGTTGTTCTAATATCAGAGTGGGTTGAAAATATATTTAATTTTCTCTAAGAAAGGTGTTATAATTTGCTCCCATTCACAACATAGCCAGTGGAAAGTCAGAACCTGAAACATTTTTATGTAACGATTTACAGATATGTAATAACGACATGAATATGTGGCAAGAATAATTGTGTTAATTACGCACACAATTTCCATCGCACATATACCTTTATTGAAATTTTACTATACTTTTATCGTACTCACGCTCACTGTAGTAGACAGCTTGAAAATCAACGTCATCGGCAAAATCGTCAATTTCAATTTAACACAACGCAATTCAATTTGCCAGACTGCTGACAAACAATGAATTCATCACCGTTTCGTATAGTTACCTCAGTGGTGTTGCTATTGAATATTATATAAGGAAGTTGCTAAGTGAGAGTGGCCTTTGTAACCGTGTTAATAGAAGTGCACACGCTTTTAAAAATTAAACTGACGCATCGACAGACACTTTGTATTGTCTATTGTCATATAAACAAACATACACAGCAAAAAAAAACTGCGAAAGAGCTCCAAAATCATTCGAATTAACTTCACCGGTTTATAGAAAGGTGTACTGGTAGTCTCCCAATAGCATCCACCCACAGTCTGTTAGTTCATTGTCCACCATAGCTTAGTGAAAGTTAGTTTTTAGGCAAAATATTGATGTAACTACAGATGAACGCAAACTTCCTAGGAAGATTCTAGTCACTCTGACCCTATTCGATCTATGTACTGAAATTTGTTTACATTTACCTCCCAGACTAAGCCCACATGTACCCAGTGGCATCCTTTAAGCACCTTTACGACACAAATTACTTTTTTCGTAGCCTCAACCAAGCCGAATCCGCTAACAGCAACTAAGAGTTAGCCAAACCTATTGAAACTGTAAGCTTTGGTGGACTCTTGTTAAAAAAGATAAACAGTTCATGGAGTGGATGTGTATAATTTTAGGCGTCTTGTAAGACTTCCCCGAAATGAAATTTTTTGTTGGGTATAGGGTTGTGCACATATACATGCTTTCGAAATGTGCCTGAAATTTGTCAGTACTGAAAGTCAGCCGTATAACTGGCAAAGTCAAGAAGTTGCCAGTGAAGACTCATGTAAGCTTGCAGGTCCTTGTGTGGTGGAGTGCATGTCGTCGATGTCCTTTGAGGCCATTTGTGACAAATTGCCAGCAATATACAACTGCATGTGTTTTTATAAGTTTTACACTGTGCAACACCATTTTTAGTGGTGGAAAAGTTATAAATTAGGCTAGCTGCTTGAAAGGCAACACAATCATTAAAGATGAGCAAGAAAGTCTAGCCTCTACTGAAAACGAATATGAAACACCAAGCTGTGCAAAAACTGTTTAATAAGTTGAACAAGTCAAGCCAAGTGAAATCAAGTCAAATTTGTTTTTCATCTGCATCATTGAATTATATAAATCACGTTGTGTTTTTCTACCTCCCTTTTAGAAAACTTTAATAAAAAAGTGGGCGTGGTCCTCAACCGATTAGCTTATTTTCAGTGGGCGTACTTAAAACTGGGCGCGCTCGACAAGCAATTTCGCTTCTCCACGAAATTTGTTCTTAAAAAACTTTTGCAAAAATCGTTAATAGGATCAGCAAGTCAATAAAGCTACTAAACTTTACTGTTGCTCCTATTTCGGTATCAGAAAAGGGGCGTGGCCATTTTGCGATTTTTCCGATTTCAAATAGTAACCTACCTTGACCGGAAAGTAATCTGTGTCACATTTCTTTCAAATATCTCAATTATTACTCAAGCTATCGTGGGCACGGACGGACTCAATCCATTTATGTATTCATTCTAAGAACTTTGATAGATGGAACCCTATATATATCTCGATTATATTATACCATTACAAACCGCCGTTGTATGCACAGGCCTCTGATAGCCTGTGGACTAGTTAAGCTGGGCCTAACTCGATTGAAACTATATATTTTTTAGTAGTTTCACATTATTCGGAGAAAGACCCAACTTCAACAAACTTCGAATTTTGGATAATAATGGAGTATCAGTGCTAGAATAATCCCAGCAAAGCTTTTTATTTAAATTGTATTGCCAGTACCAGAACTTGAACCCACGACATTTGCTGAATACTTATCTGCTATACCCGGAATTATATCAATTAATTCTGCTTACCATGATTCACCCACATTTTTTTGGTTTATTGTGAACTTGTATTAGCCTAGTTTATTTCGGTCTGGATTTCGGAAAACTTACACCTCGTAGGGCATCCCAATAAAAAAAATTCAAGTTTGGTTTCATTTATAATAACTATTTTCGACTGTGCTGAAGACTTTATACCTTTAATTAAAACGCATCACGGTTTTAAGTGTCCGATCCTTACTCACAATTAGTACAAACTCTGCAAAACTGTTAATTTAAAGACGCATATCCCAAACCCCATTTATCGGAACAATCGATTTTATGGGAGCTATATGTTATGTTGGTCCGATCTGACTGATTTTCACTAGTCACATTGCGTATGTAATATGAACTAAACTCGCCAAATTGAAAATTCCTAGCTTTTAAATTTCATTATTTATAGGTCAAACTCCGTTAATCGGAACAATCGATTGTGTGGGAGCAATGCGTTGTATAGCTCCGATCTTGCTGATTCCGACAAATGACTAATCTTATGCAAAATGGCGGCTCCATACCAAATTTCATCAAGATATCTCAAAAACTGAGGGACTAGTTTGCGTACAAACAGAAAGACGGACAGGCGGGCATGGCTTAATCGACTCAGCTCATCGCCCTGATCATTTCGGTATACTTATTGGTGGGTCTATCTCTTTTTCTTCTCATACTTCCAAACATCGGACCAAAGTTATAATACCATTTCATGTTCATGAAAGGTATAAAAGTCTTCTGTGCGTCCGTCCATTGTCACTAAACTCCTTCTAAACGCCTTGACAGATATTGATGATATTTTGCTTGTATATTCAAGTGGGCTCAAGAATAGTGTAAGTTGACAATCCGGACCCATGGATGATGTGGGTGTGGCACCTCCAATACAAACCAGTTTTTTCGTACCGCATATCTCTGGAAGTATTTATGGTAGAATATTAAAAATTGATAATGAGTTAAAAGAGACCAATCTCTAACAGCTCTAGAAAAAAGGGGTGGAAGGGAGAAGTGGGCGTGGCATATCCCATACATATCGGATGGAAATGTTAATTTGGGAACATTGGAAATTGGTAAGGAGTTAAAGGAGACCAATCTCTAACAGCTCAAGAAAAAGGGGAACAAGGGAGAAGTGGGCGTGACACCTCCCATAAAAAGGAAATCTTTCGTACTGAGTATCTCTAGATTTATTCGTGACAAAATACTTATAACTGGGACAGCGCTATATGAGGTTAGTCTCTAACACATCAGGAAAAAACGTAGGTGAGAGAGAAGAGGGCGTGGCACCTCCCATAAAAACGGGATTTTTCTTTCTGCATATATTTGCAAATATTCATGGTAGAATGTTGAAATTTGGCTCAAAGTAATATGAGGTCAATCTCTACCTTCTTCTTTAAATGGTCATCTACCGCCCGGGCGATTTTGACCGAAAGGGGTTCTCTTATCCTAAGCTTTGTTGTTGAATTTCATTGGAACGTTGTTTTATGTGGTGGCCCCAAACCCAACGCACAACCCGTTTCACGGGAGGTTGAATTCTATTACACGTTTGTATAGCGAGCCGCTTGATCCAAGACAGACGCCCACTTGCAGCCGCACCACATGGTGATCAGACGCTGCTGTTTGAACCCCACAGCAAGCCCTTAAACCGATTATGTCGGATTGGCCTTACCAGGTTGTCGCCTTCTCACGTTTAGCTCACCACCAAACGGATGTTCGGTGGTTATCCAGAGGATACTTGGGCGAAAAGCCCGGAAGTAGTGAGCTGCTTGAACCGCATGCAAAATAATCGCTCTGGCCATTCCCAGGTGAATGGCGATCAGAAACTTTCCCCACTTGCGTGGACTTCTGCACACGGCCCCATCCTCCAACCTTAAGAAAAAAGGTCGGCAAGGGAAAAGGAGTTTTGACGCCTTTTGATATAATCTAAATTAATATTACACTACGAGCTATGTAAGATCTATGTGGAGATCTTTTATATGAAGAAGAAGGGCGGGATACGAATGGGGCAGCAAAAGGGACAAGGATAGAAATTTGCAGGTTATTTGATGTGCTCCAACAGTTTAGGTGGGAAAATAATAATAAAATAACTTTTTTAATTTTAAACCAAATTTTATTTCATTAATAGTAAAATCAAATTAAGTAAGGTTTTTCAAAATTTTTGAACTTTCGAAGCAAAATTTTTCGAAGAAATGTTTTTATGCCATTTTTAAAATAAAATCGTGATAAATACAAAATGGAAATATGTTTTTTTTAAGATAAATTTGGTCAATAAATTTAAAAAAATTGATTAAAATCCGTGTTAACTTATTTTCCGTTAAGAAGTTGTTACATTTAAATAAAAAATAAAGTTACTTTACCGCATTCCGGAATTAGGCTTTGAATAGTGATAACCAGGGATAGAATTTCAGAGCCTAAAAACCTGATAAAAAGTGACGAAATAGGCAGAAAAGGCACTAAATATTTAAAAGGAAAGGCAGCAAAAAAATAATAAGTTCATTTATTTTCATAAAGGCATTTATTTTCAACTTTTAACGAAAATGATCAAAAAAAAATTTAAGAAATTATAGACCAGTTTCATTGTACTTTTGGTTTTAACTTTGATTCCAATCGAGCTTTTAACTCAAAAACCTCACTCTCTATAGTTCGGGTAACACTGTACCATAAGATGCATCCCAAAATTTTGGGGTAGCATTTTCATTCGATTATCGCCAAGAAAGGCCTTAAATGTATTAAGAGTGCGATCGACCTTCAATTGATACAAACGGTGCCCAATTAAAATATGAAATATTGGAAGTTTTGAAATTATCAGTTATTAGGGCATTCTCGCCATTTAATATTTTATAATAAGGGATATTTTATTGTATGACATGTTCGCAAGGTAGTTGTAAATAAAATCAAACAAACAGTCTGGAAAATTATTTTGAATTAAACAGCAGTGCAGGAAGCACTTGAGCAACCGAAATGTAATTTAAAATTACATATTACTTTAAAAATTTGAAATAGGAAATAATTTTTCAAAAAGGAAAAGTGCATGCATTTAGAACAAGGCCCTAATTTTGAAAAAGGCAAAATGAAATGTGTATAGCTGGCACAGGTGAAGCTAATACGCGGTCATTTTCAATCAAAATCACTATATCGGCTACTAGAAGAAAAAAGGAAATTTCCATTCAATCCTATCCCTGGTAATAACCTATGGTCATTAAAATAATATTTCACTTTAGTATTCTAACAGATTTTCAGTCTTACTACTTGGATATAATAGCAGAGTTGAATAAGGCTAATAATAGTACAGACTAGACTATCGATATATAAGGATATCGATTAATCAATACTGCCGGCATTTAGCCATTTGCAGGGAAAACCTTACAGTGTACGCTGGATGTACATTTTCTGGCATTCATCATTCATCGGAATATGGAATCATTCGCTTCCACGCAATGTTGCACAGTGTTTTTAGTGGTGGCGGAATTGCTAACATAATTCCTTTTTTATGCAAGCATAATTCCTTTTTTATACGCCTCAATTTTTATTGCCATAATTGTGACTCTCCTCGGTCTTGCGTGCAATTTCTCGCTGTGTCATGCAATTGATAGTAGGATTATTTGTTACACACTTTTCTTTGAGTTGAATGCCTTAAAGCGGCGTGTCGGTTATGCTTGATTTTTACAATGTTTTCGCATACTTTTCCTCCCCCCTGTCTCGCCCTTTGCACTTTCATTTTTTTATGCATTTTCTAGATATTCTGTGGCGAAGCGAAAAATCATCGAATAAATGACTTTGCAAAAAAAAGCTATAAAAATTAAGAAGAGAAAAAAAGTGCCAAAAATTTATAGAAGAAAAACTGCAGACACCCCGCTGCGCAAACACAAAAGGCTGACAGGCTGAACGCCCTATTCCGTTAGTCCATGTGGTAAAGATAACGTTGAAATATCGAATATTCATGTTGCAATGCAGGACGCAAGCTCTGCTATGTTAGGCTGGAGGTATCTGAATGTGGCAGGATGTGCAAGGCATTGCCTATAATACGTACTCATCAAAAAAAAAAAAGCATAGCTATATAAAAGCTTTATTTTTTTTGCAAGTTATGTATTGGCAGCGAACTTGCAGCAGCAATCCTAGATAGGTGTGGTAGGAAATCCGCTTTTAATAAAGAATTATTTCCGCGGATTTGGCTGCGTTGTCTGTTCATGTAGCGTGATGGGGATGAGGCAAGAATTTATGCGTAGCAACACCGCAGTTAGGCGATAAACTAGTCAGCACAAATACTGGTTTACAACTAGAGTTTTCTTACTGGTCTTACACTAAACCAAAAAGGAGAAATCTGTACCAATAAAATTTGGAGTATACTGGAGTGTTCAGTATTGACAAGATTTCAGTAGAACTCTTATTTAGAAATTTCTGTTTTAGTCGCAAGAAAAAGAATAGCGTACCTCTTTCCTTTGGAGCGAGTGGTTACAATGTGTCCAAATGCTTTTAAATCTTAAAACTTTCATGAACATGAAATTATAATAGAATAAGAGATGAACCCATCTATAAGTATACCGAAATGATCAGACAAGTTGTACTCTGCTTCCTCTCAATCTGCGGTTCCTCTTCATTTATTCGTATACCATCTTCTTTCTTTGTCCTTTTTATTTTGCTCCCACAAGGTTTTCTTAGATATATAGAACACGTATCTATAAATAAAATATCATTAACTTAGTATAGCCTGGATGCTTTTACAAAAACTATATATGGTCTGTGTCGTATTTAGCAGGCCCACTGTAAAGCCTTAGTAGAGATCGACAAGTAACTTTGGACGTGAAAGAAAGGGCAAACAACATACAAAAATATGTGGGCGTGTCACCGCCCACTATTCTTTGTGATTCTTGACTAATGGACAAGCATTTCCAAATATCATGAATTTAGACCAAACACATTCAGAGGTTTGACGATAGTTGTCTAACTAACTGGTTTTTCTGTTCATACTTGTTTCGAAGTCGTTGACAACTTGTTGTTTTGACTGCAGGTGAATTCCTTAACATCAGCAAGTTTCTGTAGTCTCTGTCTGTGTAAGCTCAATCTTCGTAGAATCAAAGAACTTCTTAAATTGAACGGTTTAGGTCTATTGTTGCTAATGGCGCATATCCTCTTTTGTACTAACTCAGCAAAATATTTGAAATAAATTTGAAAAACATTATCGCATTATTGTCATTGCTTAAATCTATGCGAACGAAATACGATTATGATAATCGAGTTATAATAACGATGGTCGATATGACGAAAACAATTAGAATTAAACGTTAGAAATCATTTGGGGCATCCGTACAATAGGCTTGTATGGCTACAAAAAATGTAAGATAACTTCAAGCGAACAAAACTGATAAAATTGGGAATACAAAGCTTTTGCTTTTTGATGTAGCACCAACTAGAAATACATATTTTAGTAATGTAAATGGCGTTGTACTAATATCTGAAATTTAGATTTTGACCTTCGAGTACTCATAGTTGCCATAAAAACTGAAAGTTAAAAAGGTTTTAATTGATTGCAATAAAATAAAAATTAGTGTGTACTTTGTATGCATTTTTATTTAAATAAAATAATTCTAAAATTTTTATGCAAAATGATTGCAAATATTTTAAAAACTTTCAGAAATTTTGCCCTCACCCTTAAAGGCTTTGGGCTTATATATGAAACCGTTCATCGCTTTAAGTATTTTTTTTAACTTTTTCATATTAAATTCCAAATATTCTTATATATTACTTCGATTTTAAAATAAATCAAAAATTTAGTAATTTTTACAATAAATTTTAAGGAATAGTACTAGGAGACAGACAAACCATGGTTCTGAAAGAAGTCTAGCAACCTTCGAAATGTAACTAATGAAAAGCTATGGCGTTTGTCTATAAAATTTTCCAATTTCTATTCTAATAAAAAACTTTTAAAAATTAATAAAAACAAAAAACAATAATACAGCAAAGCAAAATAAATCAATAATACTTTATACAAAAATTCCAAAAAAGTATTACTGTTGGCCTTGAGCTAATTTACTGAATACTTTAAAAATGTGCAGGCCGAAAAAAAACCATTCAATTGTTGTTACTAATTTGTACGAAGAGCACATCGATAACAGATTGCAAATGGGTGGTAAAAATGAATAGAAATAAGAGTTAAGCTAACAAACAAACCATCGTCCTGAAATTCTTATGGCTAGAAAAACATGCAAAAATTCTCCTGATGAAGAAGTCTAGAAGCGGATCGTTGTCTTAAAAAATTTCTTTCTCTTTTCAAATATTAAAAGTTAAGAATTAATAAAAATTATTAAAAAAATAAAAAACAAAAATATTTCTGAATAAATTATTATGTAACTGAAAAATTCGACAGACATAGTTTCTATATAATTTGGAAAGTACCATGACTATAAACGAGGTCAAGGCTAATAATAATAATTTTTATTTTAATTTATGAAAATTATTTCGTTTGTGTTATTCGGCCTTTGAAAAGTTGTTGGAAGAATTTTTGAGCTCTAGGCCACCTAAATACATGTATAATAAAAATTCAAAGGAATTTGTTTTATTATATTATACAATATATTCTGCTTTTATAAGTACTGTCGATATTTCGACTTCAGTTTGAAGTCATCTTCAGGAAACTGTTGACTGCACCTGGTTTTTGAAAATTATTATAGTTTTTATTTTTTAATAATTATTTTTAATTAATTATTAAAATTTTTTTTGATTGAATAGAGTAGGAAAAATGTTTAGAGACAACCGCCATAGATTTTCTTATAGATCCATTTCGGAAGCTGCTACACTTCTTTACTTCTGAAACCTTTTTTCACAGAAATCACAGAATTTTTCGCGAATCATTTTATGTGTCGCAGATAAGTGGGTAGAGCATTCGGCTCTCATGTGAAGCACGTCCGCTGGAACCCATACATAAACTAAAACAGTTTCTTTTTTAAATGCTTATGTCGTGATTTCTAGTTTAAAATTAAACCACATTCTTTTTTCGGAAACTAGAATACATCTTATAACTTTACACGAGCTATTCTTGTATATTTGTACGTGTATCCAGACTATCTGCTTAACTGGATGAAATTAATTTGGATGAAATTTGGTGTGTACATAGTGTACCACATTCTAAGAATTTTTACCCAGGTGTTGCCACATAGAATGTTTAACGGGGTTTCCACCTATCTGATTTTTTTTTTAAATTAAATGAAATAAAATAATCCAATATGGATATCAAACGAAAGGTATTTTTATTAAAATTCAAAAAAAAAACATTTCAAAGTAAGTTTTCCACTTAATGTGGGCTTATTATATCTTATAACTTTTACCGAGCTATTCATGTATATTTTTATATTCAGAATATCTTGGAAACCGCTTAACCCTCTCTATGGCGCGGTATACAACAGGTATATCATCATAAACCTCCTAAGAGATTTTTGCGCCAAGCTTCTCTTCCAATTTGTGGTGTGCCGATTTGAATTTTCCCTACAAATTGGTGGGACCTACAGTTTTTTGCCGACTCCGAACGACATCTACAAAGCAGACGAATTTTTGCTGAGAAGCCTGTCATGGCAGAAATACACTCGGAGAGTTTGCCAAACCACTGCCGAGGGGCGACCCCGTTTTTGAAAAACTTTTTTTAAATCACTTTTGATGTTACCAGGGCTCGAACCATGGACCTTCGGTGTGGTAGGCCGGCAACACTACCTTCACACCACGGCGGCCGCCTCCGATTTGGATTAAATTTGGTATGTAAATAGCGTATCACATTCAAATAATTTTTATCTAGGTGTTACCACATAAGACGTTTTTACGCAGTTGCCACCTATCTGAGTTTTTTTTAAATGAAATGAAATATGTCAATTTGGGTATCAAACGAATGGTGTTTTCCTGTGTATTAAGAAAAAACATTTCTAAGTAGGATTGCCACTTTTTTTCGACAACAAAAATCCGGAACAGAAGTACATATAAAGAGAATCATACTCATGCAAGGGGCCGCTATTGTGTACATGAAACGGCATCAATTTCCTGTAAGGCCAACATTTGCCATGACTGCGCATAAAGCTGGAGGACAAACTCTTGAGTTTGTCGGAGTGGAGCTAAATTCATCGATGCTCATGCATCGGCGTTTTTAAGAGTTAAGCTACGAAATACGTTAAAAGTAATGCTTTCGAAAGAACATCAGATAACCCTGCGGGTTAGGGGTTTTGAATATGCCCGCGGTTGGCATACCGGCCGAAAGAGGCGACTAATATGCACAAAGGTAATGACGTGCAACTCGATGGTTGATCAACTGATATGATGCCACTCACATCTGAAGATCCACCTTATCCTTACTTAAGCAAGGAGGGGTGACATGACCTAGAAGGTTTCACTGGTCATAAATCGCTACCACGACAGTCGGGCAGTACCACAAGGGAGTACCGGAGCGTACCAAGTTCAAATCCGGTCAAGGACTGTTAATTCGACAACACTCCCCAAAACCTTCGGGGAGTGTTTTTGTCGTTACCACAACAACAACAACAAAGAACATCAGAGACGTACTCAGAACATGGTATGAAGGGAAGGGTTGGCTTATATTTCACATGCATTAAATACCCATGTGACCCTACACCTGCTCCATTATTTGATAACAATCGACAGCGTTTAACCATTCAATTTAGCTAGAAATCTTGTAAAGACCTGTCGAAAACATGGGGAAAACTATTTTGAACAGGCACGAAGATGTAATTATGTGTATTCAAACTTTGGTACCAATAAAAAAACATTAAAGATCTTTCTATTATCAAGCTATGTTTTTAAAATCTCTTTTTAAAAAGCTCCACTGCTGGTTCGTTAAATTATTCATACAAACAAACAAAATATCTTTATGATGAGTATCTAAAGCAAACTAAATTGTATAGCATTCTATGAAAATGACGAGCAAAGCTCGGTCGCCCAGGTACTTAAATTTTAAACCAAATTTGGATATAGGGGTCCAAAAATTTTTAAATTTAAGTCCAAATTTTTATAACTAAATCTTTAATTTGTATGACTAGTACACCGGGCATAATTTTTGCGGGCAGAGAAATTACTTATCTCTGACTTCCTATGCTGTCCATTTCACCCTTCTTTATCTTCTCCTACTTTTCTTTAAAATATCTCCCCCAACCGTCTATGCTTACTGTTTTCCTATTTCTTTGGTTTTTTTCTCATCTTATATCGCTATACCAAATATTAGAATATCTACTAGACTTTTCCTTGTATGGGGGTGACATACAGCTTTTGTAGATCGTAAAATGTATAGGTCAGGCGCTACACCTGTAATGTGCAACGCTAGCTTGTTGCAGACTCCGATAATAGTCTAATTAAATCAACGAAATAAGTAAAAACATTCGAAAAGTGCTACCGACAAAAATCGGAAAGTGCAATTTAGAGCTGTTTTTAATACCCCAATATGATACGTGTATAATAAAGGTATAATCTCTACATATATTAAAATTGTAATATGTTCATGTCTGTTAATTGCAGGTTTTTAAGAAAAATCGATAGTAGGGATCATTATCGAGCCAGTGGAAGCCCAATCAACCATTTTTAGACTTTTTGTCTGTCTGGCTGTATGTTTGGTCGCGCATGATTTAAAAACTGCTAAATGGAATTGAATGAGATTTTTACCGTTATATTACTTGATGTTTAACTTGAAATTTAAGATATCACATGTTCCGATGTCTTGGCTACTTTCGGATTTATTGACCAATATGTGGACCAAGGTGACCCTGCGTGTTAGGGGCTTAGAATATGCCCGAGGTAGGCATACCGGTCGTAAGAGGCGACTAAAATGCACAAAGGTAATGACGTGCAACTCGATGGTTGATCTACGGATATGATGCCTCTCACCTCTCATTACCCATCTTATCCTTCCTTACGGAAGAGGGGTGACATGACCTAGAAAGTTTCACTGGTCATAAATCGCTACCACGACAGTCGGGCAGTACCGCAAGGGAGTACCGGAGCGTACCGGGTTCAAATCCGGCCAAGGACTGTTAATTCGACAACACTCCCTAAAACCTTCGGGTAGTGGTTTTGTCGTTACCACAACAACAACAATGTTTAGGACTATAATATGAGTATCAAACAAAAGGGGATAATAAGTGCTTCAATAAGCGATGTAATTAAGTTCCATATCTTATCTGGTATGTGGGGGAGATATAATGATTAAAATTGGACTCAGTCTATTATAAGTTCTGAGACGCAGCTAAGCGGGGGCGGGCTTACCAGTCTTACAAATAAAAATTAATGTGCCTGTGTGCCCTTTATAGGCGAATAAAGTACTCAACCGATCTTCATGAAATTTTTCAGTATATTGTTGGTTTTACTGCTTACAGAATAGGATATATCTAATTTTGAAAAAGTGGGCGGTGCCACAACCCCAGACCATATAAAATTTCAATTCGTTATAAATCTGAACTTATTACTGTCTAAATTAATGATATTTTGATATATGTGTAACTTAGTCAAGATTTACATAATTTTGGAAAAGTCGGCAGTTCCACGCCCACATATTTTATGTTTTGTTTGTGCTTCATTAATATCCACAGTTTATTGTCGATGTCTCTGAAACTGCATATAGTTTTTAGAAAAGTCTGCAGGTTATATAAAGCTGCAATTCGGTATAGCTAGGAATTTATTTGGTTCAATTTAATGATATTTTAGACCAAGATATGTGTTCTTTATATAAAAAGAAACCTTGAAAGAAGTAAACGGTATCAAGACCAAAAAAAAGCTAAACAGCTATATCTTCAAAACTATTTACATATCAGTACACGCAGTGGAAAGAGGAGAAGAAGGGGAGTAGGAATAGAAAATTTTAGAATTAGAGGAGTTATTAGAGGAAAACGAAGAGGGTAAAATAAACTAACATGATATGGGGGTGGTGGAAAAGCAAAAGTAGAAAGAAAAATTAAGATATAGGAATAAATTACAAGGAAGCGCCAAGTGGGGAGGTAAGAGCGTACAATTTGTTAAATGTAGGCAATTCAAATTTTAGGCAGAACAACATCTATTTATACTATAAATTAACATCATAAAAGAATATGCTACTGGATGATTGGTTATACCACATGGGCCTCTACTTTGAAGTAAATTTTCAGCAAAGAGTAAGCAATCCAAGTGGATAGTAATTGAGCTAATCGAAGAGTGCACCCACAAGCCCTAACGTGAGACACAAATACTATCATAGGAGCAAGACGTCTACGTATTACGCTGCGAATCAGAATAGAAAGTCTTTTGCTTTCTTTTCGATCATGAAAACGGTTTTATTCGTACGCTGTTGAACTTACAAAGCCAGTGAATTACATTGTGAGGAAACGTTTAGTGTGACAGTATATTAACAAAACTTAACTTACGCAGATTCTGGTGGCAATCGATTCTTCGGTTCTGCAATTTACACCAATTGGAAACATTCAGGAATATCAAATTGCTCTTTACTTAACCGTTAGAACGGTTCCTCTCCGTCCACAGTAGGTACCAATAAATTTACGTTGTGGGTTTCTACATTCACATAACAAAGCCTACGCAACGTAACTGCCTGATTATAATTCGATGAACTATGCCAAACACATACCCTACCTAAATGTATTTAAGAACTAATACGCGTTTGTTAAAGCCAGTGATGTCAATATAGTCAGCTTGTTAATTACCGAATGTACGTAATTCAATAAGCTGTCAATGGTGCTGTCAATGTACACCAATAGTAAATTATACATTTTCCTAATAACGCTAAGAAATTTCATAATTTTTTAATGCCGAAAAAACTTCACTTGAAGAGAGATATTGACATAATAAAATAACAAAAAAAAAGATCACAACAATTACCAAACGAGCTGACAAAAATATCAAATTTCTATGGAAAAAGAGCAAAGAATACCAAAAACCAAAAAAACCTAGAACGAAACACAATAGCCAATATTGTATAGAGTGTTAAATAGCAAATGGCAAAATACTGCAACAAAAGATAAAAGTGTGCAGAAAAAATCCAACTGTTGCACTTTGCTGTAATTGAGTATACTAGCATAGAAGGCAATAATACAAAGGGGGAAAAAAAACAAACAAGAATTGAAAATAAATCCTGGAATTAAAGGAGTTCTGGTATTTGTGTAAGTATAACAGGATGCTCTGTACAGACTCAAAAATAAAAAAATAATAGTTACTTAAGCAGACAATGCGACGAAGTATGTATAACTGAGTGTAAGTATTTTTCCAGATACACGCTTATTTTGCCTTTCACTTTGTGGTGCATTTTCCGCAAAGGTAAATACTTACCTCTACAATATTATAATAGATGTTGTTATTGTATTGTGCTTATGCCATTGTGTGGACACGCTTACTCCTTGGGTGCATACAATAATACATAACATATATATGTACATATATGGGTCATTCCATGTCAAATTGGTCATCGCACTCTGAAATACATGTGTTGCGGTTATTTCAATCACCTCGACGAATTATTTGGGATTAAGCCAAAGAATATACTACGCTTTTTGGACTCCATAGGATGGTTTTATTAGGGGTGATTATATCTACGTGGTAACCCAACAAGCCCAGACAGGTTATACCGCTGATATAATATAAGCCGCTAACACGTTAAGGATAAAGAGCGATATGAATCCTTATAGTCATAATATAATCATAATTAGCAGAAGTCGTACACGGCTAAAGATTTGAGCCTAAACTGAAAAAGGTTTTGGACAGTTTTCTAGAAAATTAGAGTGAGGAAAATGGTTTCTATATTAAACCAGAAATATCCTAACAACTAAAAAAATATATATAAAAATATTTGTATCAGTTGGCTAGATTCGAACCGACATCAGAGTCGAAAATATTGCTAGGAAAATTCAGGTAGGTTTTAAATCCAAGCCGAAAGAAATTAAATGTTTGTGTAGGTAATTTAAAGGTTTGGAGCTCACTGCAAAAAAGTTAAACAAATTGCTACACTCAATGAATGGTGTCAAATTTTGGAAATCATGACAAGATTAATAAAAACAAATAAAAATAGATCAACATCTAATAATTTTAAAATTCAAAATTTCAAATTTCTCACTATTGTTTAAATTGTTTAGCGGTATAACAGTTTGTAATTTATAAAAATACTTTTTTTAAATAATCTTTTGTTATTTTAAATCTTAACTCAACTCATTGAAGTGAAATTTGGTACCTTGCCTAGTTTATAGAGAATTCAATTTTTTTAATGGTCTATTGAAATTGATAGCCCATATGTAATTTTACACTTCCAAATACGAATATATACGCATTTGGACAAAGGAATAAGTTCTCTAAAAACATACAAGTCGAGATAAAAATTTAGCGATCGTATCGGTGAGCGGTTGCCAACACAAAGAAAAATACAAACGGAAATACAATGGCACACATGTTGACTATACCCACCAAAAAATATGTCGGTTGCGCTAATTGGTAAAAAATCATTTGACACAGCATTCCGTAGACTATGCGTTACCGATGTCATCAACCATAAGCTTAATTTGAATCAAAACCTGGTGTAATATAAAAGATTTATGGAACTTGTAATAAAAGGCTCACATAAGGTATTGTTATAAGAGATTTAAAAAATGTATAATAAGGCTAACAGGCCCTATAAAACAAAAGTTTCACAAGAAATTTCTTGAATAAGAAATTAGAAGTGTAAGGAACAGTATACCTTTGTTAAGTCACAACGGAGTTCAGCCTTACTCGTGGAACAGAAAGTGACGAGATATGCTTGCTTCCACAGTAAGGATGAAAAGCTTCAAAACTTACATTTTAAACATGTTTTTATGTGTTCTCTTGGCAGCCAGAAAAAATGTT
This sequence comes from Merzomyia westermanni, assembly GCA_949987695.1. NCBI lineage: Eukaryota > Metazoa > Arthropoda > Insecta > Diptera > Tephritidae > Merzomyia > Merzomyia westermanni. Next base: position 83,533,690 of record OX465293.1, read on the forward strand.
GTATATAGCGGCGTAGGTAAAAAATTTCTCCCAAACGAGCCTTAGACTTCCAAATTCATAGTGGCATCAAAAAACAGTTTTGCATCATTACAGTTAACCGATTTCTTAACCGAAAATGGGAAACTAGACATTTTTAATCAAGTTAAAATTGAACAGTAAAACTGAACAAAAAATTCAAAAAAAAAATATGTTTTTTTTTTCATTTGTGGGAAAATTAAGTGCAATAAGAAGTGTGAAAATAAAATATTATAAGTTAAAACATAATTAGATTAAACAACAAGAAATATAAATTTAATATATGTAATAGAAAGGGAAAGAAGTCAACGAAAAGTAGATGGAATAAAAAGTAAATAAAATAAAAGAAGTTAAGGGAAGGTCAAGGAAAGGAATTTGTACAAAGGAAAAATAGAGAAAAATAACAAAACAAAAAAAAATTTACGAAAACTAAGGTAAAGCAGAAACTGCAATTAAAGGAAACGATAACAGAAAATAAAAGGAATACAACAAAATAAAATTGGCAAAAAAAAAAAAATTATGATAATAGCTTGCATTTATTTTTTCGTCATCTGCAACAATAATGTAAGTGCCATTATTTAAAAAAAAAATGCATTCTAGTTTTTAATTTCAAGAAAGTTATTTTCAGTTTTAAACGCATTTCATTATAAATTCTTATTTTTATTTAACAAACTGCAAATATGTATTTTAACAAACTTATGCGCGTGCATATATGCAAGCGATGCTTCGCTATAAAGATCAATTTTAAACTGTCTCGTCCGTTTTTCGTCGCTCAGATGCTTCGTCCAGTTCATTCGGTTGGGTGGTCGTGCGTCAAGTAAGTAGGGTTGCATTTAAGGGTAGTATACGCAGTCAATAGGTTTGTCCACTTCGTGTTGTCCTTCCGTATGTCGCTCCTACAGGTATATCATCAGAAGCCTCCTAAAAGTTTTTTGCGCCAAGCTACTCTTTCAATTTGTGGTGTGCCGATTTGAATTTTCCCTACAAATTGGTGGCACCTATAGTTTTTGCCGACTCCGAACTGCATCTACAAAGGAGATGAATTTTTGCTGATAAGCCTTCCATGGCAAAAATACACTCAGAGAGTTTGCCAGACGACTTTTGATGTTACCTGTACCAGGGCTCGAACCTTCGGTGTGGCAGGCCGGCAACACTATCGTCACACCACGGCGGCCGACTTATATGTCCTATAACCAGCTGAATAGAATATATATCGCAGATTACTCATAATTTATTTTTACATATAAAATTATCAGACATGTGCTGCAATTCACTTTCGAGTGGAATTGTGTGTTGCGCCTATGTAAATTCGCCGGTTAAAGCTATCGATTTCGCGTGAAAGTGAAATACAGCACATGCCTGTATATGAGAAACAGCTGCGGCTTTAATATCATAATTTCAAGCCACTCCTATATTCTTTTACGACTCTTCTATTAACGCGGCACACAGTAGTAGCATCGTATGACACACTAATTAGTTATAACTGCTTGCAAATTTTGTTGGGTGGTTCTACGTATATACATAGTATATGCATCCAAGCATACATACTCATGAGTTTCAAATTATTACGTGTATGTTATCCTATGTGTGGCCTTTTGTTACAAATCATACAATGAGCTGCATGCATGTCCGTTTGATCCTTCTAATACTTTTACTGCAACCAATTGCTTGGATGAGGGGGGCTTATTTGTTAAAATTTGTGTAAATTTGTAAGGATGTGGCAAATGATTTTCAGATATGTTATGCCTTTATTCCAAAACATATCTGTTCATATGCAAGTTGTGGATATATGAAAAGCTCAGTTCAAATAAGAAAATTTGTGAAAACTACACATACATATGTGTGTATATCCTTTCAATTTCAATAACTGTTATTCCTTTGCGTCTTCGTTTTGGTATTCTTATGGCAGACTTTTTGTCATAAACTCAGTTCCGAGCTGCAGGTGGGAACAGCTGCAATACTGAACGCCTGCTGTGTTAAAGATTGATGCAACCAAAACTGGACAATTAATAAAAAAAAAGTATAAGTTAGTTTTGTGTTGGATTTAGTCTTAAATTTCTATATATATGTAAATAAATTTAAACTCGCCTGTTTACAGTGCAAACCTGATGACTCACAAAAACTAAATTTTATATGGCAGGCAAAAAACTATTTGGCGGACAGATTTAAGCTCTTAGGGGAGTAATTATTTCCATTGATCTCCATTGCGATCGAGATGACGAACGCTATACTACAATCATTGACGATGAATTGCATGTCCAACCAAACGACTCCAAAATAAGAAAGGCAGACTAGCCGCCGAGTTGAAGAGTTGATCAAAATATATATCAACTTTTAGACAAAATATGGTTTAGTAAGCTCATGCCTCGATATTGTAACTTAATTATACTCTACGTAATACTTAGAAAAACAGGGCCCGGAAAACTCTTCCGAATGACATGACTCCATCAGAATTTAGATATACATCTCAGAGCCATGTTAAACTAAACTAGTTTACAAAATAGATCATGCGCGCGATTTCATTGAACTGATTGCTGAAGACCGAACGTAAAAAAAGATTCGAACCATCGCTGTGCCTACCCTACAAGACGATACTTATGGATGCATCCGATTTTTCATATTGCTGCTACAAATTTGATGGCCGTTTTGTGCTACGGACTGATGAGCGTTCAGCGCTTGATTTCAGATGACGGCTCAAATGATGGTCCTCTGTATTTTAGGGAAGTTTTCTCTGTTTTATAAACCCTCCAAAAAATCGTGTGATTCATCTCCAAAGAGAGTGACCCGATATCAAAACTTTATATCTAAAGTGGATTATAATTGATCCCAGTTATTCCGTTATAGGCATAGTTGGGATAAGTCGATTTTTATTTGCTGTGTCACACTTATAGGTGTTGAAAGTAGAATTGTTCGACCATACCTGTAGGGGAATAAAGGAAATCTGTCCGACACTACGCTTTTGGGCATAAAAGGAACAATAATTTTATTTATAGGACATGCTCAAGCAAAAAGGAACAGTTCAACCCATATAAAGAGACCAAAGCTAGCATTGGTCACATGCACCTTTGCGACTCATCCCAGATTCATCCTACTTAAATAACAATTTTTGCAGAGTGACTCTATCAGGCGTGAGTAAAGTACCTTACCGACGTGCCGTCCGGATGTAGTCTCTCCTACGATACAGTGTATTAACTGCATAATGTGATAAGCTGATTAGCTCCCAACAACTGTCAGATATGCACATTCTAATAGACGACTAAGCCTGCCTGTATAATTTTGATAAACTATCAAAATCTTTGCTGGGTTAGTGCTGCCTTTTGTTTAAATTTGTGCTTTTTTCGTTCATCCTATGGGACAATCGTCTGACAAAGCAAAAGGCACGTCCTGCTAATTAGTCAACAACTTTGCTATTGTCGGTGTTTGCTCACAGAAACATTATGGCGCTGTGCCTTGCTCCATGTAAATTATGAATGCCTAATGCCACATTTTGTTAATTTTGGACAAACATTTTGTATTGTCCAAGGTTCAACCCGCCATAATTATCACATTGATTTATGTGTGCAAGAGCGCGAGTGTGTCAAGTGCACATGTATGTGTGTGCAATATATGTGTGTGTGTGTGTGTGTGCAGTGCACATGTACATATTACCCTGCAAAAAACGGAAATACTCCGTTTCATACTCCATAGAATACTCCTAAAGGAGTATCAGAGTACTCCAACACATATCCTCATTCATATAAAAAAGGTGGTCCAATTTACATGCCAATGCCCGGTGATTGGATCACCTAATCCATCTCGGAGTACTCCGTTTCCTTGCTTTGGAATACTCTATAGACCACCTACGTGAGAGTACTCTCAAAATACTCCCATGGGATTACTCTATAGAGTATTCAACAGCAAAGCGAGAGCGGGAGTAGGTGGGCCTCAAAAGAACACATACTCCCTTCTCGCTTTCCTCTAGAATACTCTATAGAGTAATCTTTTGGCAGCATTTTCAAAGTACTCCAACGTAGGTGCTCTATAAACTATTCAGAAGCAAAGTAAATGGTACTCCGAATAGGATTAGGTGATCCAATCACCGGACATTGCCATGTAAATTGGACCACCTTTTTTATATGAATGAGGATAAGTGTTGGAGTACTCTGATGCTCCAACGTTTTTTACAGGGTTAATTACCACTTTAAAATAAATGAGCTGCATTTTATTTTTTGAGATTTTCCACATTGCCAAAATAGCGAAAATCCAACTAGGTGTTGAGTATTCCGAGATCACTTCGGATGCATTCCAAGACTAACTTATCAGTCATCCCATTTTATTTCCTATTTACATTACCTTTGAGATGGTAATTTTGAGATTTCAAATTCGAAATAGACGGAAATAATTAATAGCGGTCGAATTACGATAGTGAAATAATGAATAAAATTTGGACTTGGGTCACTCAGCCGGGGCGTCGAAACTTATTATTGGGTCCATGGGCCCTTTTACAGAACACTGGCTTAGTGCGCCTACAAATAGGTCAAACGAAGTATTATCTATTCTCTTGAATATTAGGGATGGAGTATTTAAATTAGTTGCAGTGATAGGAGAGCAACACAATGCCTCTTGTAGAAGCTGCAATCTTCCACAGGCAGAAGGGGAATGGAATTTCTAAGAAAATCCTTTTTCAATAGCCTTTCGGATCTCAAAGATATGAAGCAGAGAAATCTTCTGAAATATTTAAACTCAACTGTATGCAGCAGTCAACTTTCACTAATTGGTGTCAGATGGCTCTGCAGCCACACCAACTAATCAATAAGTCTACCAATTTTCTATTTCCGGCAATGTTGGTTTGTCATTCGTATAGAGACTTTATTTTATATTATCAACAAAAGTCAAAGGCTTTTTAATATCATTTAGAACAGTGCCCTAACAGAACCTATAGCTTTCTTCTGATGACACGCCAAAGTAAGTTCTTCTTCTTTAAATGGTCATCTAACCGCCTGGGCGATTTTGACCGTCCAACATAGCTCGCCAGTCGTTTCTTCGTTGCGCCAACTGGCGCCAATTGGAAACACCGCGGGATCGCAAATCGGTCTCCACTTGGTCCTTCCATCGGAGTGGTGGTCTCCCTCTTCCTCTGCTTCCACCGGCGGGTGCCGATAAGAATACCTTCTGGGCTGGAGCATCTTCGCTCATTCGCACTACGTGGCCTAGCCAGCGGAGCCGCTGTGTTTTAATTCGCTGAACTATGTCGGCGTCTGCGTAAAGTTCATACAGCTCATCATTAAATCTTCTTCGGTACTCGCCGTCGCCAACGCGTAGAGGTCCACAAATCTTTCGAAGAACCTTTCTCTCGAATACTCCCAGAGCCGCCTCATCAGATGTTGTTAGTGTCCACGCTTCTGCACCATATAGCAGGACGGGTGCGATGAGTGACTTGTAGAGTGTTATTTTCGTTCGTCGAGAGAGGACTTTACTTTTCAATTGCCTACTCAGTCCGAAGTAGCATTTGTTTGCAAGAGTGATTCTTCGTCGGATTTCTAGGCTAACATTATTGTTGGTATTAATGCTGGTTCCCAGGTAAACGAAGTCCTTTACTATTTCGAAATTATTGCTGCCAACAGTGGCTTGGTTGCCAAGGCGCGAATGCGCTGACTCTTTGCATGATGACAGAAGGTACTTCGTTTTGCCCTCGTTCACCACCAATCCCATTTTCTCCGCTTCTTTTTCTAATTTGGAGTAAGCAGAAGTTACGGCGCGGTTGTTAAGGCCAATGATATCAATATCGTCAGCATATGCCAACAGTTGGACGCTTTTATAAAATATTGTTCCAGCGCGGTTAAGTTCTGCAGCTTGTATTATTTTCTCCAGCATTAAATTAAAGAAATCGCACGATAGGGGGTCACCCTGTCTGAAACCTCATTTAGTTTCGAACGGCTCGGAGAGGTACTTCCCAATTCTGACCGAGCTGGCGGTGTTGCTCAAGGTCATTTTGCATAGCCGTATAAGTTTTGCGGGGAAACCAAATTCAGACATAGCGGCATATAGGCAGCTCCTTTTCGTGCTATCGAAAGCGGCTTTAAAATCAACAAAGAGATGATGCGTGTCGATTCTTTTTTCACGGTTTTTTTCCAAGATTTGGCGTATTGTAAAAATCTGGTCGATGGTAGATTTACCAGGTCTGAAGCCACACTGATAAGGTCCAATCAGTCTGTTCACATCAGGTTTCAGTCTTTCGCACAATACGCTTGATAGGACCTTATATGCGATATTCAAAAGGCTGATTCCGCGATAGTTGGCGCAGTTTGCAGGATCGCCCTTCTTGTGGATTGGGCAGAGAACACTTAGATTCCAATCTTCAGGCATGCATTCATCCGACCAAATTCTGCATAGAAGCTGATGCATGCGCCTTACCAGCTCCTCGCCTCCGTGTTTGAATAACTCAGCAGGCAAACCATCAGCGCCAGCTGCTTTATTGTTTTTCAATCGGGATATTGCTATTCGCACCTCATTGTAGTCGGGTTGTGGAACGTCAATTCCATCATCTTCGATTGTGGGCTCGGGTTCGGCATCTTCTCTGGTTTCTTGCTCAGTTTCTCCATTTAAAAGGGCAGAGAAGTGATCCCTCCATATTCTGAGTGTTCTCTGAACATCCAAACAACAGCCAAAGTAAGTACTTAAGATATATCTATGGCAATAAACGGAAATCGAAAACGGGATAGGATCTATAACCACACAAAATTCCCAGCTTTTGTTTAAAAATTGTGGATTTTATAGACAAAAACCTATAACTCAATTCCATACATTTACACTACAATTTCAACTTCTAAAGCACTCTACTGGAAAATTTAAAAAAAAAAAACTTTGGTAGCTTTACCTTATTGCCACAGATATAAGCAAGTTGGAAAATTTGTATATCATGCTTTTTTGTCGGAAGAAGTATATGCTATAATATATAGGAATGTCAGAGAAAGAAAGGATGCAGCAAGCATTCGATCTAAGATGCAAGGGGGCGCTCCCGACCGTACCAAATTTAACGCGACTGCCACGCTAAGCATTTCCTATTTAGAAATTGCAGGCAGTTAGATAGCAGCTCCCTATTTCTATCGGTTTTTGTGACATTCTTCGTAGCTTCGAATTTGAGTGGCTGGTATTATCTTTCCCTTTTTTATTACATTTCTGTAAATGGTTATAAAAAAGCTGGAAAATAGTCTACTTTTTTAATTTCAAATATTACAAATGCTTTTCGTAAACATTTGTATGTGCGAGTAGCAAAACCCACACATCGTGTCAGTGGCTTATAATACACCCGCTGTAAGGCATGTCTCTCGTAAGAGGCGACTAATTCCACGTAGACGTGGAACTTAATGGTTAATGTACGGATATGATGCCATTCGCTTCTCAATACCAACTTTCTTCTTCGTTATTAAAGGAGCGGTTGAGATTTCTCTTTCTTCTTCTTTAAATGGCTCTTACTTGCCTAAATGATTTTGACCGTCCAACATAGCTCGCTAGTCGTTTCATCTTTCTGTCAACTGACGCCAGTTGGAAACAACACGGGATCGCAAATCGATCTCCACTTGGTCCTTTTATCGGAGTGGTGTTGCTCCACGTCAAACCTCCTTTTCGTGCTACCGAAAGCAGCTTTGAAATCAGCAAGGTTTGGCGTATTGTAAATATCTGGTCAATGTTGGATTTACAAGGTCTGAAGCCACACTTATAAGGTCCAATCAGTCTGTTCACGTCATTCTTCAGCCTTGCGCACAATACGCTTAATAGGACCTTATATGCGATATTCAAAAAGGTGATTCCGCCATAGGTGGCACAGTTGGCAGGATATCGCTTCTTATGGATGGCGCAGAGAACACTTAAATTTCAATCTTCATGCATGCATTTATCTGACCATATTCTGCATAGAAGCTAATGCACGCGCATTGCCAGCTCCTGGCCGCCGTATTTGAACAGCTCAGCAGTTAATCCATCTGAGTCTGCTGCTTTATTGTTTTTCAATCGGAGTACTGCTATTTGCGTCTCGTCGAAGTCAAGTTAGGGAACATCAAGCAATCATCTTCTGCGTACTTTAAATTTAAAGCCATAAGTTTACTTTTACATATCTTGGTCGGGATCGTAAAAGTAGCAACATTTTTCAGGAGAACGAAAGTCTTTTGAAATAAAAATACACTCAAATTTAAAATTTTCAAAATGCATAAAAAAGCTGTGAAGTTAAAAGATTTTTATACCCAGTAGAACTTGAAGTTAGATCTCCCCAAGCGATGAATAAAAGAGTGCTCCCTTTGACATCCTTTTGGAACAATAAAAGATAATTTTTTCTTTTGCTGCTCTAATGCTACTCTTTGTGGAGGAAAAAGAGAGCTATCCCCAAGCAATGAATAGGAGAGTCCTCCCCTTAACATAATTTTGCATCGACAACAGAGATTGCTACACTCTGTGCTTCGAGTATACTAATAATGGAGCAATAGGGGAGCAGACATTAAGTGTTTAATGAAAGATTACTCCCTTCTATATATTTAACGGGGCGAAATAAGCAATTTTTTTCAGCTTCTACTCCAGGCTACTTCTTCAAAACGCCCCCTTTTATCGATTGCTATTCATAAAAATTAATAACTAAAACTCCATTAGTGTTTTCTGGGAGGGGAAAGGGAGTTTTTCTATTACTAGCCCTCCTAGGACATGCAATGTTAAAAGAGAGTACACAAAATTATATGGTTATACACAGAAGTATAGGGAGTAATAGGGAGTAATCCCATACTCTAAAGGGAGTACTCCGGATAAAACGTTGATCCCCGGTTCTACTGGGTAATGTTTTTACAGTTACAAGATTTTCTTTTTAAGAAGTTGTAGCAATTCTGAACACGAAACACATCATTTTCGTTCACCACCAAGTGGAGAAATCTCCCACCACTGCAGCAAAATGAAAAACTGATTTTGTGTGAAAAGTGGACTCAGCTGTTTTTACCGCCGTAACGACATAATGAAAATGCTTGTTGGGTGGAAATACAAAAGCAAGCGCATATTTCGCATATTTTCGCAATTGCGGCTCGAGCCTGCTCCTTTTTCAACTCCTTTTCCGCAGCCATTCACATTTCGATTGTGCAACATAGTGCCAATTAGCTGCGTATTTCGCCTGCTATTATGTAAATAATTTGCGTGAATTTGACGTTGAAACCACGAAATGTACCGCTACTTACTCTTTCGTCGTGCTAACGCTGTTGCTTTTGTTTGCTTTATTGTTGTTGTACGGAGATTGTTGGTGGTGCTGGAGCTTCTCAACCCTCTACCAAAATATGCAATTATATTGTTTTCTATATATGTATGTATGAGTATGTGTGTATATCTGCTTGCTAGCTTTTACCCCTTTCTCAACCCTACTCTCCGACTCACAACCCTCACACTTTTGCTTCGCTGCGGTTGAATTGTAAATTTATTGCAATTTTATTGGCTGCACAAAGGCAAAATAGCAAATTTGCTTGCAACAATGCGGCAATCAGTAGTTGCACAAATGCCACAAAAGCCGCATGTGGCTTTGAGCTTCGTTCGCTTACTAACTGCACACATTCCAAAGTTCGTGTGTTTGTATGTAGGTGTGCTCGCTTGCCTCTATTCCTCTTTATATTAGCAGGACAATACGTACGAAGCGGGCTCTTATTCAGATGCATTTACACGCAATTGTTATTAGTGAGGCCAAGTACGAAATTGTGCAATTATGATTAATGCGGGAATTTTACAATACTGAACGTATTATTGGTGAATATCAGCACTGACTGCTTTGTTTCATGTTAAACATAGCGCTCAAGGGTACAGTAGTTCATTCAAATTTATGTTTGAAGTTAATTTATTGTCGAAAAAGGGATTATTGAATTGTATGTTGGTATTTGTGTACGTAAGAATGGGATTTAATAATATTACAAATACAAACATAGCTTTGACTTGTGAATAGACATCATTGGGAGAAACTGTGTGCAAAAAATCGTGGGAATGATCTCTAAAGAGAGTGATCCGGGATCAATGTCTTTCGTCTACAGCGGGCTGCCCATAACGGAATAGTTGGGATAAGTTGATTTTAATTTCTGTAGCCTACTTTCAGGTGTTGAAAGTAAACTTGTTTGACCATACCTGTAGGGGAATAAAGGAAATCTGCAATTAGTCTCTTTATAGGACATGCTCAAACAAAAGGGATCACTTCAACCCATACAAAGTGATCAAAACTGGCATTGGTCGCATGCTCCTTTGCGACTCATCCCGGATTCATCCTAGACTAATCGCTTTTTTTGCAGGGTAGACTTGTGAAGAAACATCATTAGGAGAAGCTGTGTCAGGGGCCCCTGCGGGGTTGGGGGTTTAGAATATGCCCAAGGTAGGCATACCGGTCGTAAGAGGCGACTAATATGCACAAAGGTAATGACGTGCAACTCGAAGCCTCTCAACTCTCAATACCCATCTTATCCTTCCTTACCACGATAGTCGGGCAGTGCAGCAAGGGAGTACCGGAGCGTGCCGGGTTCAAATCCAGCCAAGGACTGTTAATTCGACAACACTCCCCAAAACCTTCGGGGAGTGTTTTTGTCGTTACCACAGCAACAACAACAACAAGATATGTCAGGAGCTCATTATCAGAAGATAGTGATTTTTTTACATTTTCATATGAAAAAAGCTTTCCTCAAGGACTTCTTAAATGAGTAATTTCGGAGTCCCAAAAACTTCCGCAAATAATGCTGCTTTTCTAGTTTTTTTTTAAGAGCTCCTTAAATGGCTCTAAGATAGTCAATATGACAGCGTTTTGAGATTGGTTTATTTATTTATATTTAATTAATAGCTACAGCAGACATTGTCTTGGGGGAAACTTGCTCGCTAATATATAAGACATTGCGCTTTCTGTTTATCTCATCTCTAGTTTCTCATTCTTCTGTCTTACATCGATCTATTCTTCTGTTCTTTCCTCTTGCATGCCTCTTCATCTACCTCTCACTCTCACTCTTCCTCTAACTTTTTTTCTTCTACCACTTTCTCCTCATCTTTTCTATTCATTTTCGATCTCCTACTCATATTTCTATTCTTATTCATATTTCCAATTCTATTCCACGGCTTTCACTGCCGGACGTCTTAGCCACCTAGTGTTATGATATAAACGAAATCAATTGAGGTGGCACTGAAAACCATCCTATAATAAACTCCTCTCTCATACCTTTTTTTGGCGCCCATATTTTTTTCAGGCTACCCAGGCCCAACTTTAAGACAAACAATGAGCCTTTTAAGTCATAAATACCGCCAACTGGAAACTCCAAGGGAGACTTAGTCCCCATCTACATGTTGTTTCCATCTCAGTCGAGATGTCTAACTTCCTCTTGTCGAATTAGGTTGTCAATAACAAAATATTCCAGGCCTGAACTTCTCTGTTCATTCGCATAAGAAGACCCAGCTAGCGAAGCTTTTGGGGTTTAATTTAATAAATTTACTTCGATACTAGCCGTTGGCACCACGGTACGGACTATATATCTTCTGGAGAAGTTACCTCACGCATACTCTAATCGTCATCTCGTTTTTTCGGCACTGACCAAGACTTGGAATTGTACGACAGGACAGGTATGGCCAAAGACTTATAGAGCGCGTCGAGAGGGGACCTTACATTTAACTTACCTATTCGGTCTAAAGCAGCATTTGTTGAAAAAGGTGATTATTAGTTAAGTTTCTCGGCTGACATTGTTTTCGGTGTTAAACATAGTTCCCAAATAGACGAAGTACCCCACAGTAACTATCAATAGCAACTTAGCTGGCAAGTCTCAGGTACGCCGATTTTGATTTCAAGACAAGAAATACTTCGTCTTGTCTTGTTCGGAAGATATAGTTGCTATTTCCTGCACGCGAAAATGCTTAATAACCCTGAAGAGAGAAACTTTCAGCAGAGGGATTCGATTGAGCTTGCCGTGTAGAGCCCTTACACTTAAAACATCAAATAGTTCGAAAACTTTCGGTCTCAGTATGTCCGTTTACGAAAAACTACTAACCAGAGTGACTGACTAACACATTTTGTAGCTTAAACGAAAAGTGAAAGCGAAGCTCCTCTACTTGCCCAAAAGCTTAGACAACATTGCAAACAAACGCCTCTGCGCATACAAACACCTCAAGTGATATCTTTGCCACTTGCCATACGCCACTAAAGCAGCCACCGAAATTAGAGGATTTGCGTTGCTCAATCTCAGCACTCAGCGACATGGTGCGACAACAAACCACCTAAGTACCTGAATACACATATGTATATGTTTGTACATTGATAAAAACATGTTACCCAACTTAACAAATTGAAGAGCGCTCCCAAGCAGCAAGGAAGAGTTACGTCCATAGAAAACCGTTGGAATAGCGTACACAGAATATGAATTGGACAGCAGTACTGTGTGGGAGTGTCGTTACTTTCAGAGCTTTTAGAAGAAAATCACTGGTAAATAAAAGAAGAGAATATTTGTGAGAGCTTTGAGGTGTTTCCTTAGCAGATTTATTTCCATTGCTAACTCTGGATGCTGAATGCACTGCACAGATTCTCCTCACTGTACAGCTTATCAAAAAATGGTGTAAGGGTCGCTGTAATTACGGACTTTCATTGTGGTTGGGGGTCGCCGAAGGGAGTATTCAGCAAAGCCGAGGAGGAGTCCCTTAAATAAACTAAAACCTTGGCGAATGGGGATGTCCGTATATTATTTGCGAAATACGAAGCCTTCAGGGTTCAAAAATAAGCATTTTATGTATTTTTATCGGACGATATGCCAATTTTGAAAACCTTTGAGAAGCCTCTCTAGAACACCACCGTGCAGAGAGTTTACATTATAAGACTTGTAGATTCCACTGGCTGGATGGGTGTAAATAGTTTGCTGAGGCAAATATATGCATGTATGGTGCAATAGGGTGTCTACCATTTCTCATAATGGTTTTATTTTTCTCCCATGGTTCAAGTAATTGTATTATTCGATGATGGGATAAGAGATCGTGTGGGTGCACAAATAGTTGTTGTCAGAAACACAACAACGGAAGGGTAGAATGTGAAAAACAGCAGTGTGACAGGAACTGAATGGCACGTAAAAGAACAGAAAGAAAGGAAACAGGAAAACTAAAGCTAACTAAATAAAGTAAAATAATATAAAATCAATTAAAGTAAAATAAAATAAAATAAAATAAAATAAAATAAAATTAAATTAAATTAAATTAAATAAAATAAAACAAAATAAAATAAAATAAAAAAATGAAATGAAATGAAATTAAACTAAATATAGTAAACTAAAATAAAATAAAATAAAACAATTAAAAAAAAATGAAATAAAATAAAATAAAATCAATTAAAGTAAAATAAAATACAATACAGTAAAATAAAATAAAATAAAATAAAATAAAATAAAATAAAATTAAATTAAATTAAATAAAATAAAACAAAATAAAATAAAATAAAAAAATGAAATGAAATGAAATTAAACTAAATATAGTAAACTAAAATAAAATAAAATAAAACAATTAAAAAAAAATGAAATAAAATAAAATAAAATCAATTAAAGTAAAATAAAATACAATACAGTAAAATAAAATAAAATAAAATAAAATAAAATAAAATAAAATAAAATAAAATAAAATAAAATAAAATAAAATTAAATTAAATTAAAAAGAGCGTGTCTCTAAACATTTTTCCTACTCTATTCAATCAAAAATATTTTAATAATTAACTAAAACTTATTATTAAAAAAAAAAACAATAATAATTTTCATAAAAATTCAGAAAGTGAAAAATTATTATTCTTGGCCTTGAGCTCATTTCATTAATAATTAAAAAAGTAAAATAAAATAAAATAATATATATACAAAAAAGCAATAACAAAAACCGAGAGTACGCGGTAAGGCAGTTCTGTTGATGATGATAAAACAAATTCTGACAAAAAATCCATCATGATCACATTACTAACTGTCAGATGGCGGAATTGTTCATGTATATGGTAAAGAGAAAAGAATTAGGAGTTTAGATGACATCAAAACCAGCGTATTGTTAGCTTAATGGTTAGCAATGCGTACCAAGTTTCTCTGATGAAGAAGCCTAGCAGCTTCCGAAATGGATCTAGTTATAAGAAAAGCTATGGCGGTTGTCTCTAAACATTTTCCCTACTGTATTCAATTAGACAACTTGGCCTTGAGCTTGTTTCATGAATACTTTAAAATAATATAAAATAAAATAAAGTAAAATAAAATGAAATAAAATAAAATAAAATCAAATCAAATGGAAGTTGAATTCTTATCCAAAGTAAATCATGATATATCTTTCGGACGAGAGAAGTCTTCTCACGACACAATAAATACAAGGTGGCGCAAAAGTAATCCTCCTATCAGAAAATGCTATAAATTTTGCGATTGGCCCCTAAAGTCAGTTCTGTTTTGACATTTGTGTAGTAAACACATGCGAAATACACGTTAATAAACAATGTTACGCTACACTGCTCCAGAACGCGGAATATTGCTGACTATTTATTTGACCAATAATCGGTCGGGGCCAAACGGTAACTGTGAATGGTGAGCGCTACAGAGCAATGATCAACGAGTTCTTTTTGCCGCAACTTGATGAATTGGGATTGGAAAACATGTGGTTCCAACAAGACGGTGCAACAGCACACACTGCACGAGCCACAACCGATATGCTGAACATCGGAAGCTTACTTTTGCGCCACCTTGTATTTGCAAATGCTCTACTAAATGAACTCTTTTCACAGAAAGGTAACTGTAGTCCAACCCTGTTGAAACCACTCGTTTCTCAGGACATGTGTCAGAAAAATGTTTTTGAGAGGATATTGACGTCTGAGTAGTGGGAGGTACATTTATTACTTGATGGCTCCGCCATTGAAACTTTTCAAAGTTCGTATTCATGAGGATTTTTAGAAATCTTTAAAACTGGACGAAAATCAAAAATTACGCACAGCCTAGCGTACAATACGATGTAGGTATTTCATTTAGTTGTGCACTGAAATAAGCACAACCAACATTGCAATTACGCAGCGGTGAATGAGGAGCGAGCTCTGTTTGCGCTTTGTTACTCTGCTTTGGCTAATTAAAAATTAAGCACATTGCGCATCCAAACACTGGCAAAAGCTTGCATTTCATTCATATAAGCAACAAGAAAAACAACAACAATAAACTAGCAACAAGCTACGTTTCACAGAAATGGCGTGTACCGTTAGTCCTTTAAATATGTACGGATGAATGGCTGTATACAGCACAAATCACAGGACAAGAGCGCTGCAAATGGTGTTGATGTTGCGCTCGTCGTGTGGCAAGCGAATTGTGGCTGCCACAATGGCAATTCAACACAAGGCGATGTAGATGCATTATTCAAGTGCGGCAAGCAGACAAAATGCTTTCATCGACTGGCCACAGACAGTGGTATTCCTACTTTCACAATTAAATTTCACATAAAGTGAGCTTTAATTTAATTGAATGTATTATAAAGGGCAAAAGTTTTTAATGTGAATGAAGTGTAACACCTAGTGCATTGTTGTTATTTTGTTGTTTGGGAAATGTTTAAAACAATTTTGGAAATGAACTTAATAATTTAATTATTAAATGCTTCTTAGGGGATCGAAGAACCTTGGAAGTCTGAACGTTGGCGCAATAAATATCGTAGATGTTTATTTCAGTAGTTCGTAAGCTGTAGGGAAACTGATAAGTCGTGGAAGAGTTTCTGGGTAAATAGTCACAGTTGCACGAAAATGGGCAATATGGGGTGTATTTCCTCGTGTTAGGCGTAGAGTCACAGAATGAGAAGAAGTTGCTTTGGCGCCTCTGCGGCAGAACGTACTCAAATTAGAAGAGCCTGTAAAACAAGTGGGCGCCTATCTTAAAGCCAACAATAATAATAAATATGTAAATATTTGCTAGCCAAAGGGGATTGGGCTGGGCGTTAGGATTGGCGGCAAGCTCCTTAAAAAAAATATCAAGAATAAAGTTATGACATCACCGTTTGTTGACTAACAACTATGATTTCTGAATCGTTATCTCCCTCATTAGACGTGAAGGAAAGCTAATATTATTTATTCTCACGGAGGGTTCCAAAATGATCTCCGAAGTGGGAGCAAGAATTTTTCAAACCCTACCCATCACTTCCACATCTATGGCGCGAGCGAGTTTGAATCCAAGAATCGTGGAAGAAAAATATAAACTACTGATAGCGCCGCTAGTGGTAAGCCCCCTTATTCAGCGGGGGCACTATAAGGTGGAAATGGTTAAAATCCTGCAGAGTCTGTAGAAGTCTGCTACTTTAGGAACATATTCAGGTTAAATGCGGTGTCATCCTGGCATTATTCTGTTAATATTCATGTACCAGTTTCAATCGTCAATGAGCCGAAGAAAACACTTTTTTAGAGTCCTCTTTATATTATTTCATTTTATTTTATTTTATTTTATTCTGTTTCATCTATTTAATTCTGTTTTGCTTTATTCTGTTTTATTTTATTTTATTTTATTTTATTTTATTTTACTTTATTTTATTTTAGTTTATTTTATTTTATTTTATCTTATTTTATTTTATTTTATTTTATTTTATTTTATTTTGTTTTATTTTATTTTATTTTATTTTAGTTTATTTAACTTAATTTAATTTAGTTTGATTTAATTTAATTTAATAATCTAATCAAATTTAATTTAATTTAATTTAATTCAATTTAATATGATTTAATTTATTTTATTTTATTTTGTTTTATTTTATTTTATTTTATTTTACTTTATTTTATTTAATTTAGTTTAATTTAATTTAATTTAATTAAATAAAATTTTTTTTTTTTTTGTTTTTTTTTTTTTTTTTTTTGGTGTTCGTGGGAGGAGGAAATGCTTTATGCACTAACCGGGTTTGAGCCCTCGTTACTAGATGCAGCGGAACTCTCCGAGTGTGGGACTCCTTCTTATCTTGAAGTATACCGCACTAAAACCTAACCTCCCACGGCCCGCGCATTCTTCCTTACCTGGGACCGCGCTTAGCATAACTTCAGGTAAGGAAGCGCGTAACGTGAGCTCTATGGCTACTCTCACGCTAACTGGCTAGACAACCGTCTTCCCGTTTCGCAAGGAGGACATTCCTCGCGTATCGTCTGACTATGTCCCATCTAACGTTTTCGCAGGTCATCTTGCGAATGACACTGCCCGGGGAAAGTTCGCCAATTGTCTCTTCCACCCGCCTTCTTTCTTCTGCGAATTGCTCGCATTCGAAGAAGGTGTGGCGTACGTCGTCTATGGCTCCGCAGTAGGTGAAGTTCGGGGTTTGAACTTTGCCCATTCTATGGAGATATTCACGGAAATAACCGTGTCCGGTTAAGAACTGGGTCAGGTAGAAGTCGACTTCTCCATGAGGTCGGTTCAGCCATGGTTCTAGTTCGGGGATTAATACCCTGGTCCACCTTCCAGCAGCACTGCTGCTCCATTGTAGTTGCCACCGCCGGATCGAATCACCACGCGCCTGCGTTGCAGCAACGTCTCTACGTACCTCTGCACGAGTGTCGTAAGTCATTTTTCTTTCCTCAGCGAGGAGATACAGGGTGGCTGATGAATTTTGCTACATTAAGAAACTCAAATAATTTTTTTTTCAGTGTATGGAATTCATTTTTCTTTTATTCATGTTAAAGCTCATTGAATTTTATTAAATATAGCTTAATTAGTTTTAAAAATAATGGAGTTTAAATGCCCCCTGCTCGTCGATGCATGTGCGGCATCTTACCAAAAAGTTGTTCATTACTGCTTGGAGAGTTGAGACAGGAATAGCCGCAATTGTTTCTCGAATGGATTGCCTTAGTTCATTCAAATTTGTTGGTTTTGCTTTGAAGACTTCCTGTTTGCAATAACCCTACAAGAAAAAGTCAGGTGCAGTAAGGTCAGGAGACCTGGGTGGCCAACGGAATGTGGAGTTTCTGGATATCAGCTTATTGGGAAATTTTCGTCGCAATTCTGTCATAACAGGTTGGGCTATATGAGGAGCTGCACCATCTTGCTGAAACCACACAGAGTTGAAAGAAATTCTCATTCGGCGTTATTCTGGATAGAAAAACTCTCTCAACATGCTCAAGTAACGGTCTCCAGTAACCGTAACGGTGTGACCGTTTTCTTCGAAGAAGTAGGGCCCGACAATGCAGCGTGATGAAACTGCACACCACACTGTGACACGAAGTGGATGCAATTCCGTCTCATGGAGTATCTGTGGGTTGGAAGCACTCCATATTCGACAATTTTGTTTGTTTATGTTGCCGTTTAAATCGAAATGGGCCTCGTCAGACATGAAAAGACAGTTCAACATGTTTCTATCCTCTTCCACCATTTGAAGCATCTTCTGGCAAAATTCCAAGCGAATCGGCAAGTCTGCAGCGTTCAGTTTGTTGGCCATTTGAATTTTATATGGGAATAAGTCCAAATCTTTGTGCATAATTGACTGTAATGACTGTCTGCTTACACCCATTTGAGCAGATAAGCTTCTTGTCGAAACACGTGGATTGTTTTGTATGGCAGCAGCTGCAGCAGCGATTGTTTCCTCCGTTCGAACTGAAGGGTTTCGATGGTAAGGTCTTCTGTTGACTGTCCCATGCTCGGCAAAATTGTTTACAAGTCTTATTATGGTCCATCTGCTCGGAGGATTGGCGCCAAACGTGCGCCTATACTCTTTTTGAACCGAAACTACGGACTCCAGTGCGTGATAGCGGCGGACAATCAAATTCTTGTTTCAGTGTCCCAGTTATCCATTTTTGTTAAATGTAAAAGTCAATCTGCAAAATAAAAAAAAAATTAACCAGATTCATTAAATAGAAAAAAAGTTATTTAATTTTTTTTTGGTAGCGGCTTTCATCAGCCACCCTGTATATCGGTATAGTCCCCGCGATGACCAGAACAGCATCTGCGGCGACCGTACGGTATGCTGAGGCGATTCTCAGGGCCCCTCTACGTTGGACTGCGGTAATAGCGGCCCGATAGTTCTCAAATTTCATTGCGTCCGCCCAGACTTCTGCACCGTACAACAGTATAGAATCTGAGGCGGACGCCAGCAGCTTTCTTATGCATGGCTTTGGTCCACCTGTATTTGCCATTAGCCGACTCAGACTTGCGATGGTCTTCACAGCCTTCTCGCAGGAGCTTCTTAGATGCTCCGAGAAGGTCAGCTTGTTGTCCAATTTCACCCCTAGATATTTCGTAGAGCGGCGCGTCTCTATCTGTTGATCCCCAACATTCATGTTGGTGATTGTGGGAATCCTTCTTTTCGTTAGTATCACGATCTCTGTCTTGGCTGTAGCCAGTTGGAGGCCGTGATTATTCATCCACTCGTCTACACTGCGCATCACTTGGTTCAGTTTAAGCTGTGCCAGGTCGCAGTTTCGTGCTGTTATCACCGCAGCCACGTCGTCTGCAAAAGCAACTAGAAAAGTGCTTTGTGGCATCTGCATTCGAAGGAGACTGTCATAGGTAGCATTCCAAAGATCAGGGCCGAGCACCGACCCTTGTGCTGCCCCGCCTGTTAGCTTCACCTTTCTTTGGCCTTGCGTCGTTTCATAGATTAGCCAGCGGTCTCTTAAGTAGTCCCTCAACATATCTAACAAGTATATCGGGACCTTAAAGCGTTCTAATGCATCAAGCATGTCTTCCCAGCTGGCAGAGTTAAAAGCGTTTTTAACATCTAACGTCACCAATAGTACCACCGGCCTTGCTTGATGGCTTGCCGTCTCGGCCTTCCGGACTGCCTCTACGACTTCTGCTATGGCGTCTATTGTGGAGTGCCCTCTCCGAAAGCCATGTTGCCGGTGGGAGAGTCCACCCTCGTCTTCTATGGCTGCCGTTAGACGTTGCTTTATAAGGCTCTCCATCATTTTTCCCGCTGTGTCGAGCATACATAGTGGGCGAAAGGATGATGGAGAGCTTGGGTCCCCTTTGCCTTTCGGTATGAGGACGAGCCGTGCTGTCTTCCATCTGGCGGGGAAGACACCTGCTTCTAGACATTTGTTATACATGTGTAACAAGAGCTCTGGACAACTATTAGCAGTTAATCTGATTGCCGCCGCAGGTATTCCATCGGGTCCTGGGGCTTTACCAGCCCTCATGCTACGCAGGGCTCTTTCTAGCTCTTCTTCATTGAAAGGTACCACGTTGCGGTCATCTCGTTAATTTAATTTAATTTAATTTAATTTAATTTAATTTAATTTAATTTAATTTAATTTAATTTAATTTAATTTAATTTAATTTAATTTAATTTAATTTAATCTAGCTTATTTTAATTTAAATTGATTTAATTTGATTTAGTTTAATTGAATTTAATTCAATTAAAATTAATTTAGCTTAATAGAATTTGATTCAGTTTAATTTAATTTAATTTAATGAGAAAACTCGAATGAGATAATATGCACCACCGACCCCTTTGTCGATTTCAAAGCAACTTTCGACAGTCCGAAAAGTTGCTGCCGATATGTCGCTAGGCCTGCAAATGCTTTCATTGCAAAACCTAATAGTATGCATGGGGCTTTCAAAGGTAGCTCAGATTACTCCATACCCGTCAGTGTAAAAAAGCGTAACCATTTGTTGCATAACTTGTTTTATGACTATGGAAGAACTTTTAATATATTTTTTGGCCGAATAATTTTAAATATTTGAAAATTTTAAACTTCTTTTAAGATACAAATCAAATCGACAATAAAAGTGCCTTTACACTTTGCTTCACAAACCAAAATACAGGATAAAGCTTTTGCTTCAACTAAAAAGTGAAACTTAAGCATTTCACACTTTCACTAAATCGTGAAAAGCAACTGTACACAAATTATCACCAACAAATTGAAAGTTTCCAAGCCCATGCTTATCACTCCATTAACACGCTCTACCAATTTCCTGTTCTCATTCCCAATCGAATTACACGATTTGCAGACTCTTGTCATATTTTTCAATTATTTGCATTAATGGCGTCTGGTTCGTTAGTTTAGAAATAACAAACAAAAAATTAGGCGTAAAATGGAAAAGAGAAAAAAGAAAGTGTAATTCAATTTAATTTCTTTCTCACTTTGTGCTGGCGCCAGTTGGCTTGCTTTCGGACGCACACACACACACATACAAACACACCTATAACTATTTTAATAAAAGAATTTGTTTGTTTATTTGCCTTATGCTCACACCTTTCTAATCTGCTTGCTCAACGTGCGCGGGAGTTTGTGCGTTGTGAGTGGACGCGTGTTCGAGCGCCTTTCGGCACGTGACGCTATAATGAGTGTTTTTGTATGTTCATTTAAATTTCTTATTTGTATCTTTGAAAAGGCACCCACTTTCAGCGAGCAGCAGCACATGCTCTGTACACCCACTTACGCATTTACATACACAAGTGAATTGGAAATTTGTCGATGTCATGTTAAGTGAGTTGTAATGAGTTGCTATTCGAAAATATTGAAACTCCCCAAAGGTTAACGAGCATTGTCGTACATTTAAATGTATTGCATTGCTGCAAATTAAGTTACTTAAATTTTACTGAACACTGGCAGGAAATACCTGGTGTAATAAAAAATAGCAAACAAAATCATAAATGTTTTATGGCGTGCGCTATCTGCTCCTTGACACTGTGTCGCAAAAAAATGGAAATATTCTGTTAGAGGTTAAGATATATACAGTGGTTCACAGTGATGATGATGTGCAGTTCTTTTAAAGAAATCCTTTAATTAGTTGTTCCGATCTTATTCGAAAATCCCTGGAACTCTCCAAAAATATCAAATTTAAAAAAAGGGTAGGGAATTTCAAATTATCCAACCTGAATTATTAAGCTTATAGCTAGGATATGACATTCCCCTTCTGCCTGGTTGATGCAATATCCCATACTCTATCGAACTGCGTGAAAAAGAAAATTTTTATAAAACCTGGCTTTAGCCGACGACTGCTGAGTGTACAGCTTTGTAGGCTATCAAATTCTTGTATTTCAAAGTGCAAGTTTCAAACCTTTTAAAAATTTTGTTAACTTTTGAACACCAGACTTTCCCTTCCTTGCCTTTTCTTCTACCTTTCGTTCCCTTACTTTCCCCTTCCCCCTCCTTCGCTTCTCCATCAGTCCTTCCCTTGCCTTCCTTTCCTTTCTTTTTAATTTATTATACAAGGTGGCGCAAAATTAAGCTTCCGATGTTCAGCATATCGGTTGTGGCACGTGCAGTGTGTGCTGTTGCACCGTCTTGTTGGAACCACATGTTTTCCAATCCCAATTCATCAAGTTGCGGCAAAAAGAACTCGTTGATCATTGCTCTGTAGCGCTCACCATTCACAGTAACCGTTTGGCCCCGACCGATTATTGGTCAAATAAATAGTCAGCAATATTCCGCGTTCTGGAGCAGTGTAGCGTAACATTGTTTATTAACGTGTATTTCGCATGTGTTTACTACACAAATGTCAAAACAGAACTGACTTTAGGGGCCAATCGCAAAATTTATAGCATTTTCTGGTAGGAGGATTACTTTTGCGCCACCTTGTACCTAGTAGTGCTACGCACACAAGGTATATTAACTTTAGTCGCGTAACGGTGGTATGTAATGGCATAAACGGATCGAGATAGATACTGACTTATATATATCAAAATGTTCAGGAGGAAAAGAGAAATTGATTAAACCCTGTCCGTCCGTCCGTCCGTCTGTTAGCACGATAACTTGAGTAAATTTTGAGATATCTTAATGAAATTTAGTACGCAGGTTCCTTGGCATTCATCTCCGAGCGCTATTTCAAATGGGCACAATCGGATGATAGCCACGCCCACTTTTTACATATAGAATATTTTCGAAAATACAAAAAAGGTGATTATTCAGTACATAATACACCTATAAGAACAAAATTTATTGTGTGCATTAACATTAAATCATAAAATAAATGTTTCAAGAAATTTTTGAAAATGGGAGTGGCACCGCCCACTTTTGATTAAGTCAAACTTAGAAATAATATGAATCATAAATCAAAAACCGTTCAAGATATCGAAACGAAAATTAGCACACATAATTATATTAATACAAGGTATGTGGCGGAAATCGGTTAAGAACCACGCCCATTTTTATACGAAAGGTTTTGAAAAGGATCATGGATATATTTAATAGGCAATAACTTTGCGTACAAAAGCTTTGTATCATTTCTATCTCACTATCAAAGTGTCCGTAAACTAAGAAATTTGAAAAATATAAATCTTTGGAAATGGACGTAGCCCATCCCCTTTTATAGTTGATTATTCTACAAAACTAATTATGCCATAACTCCAACAAAAATTGATTTATCGAAACGATATTTGGCGAAAATGTTCTACATATAGAGGTAAATTTTTGTTGTAAAAATGGGCGAGATCGGTCAACGGCCACGCCCAGTTTTTTAACATAGTTTTGAAAAATTTGTATGTAAAATGCAAAACCCGATATTTCTATAACCATGAAAGCTATATCCATAAGATCTTGCACAGATAATAAGCTTTTTAAGTAAAAGTCAACCCCAAAAAATGTTGCGGATTTTGGGGAAGTAGGCGTGGCGCCGCCCACTTTTCATCATAAAAATTCTGCTATTTTCAAAGGCGATTGCTTGTAGTTTGAAGTAGGTATTTCAATCAAAATTGGTCAGCTGCTTATCAATAGTATGTGGTATACTCCTGCAAAAAATTAAGCAAATCGGATAACACATTAAAATATCCGGGCAAGTAGTTAATACCCCACTGCAATAGGGAAGTTATATACCGTTTTTTGATTATCATACCATTAATTAACATGAAATGCTTGTAAGTATGAGAAGGAGAAGAGATGGGCCCATCAATAAGTAAACTGAAATAATAAGGAGGATAAAAAATATATATATATATATAAAATGTGCGTGTAAAAACATAGGTCGCAGGTAAAAATAATTAATTGAAATACAATTTTTTTAAATATATAAATAACTCTAATCTCAAAAAAAAAAAAAATTTCCAGTTTTTTACCTAAAATTCATATGTTTTCGAAATAGCTAGTTCCAAATTTTGTACAATCGAAAGGGGGATGTATCAAATCCGAAGTCAATAGAATGGAGCTCGAACAACGAATGGGTTCTACTCGAAAATTTCCTAAAGAATATGAATCACTGGAAAGCGAACAAATTTTCTTTCGAATAGAACTACAGAGTAAGGGCCATGATCTTTGAAATTTATATCTTATTGAAAACAGAATGGACCTGAGACTCTCGCTGTCAGTTGTATTATATATATTCTGGTGAACAAAATAAAAGAAAAATCCATTTGTAAACATGATTAATTTTTAAATTTTTCTGTAGTTTAATTTAGAGTTTCTAAAACTTCTGAGGACAAAATTAAAAGCTGGGAGCGGCAAAATGTCTTCCTTCATGCAGTTATTCGCCAATTCAGTTTTCTAAAAGCTGTCTTTGGTCTCTTTTGGCAGATTTTACACCCTGTATCAAAACTTCTGACTGTGCAGTTTTTGTTAGCTTGACTACGACTACAACTTTCGCTATGTCTAGTAAAAAGTTTTT
This sequence comes from Merzomyia westermanni, assembly GCA_949987695.1. NCBI lineage: Eukaryota > Metazoa > Arthropoda > Insecta > Diptera > Tephritidae > Merzomyia > Merzomyia westermanni. The sequence goes on from OX465293.1 coordinate 83,558,190, forward strand.
TTATTGAGGTTGATCAGTGTTAATACAATAACGTTAATTGCTTTAATTTAAACTTTAAGTTTCTATGTCGACTTTTCATATCTTATAAACAAAAATGAATGTGTGTCTGTGTGTCCTTTACAGGCGTCCAAAGTACGCCTGATATTTGTATATATGTGTCCTTTAGTCAAGATTTACATCATTTTTAAAAAGGGGGCGGTGCCACGCCCCCAGGATATATAAAATTTCAATTCGTCATAACTCTAAACTTATTTGGTCTAAATCAATGATATTTGTATATATGTGTCCTTTAGTCAAGATTTACATAATTTTGGAAAAGTGGGAGGTGCCACGCCCACATTGTTTGTGTTTTGTTTGTGCTTCATTAATGTCCAAAGTTTATAGTCGGTCTCTATGAAACTTTTACGATATGTTCAGATGTTCATTGGGTACAACATAGGCTACATATAGTTTTTGGAAAAGCCCCAAGGTATTTAAAGTAGCAATTCGGCATAACTAGGAATTTATTTGGTCCAAGTTAATGATTTTTTATATATAGATATGTGTTCTACCAGGAGCAAATAAAAGTTAATTCGATGGTTATTCGAAGCTATGGACATATCAGTACCCGCAGAGGAAATGGGAGAAGAAGGGAAGTAGGAATAGAAATTTGAAATATAGGTGGTGTTAGAGAAAAATGAAGAGGATCAGGAAGAGTAACGGTATATGGCAGAAAGAAAAAGGAAGACACACGGATACATGTAGAAGAAGAGTCAAGTGGGGATTGAAAAGAGTGCAATTTATTAAATGTAGGCAAGTCAAATTTTAGGCAGAACAACGTCTGCCGGGTCCGCTAGTTCGCTCTAAAAATTTTGTATACACAATTAATTAAAGCCTTTATATTTGATTGAAGACTGATATGGATATATCTTGGCAAGAACAATCAATGTGATAAAATGAAAATATTGGGGATGAAGTTTAAAAGTGCATTTTTTCGATCAATTGCTTTGCCTCATTCAGACTAATAGGGCTGAAATTATTGCCTTTTCCTTGTGCACACTGCAGTCGTGCTTTTCTTCGAACTTCAACCATTAAATGGTTAATATAAATAAAACATATAGCCCCAAACATGGAAATTTTGAACCTTCATGTATTTGATAGGAGGGCGATATAACATTAATGGATCCCAAATTGTTCTCCACTTGGTCCTTGTAGTCGTTGGGGTTAACGTATTCCTCTGCTTCCATCGGCGGCTACCTATTAGAATATAATCTTCGCATCCTACGCTTTCTGCAGTAGTTGAACGTCTGTGCACCCACGCCTTTCGTACCCTTTTCATTTTCTTTATTAAATGTGACTTCCCTTTAATGTGGCTGTGTACGCAGCGTCTTTCTTTCCGTTGAAATTCGGTCCGTTGTCTGTATGTGTTGGTTCCTTAGCTTGCCGTTATCTAGGTACTTTCTCACCTGAGGTAAGGAGGGGTAAGGAAATATGCTCCCACGTATCATACATTCCGCAAAGTTGAGTCGCGATATTGGAGACAAGGCGAACATCCGAAACACTCAATGCCAATGTATCTTAGGCTGCCTTTAGTTTGTATAAAGATGACATCAGTTATGGGGGTTGGGAATTACTCGCGAAATTCCAATACCCAGTGATGTTTCCGACCAATGTGTTGATCGATATGATCTCAAGGAAAAAGTTTTGTACATCCAATCAGATGCCACACCCTGAATTTAACAGACACAAACTGCTCCTTGGAATAGACATTTATGGTTGTTGTTGTCGTTGTACTAGCAGTATTGCGTCCGGCTTAGTTTAAGCATCCATTCATGGTATGGGACTTGACGGATCAAACAGATTCATACTGATATTAGCCGTCCTTTGCTACTTGATACTGTACCCTCAGGTACTAGCAACGTCTGTCAGAAACGGAAACTATGAAACTGACAGCATTCTCCTCTTTTGCGCAGAGCATAGAATAGTTGTGGCCAATGTTAATTCTTGTGAGGATGAGCAACCGTTTGTCCGTACAGTGTTGATCGATATGTAGGGCTATATACCAAGCTTTCGCCCATCATCCAAGCTAAAGAATAAATACCATAGTAGTCCAGACAGGGTGACCCCCTATCGTGCGATTTCTTTAATTTAATGCTGGAGAAAATAATACAAGCTGCAGAACTTAACCGCGCTGGAACAATATTTTATAAAAGCGTGCAACTGTTGGCATATGCTGACGATATTGATATCATTGGCCTTAACAACCGCGCCGTAACTTCTGCTTACTCCAAATTAGAAAAAGAAGCGGAGAAAATGGGATTGGTGGTGAACGAGGGCAAAACGAAGTACCTTCTGTCATCATGCAAAGAGTCAGCGCATTCGCGCCTTGGCAACCAAGCCACTGTTGGCAGCAATAATTTCGAAATAGTAAAGGACTTCGTTCACCTGGGAACCAGCATTAATACCAACAATAATGTTAGCCTAGAAATCCGACAAAGAATCACTCTTGCAAACAAATGCTACTTCGGACTGAGTAGGCAATTGAAAAGTAAAGTCCTCTCTCGACGAACGAAAATAACACTCTACAAGTCACTCATCGCACCCGTCCTGCTATATGGCGCAGAAGCGTGGACACTAACAACATCTGATGAGGCGGCTCTGGGAGTATTCGAGAGAAAGGTTCTTCGAAAGATTTGTGGACCTCTACGCGTTGGCGACGGCGAGTACCGAAGAAGATTTAATGATGAGCTGTATGAACTTTACGCAGACGCCGACATAGTTCAGCGAATTAAAACACAGCGGTTTCGCTGGCTAGGCCACGTAGTGCGAATGAGCGAAGATGCTCCAGCCCAGAAGGTATTCTTATCGGCACCCGCCGGTGGAAGCAGAGGAAGAGGGAGACCACCACTCCGATGGAAGGACCAAGTGGAGACCGATTTGCGATCCCGCGGTGTTTCCAATTGGCGCCAGTTGGCGCAACGAAGAAACGACTGGCGAGCTATGTTGGACGGTCAGAATCGCCCAGGCGGTTAGATGACCATTTAAAGAAGAAGAAGAAGTCCTGCTTATAACTCTTGCAGCTTTTTTGGAACGGAATACCCATTATTATAGTATGCTTGCTCAGCTAGAAGTCTCTCGTGATAGTGCCAGTAACGATAACGATTACTTTTCTTGAGCTGCTTAGCAGGTCGTCAGTTCTCTTTTTGTAGTAGCTTGCACACACTTTGTTTAGTAATCTTCCCGGCATCCCTTGTGGGCCAGTAGCAGACCGCTATTTCCTGGAACCTGCTATGTGTATTTCTCTTGTCAAATGTGATTGTGTGAGGCATTACTTTTGCCTCACAAGCATCCACAACTTACCCTGCTCGTGATGGTACGAGAACCTAGACGAGCATTATTTTAAAAGTGTGCTGCCGCGCAAGGCATCTTCTTGTAGCTGCTGGGGATATCAAGAATTTTAACTATCTGTATTCTGAAATGAAGCCACAAGACCTTTTGTTGTTCTGAGAAATCTCTAGCTCTCACATCACAGTCCATTTTCAACCGTCGGTGTAGAGCGAGAGTGATTCCTTTTTGCATACTATATCTCTGCACCAGTTACACCTTAAAGTTCTTGTCTAAGATCCACGAATACTTGTTATAGTCTGATATCCGGTACGTTTGCTGAGGACACCATTATGGTCATACTGCGTCGAGTTCCACAAGACCGACTTCCGAAGTGTTACTACCAAACAGGCCAGGGTTTCATGTATGTGGAAATCCAGAGGTAACTGGTTAAGGATAGCATTTATTACATCAGGTGGATACAACATTAGCGATCCCGTCCGCGCTTCGTCCTGTCAGCTATCTGTTGTACTCTATTCAGTCTCTTGATGTTGCTTTGTTTGCCAAAGGCTGGGCCCAAACTAAAGCCCCATAAGTTAGTATGGTTCTAACTTTGCCATGACTTTCAAATCCCAGTTTCTGCGGACTATTCTTTTTGTTGGCTGTTCTTGTTATTGAGCTCAAATTTAAAGAATGGGTTCAAAAGTATATGCCTCAGTTCAGCCACTTAAACACTACCAAACCAGCCACATAAGCATCTATCCAAACGCACACACATTCCTATGCCTTAATGTGTAAGTGTATGTGCTTTATAATTTTTAAACACACCTCTCCATTATATGTGTCCACTCCTCGGGCTTATCACCTGAAGGTGTTTTTGCGCATTAAACGCTTACCTACTTTAGTTTTTGAGTAAACTTATGAGCTTCACTTATGTAGATAGCAGTGCATGGTGCATACTTGTGTTTTACTGCTTTTATTTGTTTATACCCTGTAGGAAAAATGTCCAGTTAAGAACTCATGCGCTTTCAGTGCATTCAGGACCGCTTTTGAATTCAATTAACTCGAGAGTTTTTCATGGTCTTGTTTTAGGGAGCGTAAATTGTCTCATGATGCATTCTCTTTTCATTTGAACTAGTATAAGAAATTGACAGTTTAAGTCTAATTCTTTTTTGAAATTGACATACTTCGATCCTCACTCCTCAAAACAAAGAAGGATGTATGGTTCACCATTTTATTCTGATTTCAACGCTCGAAATAGATTGACCTAAGGTAGAACTAGTTCCTATTTGGCAGTTCATCTACAATTCTGTACAAGTAATATCGGTTACTAGTTGTTGATCTCGATGCAGTGTAAGTATGCCAAGCTGCTCTCAAAAACACGCTAGAAAAACCAAAAAAACCCTTGAAACGGACAAAAACATGCCAATCCACTCTAAGCACAAACACTTTGAAAAGGATTTTATGAAAAGCAGTGTGTTAAGTACGTGTCAGTAATACATAAGTATTAATTTCCACTAATACGTGTGTATGAATGAGTGTGTCTGGCTTGCTGTCTGTGGCGCTGGTGTCTCTCTGTTCAACGGTGAGCATCCTTGGCGCTTTAAAATGAAAATATATTCGATTATACTTTTAAAAGGGACATCGTGACCTGGACGACACGGAAAATGCATACTTACATTCACATGGTTGTATGTGTATGTACGAGTATGTGTGGGTATTTGATGCACCAAAACTTTTACTTGTAACTATCGTCCACTCAAGTGCAACAGTATTTGCAGATATTGAAGGGATATATAAATTTGAGTAGGGACTAACAAAAATTCGTTAGATGATGAACGAGGAGACGTGAGTCCAAAACATTTACTGTAGAGAAAATCTCTACTCGGAATTATTACTCGTTCGTCCTTAATCTCTTTTAGATGTAATAAACTGACGAATTTAATATGGTGAAGTCCTAGGCGGTTGTATTTTCCCCGCTGCATTAACTTTACCCTTGGTCCGAATAAAAGCGCCACCATAAACATGACTAAGCACCGGTCTAACACCATGGCGGATTGTAGTCTCAAATTCTTTTACTACGTTATAACTCCCCAAACACATAGAGAAAGTATTTATAGAATAGAATTTTCAACCGAAAAATGACCACAAACTTTCATGTACTAATTGTATCTTTTAGCCCAAACTGTCCTAGCGAACTTTCATCACTAACCGTCCTTATAAGTTTTTGTGTGCGTATCTCTAAGCTGCCGTTTGAAATGGCGCAGCAAGCGCAAGATGGTAACGGAATTTATTGTCAAATAAACCGAATAAACCTAACCAAGTAACTAACAAACTAAACGAGTTAGATAACTGTACAAGCAACCAAGCGCCTAACGAAGCTACAGTGTTGACAGTTATAGTTGTAAGAAAGTATGTATGTATTTATACTGAGATTTTTCGTTATGTATTTGCCACTATAGGTTGTTGCATATTTCAAAACGATAAAAAAAAAATTTTTAAATTTCCAAACCTGCAATAGACCGGCCGGTGTCTCGATCCCTGTGAGTGTATGTCTCTGTGTGCAGTGGGACAATGAAATTTGGTAGGCTTGGATGCGCTGAAAAGTTGAGTTGAGTTTGCCCAAGTCGTAAACATAAATCATTTCAACGCCGCCAGCTGTTAGTTGGCCGCTCGTTTTGATGACCAATTGAAGAAGAAGAACAAAGTTGTATTGTGAGGCGTAAACAAAACTGCGGTAGGTAATACTGATATCAGTGGCGTAAGAAAGAGGTAAATCTATAGATCTCTAGATATATGTATGTATTAAAGGCAAAAAATCCTAGGAACGGCGTCTTCGATTAAATAACGCTTATTTTTCCATGCATGTAAGTCAGGATGTTTTAGGATATTCCATCTAAGCGGGTTATTAAGTGCTGTCAGAAGAATACCACTGTAGGGGTCCAAAGGTCCGCGATAATCTGACACTTACTCTTATATGGAGAGTTCACGTAAGATATGAACAACTTCTTCAAATGCTAATTCAACCAAGCTCATCGGCATCAACTTTCCAGTGATCCTGTTCTGCCGAAAGTGTACATATTAAGGCTCTTTTTCACCGTCCAATATTGGTGAGTTAAACTCTTATGGTAATATTCAAAGTGTATTTATACATTTCAGATATTTTACAAATAGTCCCAAACCTATACTTTCCTCGTCTGGTTTTGTGATTCAAACTTAACTTATCGCATTACTCCCATTAGGAGCGGAACTTTGTAAACTGCTAGTGGAGTCCTTTTGCAGACGAATTGACTTACCGGTAGTTTTACTTACTCCCCTATCTACGCCCATGTTTGACTTGATGACACCGAAAGCAAACACATTTTAGGTCAAAGCGATTTTAGTTCTCACTGACTTGTTCCGTATCATCCATCCTCTTCATTTTTCATTTTCATTTATGTATTTGTTAATACAATAGTCACGTCACTCGTACGGGAACACACATATTCAGCACTTCCATGTGCACATCTACATATTAAAAAGGTCCTATTCATATTCTTTTGCAGTGGATCATCGTACGCGGAAATAGCTCGTTAAATCTGTGGCGTCAGGTAGTAAATACATACTATCGCTATGCATACCGTAGAATAAATCTTTGACGTTGATGTGTTGAATGCCACACAGATTGAAAGGTAAGAATTTTGTTGAGGTCTTCAGATTAATGGGTTTACCGAGCGTCATAGCTCACCAGAGCGTCATAGCTCACCAGAGCGTCAATTAAAAGCAAAGTTGGCCTTTTTGTTCTGCGAAAAATATACACGTCGCTGGCGCCATTCACTCTCACTATTTACCAAGTATTTTTATTGTAATTTTAATTGTAATTACAGTTTTTGGCACATGCGAGATATATATATTAGCGCATTAGGGTGGGAGAAAAGGGATGCAAATGCGACAAAAACTATTCTGAGCAGAAGTGCATGCAACAGTGAAGAGACAATACCTGGAGAGGCTCTGCCGAAATATTGGATTACTGAGTGCCCTGTTGTTGTTGTTGGAGTAGCAACATAAAAATACTCCGCTTATGTTGGGACGTGTTACAGTTATAGCAGTCCTTTGCTGGAATGAATTTGGGTAATAGCCCTGACTGCCCCCGCACGATTTGTTTCACGCCTTGAAATTTAAATTATAAACAAACCTTGTGTCGAACTTCCCTCTTATGATGAGTGCTTAATAATTATAGCTTAAGGTCAAGCATTTGGAATTTAAAAGTATCATTTTCTGGTCGGCTGATCGATAATGAAAGGCGCAAGTCAACAAAGAAAGAAAAAAACATTCTCCAACGTTTAGTACCGTGTTAATTTATGGCAGGCCCCGGGCATCTTGCTCTCAAAATTGAGTATCTTATAATCCCTTCTGGCCCGTGGCGTATTTTTAGTATGAACTGTCCTTATATGCTCAAAACTCGTGCAGCCTATATTTAAATTTCCTTTGATACACTACATCACGAATGTTCCAAGGGTCATCCAATCTCCTTTCGACATCGTCAGTCATACGGAGCTATACTTAAAGGTAAGCATGAAGAGAGAATTATATAAAGTGATCTTTGTACGTCGAAATACCTCGGTACTTCAGTTGGCTACTCAGTTTAATGACAAAAGGGTGTTCACTGAATTTTTTGTCAGACTTTATTTTCGCTGTTAACACTCGTTCCCAAATAGACTATATAGCTTGAAAATAAATTTGTATAAAACGAGGTCATACTTCGGCAGAAGTCAGCAACCCTTCGAGTGTATTTGTGTATTGAAAACGCTTCTAAGTAAAAATGAATTTGCCTCAGCAGATTAGTGGAAAAAATATAAAAGCAATACATTATAAATTGGAAAAGAGGCTCAGTCCTAATCTCCTCGTAAGTATATCGTGTCAATTACTTTTATTGTTATAAAAATTATGTTTTAATACAAGAATGTTGCAATGATTTATATCCACCCTAATACACTTTAAAATGTACAGGTTTCCCTTAAAAGTTAAGTCATTATTTCACTGCCTTGACGGTTAAACTTCCTTGTTTGCGTTTCCTGTTATGCCTTTTTCAGGAGGCTTAAATTATGCGAATAAACATATTTACAAAGCAAAGCCAAACAGCTTGCTACTATGTAGACTGCTGGTAGGCAAGGACATCCATCCAGTTGGTGCATTAATTTTCCTGTTGACCTCAACACGCTTTTCAAAAGTCTTAATTGGCGTTCAACGCTTGTCGTCGCTTTCCACTTGACTTTTCGTATGTCCATGCAACTCTTGGAATTTGTAGTATTTAATGTTTCTTTATTTGACTTTTAGAATGTACTGTATGTTTGTAAAACATTATATATGTGCATATATGTTTGAATGTGTGTATGTATGTTTAGTGCATTTTTCTGCGAAATTATGTTCTTCCGCTGGTGTGCCATCATTTGACGTTTTCTGGAAATTTATCGCTACTCAGTTTCTTAGTTGCTAAAAGTACATATACGTTTGTATTCCTAACAGTCTAATTACCTACACACCCAAAAATGTTTGTCTTATACAAAGCTTATTTCATTTAAATTAAATACTTATATCATAGGGTCTGACATTCTTATACCTAGTAGTGTTTTGCACACAAGGTATATGTATTAACTTTAGTCGCCTAACGGCAGTACGTAACGGCATAAACGGATCGATATAGATATTGATTTACATATATCAAAATGTTCAGGACAAAAAGAGAAATTGATTTAGTCATGTCCGTCCGTCCGTCCGTCTGGGAACACAATAAATTGAGTAAATTTTGAGATATCTTAATGAAATTTGGTATGCAGGTTCCTTAGCACTCATCTCCGAGCGATAATTAAAATGGGCAAAATCGGATGTTAGCCACGCCCACTTTTTATATATAGAATATTTTCAAAAACACAAAAAAAGTGATTACTCAGTACATTATACACCTATGTATAAGGATAAAATTTGGTGTATACACTAAGATAGAGGCATAAAGTAAATTTTTCAAGAAATTTTTGAAAATGGGAGTGGCACCGCCCACTTTTGATTAAGTCAAATTTAGAAATAATATTAATCATAAATCAAATACCGTTCAAGATATCGAAACGAAATTCAGCACGCAGGTTTCCAGGTGTGCGAAGGAAAAATGGGTCACCTGCTATATATGAAAGATTTTGAAGAGGATCGTCGATATATTAAATAGGCAATAACTTTGCGTTAAATAGCTTCACATCATTTATATTTCACTTTTAAAATTTCCGTAAACTAAGAAATCCAAAAAAAAAATTTTTCGAAAATGGGAGTGGCTCACCCCTTTTATAGTGGAATATTCCACAAAACTTTTTACGCCAAAGCTCGGCCAAAAATTGATTTGTCGAAACGAAATTTGGTGGCAATGTTCAATATATAAGGGTAACTGTTTGCTGTAGAAATGGGCGAAATCGGTTAATGTCCACGCCCAGTTTTTTAACATAGTTCTGAAAAATTGTTTTTGTAAAATTTAAAAAGAGATATTTTTACAACTAAGCAAGTTATATCAATCAGATTTTGCACACATAATAAGCTTTTTAAAAAAACTCGACTGCAAACAAATTTTGTCAATTTTGAAGAAGTAGGCGTGGCACCACCCACTTTTCAGCATAAAATGTCTGCTATTTTCAAAGGCAATCGCTTATAATTCAATCTTAATATTTCAATGAAAATTGGAGAAGCTGCTTCTCAGTAGTATGTATTATACTCCTGCCAAAAATTAGCCAAATGGGAAAACACACAAGCAAAATATCCCGGAAAGTTGTTAATACCCCACTGCAATAGGGAAGTTGTAAACCGTTTTTTGATTATCATACCATTAATGAACATGAAATGTTTGTAAGTATGGGAAGAAGAAGAGATAGTCCCATCAAAAAGTATACTGAAATGATCAGGAGGATGAGCTGAGTAGCCATGTCTGTCTCTCAATACGTCTATCTGTCGGTCCGTCTGTCTATTTGAACACAAATACGAACTGAAAGTATTAAAATAGACCTGCGTAAATTGGGATGCCATAATAGATCACTGCTAGGTATATAATGTTCGGTTCGACCCGAACTTATACTTCCTTACTTGTTTATTCTTAGTTCAGTTGCCTAACGTCTTGTGTTACCTTAAATAATAAAAGTTTTATGCTTATCTAATTCCCTAGCAAGACAAATCTTATTAATGACAAGTGAGGAAAGGGCTGTCTTCGACTGTGCTGAAGACTTCGTACCTTTCATGAATACGCATCATGGTTTTAAGTGTCCGATCCTTGCTCACAATTAGTACAAACTCTGCAAAACTGTTAATTTAAAGATACATAACTCAAACCCCATTTACTGGAAAAATCGATTGTATTGGAGCTATATTTTATGTTTGGTCCGATCTGGATCACTAGACACCTTACACATATAATAAGAACCGAACCTGCTTTCCTAGCTTTTTAATTGCATCAGTTATAGGCCAAAACCTACCTATCATTGTAGCGTTTTCCAAGCGGAGGTTGCAGCCATCAGGGATGCGGTGGATGGGACGCTGTCCAGCGCACTCGCTGTCACGGAGTTCAACATCTACTCCGACAGTGAAGCGGCAATTAGGGCGCTGAGTGCAGGCAACGGTCGATCGAGGACAGTGAGCGACTGTCTGGAATCGCTTGCGGTTGCGTTGAACTATTTTAAAATAAAGATAATTTGGATGCCAGGCCACTGTGACATTCCCGGCAATTGCCATGCGGATCTCTTGGCCAAAGCGGGCACTCGTGAAACAGATGTGGCTGCCTCCAGAACACTGGGTATTCTCCTCACCACCTGTAGGTTGCTACTGGGCAGGTGGGCTTCGGATCAGCTAAGCAAACGCTGGGCTGACACTACCTCATGTCAGGTGTCGAAGTCCTTCTAGCCAGTGGTTGACTCCAGGCGTTCAATGAAATTACTAGGGTTCTCCAAGGTACATCTTTCCATGTTAATTGGGGTGTTGACTGGGCACTGTCCGATGGGGGTACATGCGGTGCGTTTAAATATACTTGATAACCCGAGCTGCGTGAGCTGCATGGAGGATGACGAAGTGGAATCATCAAATCATTTCATACTCAGTTGTCCAGCGTTTGCTAGGACCAGGCGCAGGTATCTCGGTTCGGATGTTCTTAGGTCTCCGGAAGACGTGCCGAAGATCGATGTGTGCCAAATCCGGAGTTTTATTGTCGCTACGTAGCGATTTGCTAAGCAATCTTAAGTTAGTGTCACCGTTTAGAATGTGGTATCACAGCGGACCTTATAAGTTTCCAAGTGAGCTGCCCTCCTAGTGGGACAGCTACCACCTAACCTAACCTAACCTAAACTAGGCCAAAACCCGTTTATCGCAACAATCGATTATATGGGAGCAATGCGTTGTATTGCTCCGATCATGCTGGTTCCGCCAAATGATTAATGCTTTACAAGATGGCTGCCTCCTACCAAATTTCATCGAGATATGTCTAAAACTGAGGGACTAGTTTGCGTTCAAAAGACACACGGACAAACCGACGGACAGACGGACATGGCTAAATCAACTCAGTTCATCGCCCTGATCATTTCGGTATAATTGTTGGTGGGTCTATCTCTTCTTCTTCTCATACTTACAAACATCGGAAAAAACAACAAACAAAAAATTTATAATACCATTTCATGTTCATAAAAGGTATAAAAATGAATATGTGTATGTGTGTCGTTTATAGGCGTCCAAAGTACTTAACCGATGTTGATGACATTTTTACGGTATATTCTTGGGTTCTCTGGTTACAGCATGGGATATATATAATTTTGGAAAAGTGGACGGAGCCACGCCCATGTATTTTGTGTTTTGTTTGTGCTTCATTAACATCCACAGTTTATTTTTGATGTTTATC